>CM053786.1:895255914-895585914 GCA_028749045.1 Cupressus sempervirens | reverse complement strand
TAGCACACAATGATAAATAATTCTGATATGCTATCAAAGACATCAAGAAAGAAGAAGCTGAACATGACCGTTATGACAGAATCTAATACAATGGCAAACTTTGAAATTGGTCTGCTTTCCCTGGAGTAAATCCAAAAATTTTGTTTCTAGTGAGAGAAGATTGAGTTATCTGCATAATGACCATATCACCCTCATTTTCCACATCAACCCATTTTCAAAATTCCTAGTCTTCCATTTGCAAAATTTCCTCTAGAGAGCTTGATCATTTGAACCTTGATCTTTTGGCATAAAAACATCTTAATCACAAAACTTCTAAGATTACAACACTAGACCTTTATCCGTAAGCAAACATTTATCATATTTACACTCACTCATTTGGGATCACAAGTCCATCTCCAAATAGTGAACAATCTATTTGGTGTCCTATCTTGTCTAAAGATCACTTGTCCATCTTTGGTAGGAGAAAGATACTTTTATCCTATGTAACACTTGGTTTGCCAAATCAACAAGGTTATTTGTTTACATTTAGGTTGTTGCCCCTTTTATTAGATAAGGTTTAGCTACTCTCTCACATCTTCTTTTTCTTCTACAATATTCCACCCATTAGTTTGGTCACAATTGTATGGTACAAACACGATCCGACAGGCTCACATTTAACCTTGTGTCCCATTTATTGGAATCACTAAGACAACAAGAGGTGGATAATCCTTTTCCTCTACGATCAACCTCATTGGGGAGGAAATTTCCCCCTAGTATGGACTTTGATATGCCTAGTTCAACATCTACACAAGAACCAAAAAATCATTTTCGAAACACCACTCTAGGGAGTAATTCACATGATGATGAAGAAGTGTACCAAGATGAAGATCCCATTAACAATAATAATATCCCTAGTGATGTCCAAACATTTCTTGCAGATCCATACAACTTGGAAATGTTGGAAAAATCCATTAGGGCAAACAAGATTGAGATCTTCCTAAACCTGGTTAAAGATGGTGTTAATGTCCCTATGAGTTTTGATGAGACCACTTTGTTTAGACAAATTACCAAGGATGGTGCTCCCGTGTTGCCAACTTCAAACATAGCCCAAACATCTAGCAAGGAAAAAGAACCTGTGGTGAGAACTAGTTCCATACCTACATCAAGTGTTTCAACACAACTTACTTCCAATTAAGTGCAGAACATATTCAACAAATCATTAGTGTTATGCAAAACACTACTACACATGCTAGTATTCCACAATCAACATTGGTAGGTCCAACTATAGGATGCTTAAACATTGAGCAATTACCTACACAACAAATGGCATTTCCAACACAATTGATATATTCCTCTTATTTACAAATGCCAGCAAGTATGATGAAAACATCTATGCCAATCCCAACAACTACACACCAATACATTGGCCAAAGTGGCACACCGCCACATCCACCACCTCATAATATGTTTGGGAATCCATACAACTTTGAGGTGGGTTCATCAATTCCCAACAATCACAAATGCAACCAAACCAAGTTTTAGCCCAACAGTTGCATGAACTTCAAATTTTGGTCCATACCACGAGCAACAAAGGGGTGAAGGATTTCTCTTTTGAGGAAATTTGTCTCTTTCTATTTAACAAATCCATTAACATGATACCATTTCCACCAAACTTTGAGATTCCTAAATTCAACAAATACATGGGAGAAACATGTCCCGTTACACATCTCAAGGAATTTTCCATATTATGTTAAGAAGTAGCCTATAGTGAGGATTATCTTAAGAGGCTCTTCACATGAAGTCTTGGAGGTCTTGCACTTGAGTGGCCAATGAACTTACCCAAGGGTTCCATCACTTCCTTCAATGATTTGATAGGAAAATTCATAGCACAATACTCTTACAACATTGAACATCATGCCTCATTGAGTGATTTGTGCAACACGAAACAACAAAACCGTGAAACATTTTCCAACTTTCTGTAATGGTGGAGGCATCTTGCTAATCACATGCCATAAAAAATTGAGGATTCCCACCTTGTGGAGATATTTATCAAGAATTTGATACTAGAGATGTCTTTCCAAATGAAGATGGCTAGTCTTGAAGACTTTCCCATATTAGTCAAGAAAGGCAAAAATATTGAAAATGAACTCTTAGACAAGGGTTCCATTAAACACTATAGCTCTTCATCCTCAAACAATGACACAAACAACAATAGAAAACCCAAAATTTGGTCCAATAACAAAGATGTTATCCACAACGGTGTCACCAATGTCAAAAGTGTACAAAACCTTCAAGGTGGAAACAACAATAACAACTATCATAACCAAAACAACAATAATTTGAACCATGACAATCAGAATCAAAATAACCAACAATATCACAATCAAACACAATTCTTTCCCTCCAATAACAACAATAACAACTACAATCATGATTATGATTATAATAAAAAAATCACTAGCTTTCGTGAACCCTTGGATGCCATATTCCAAAAGCTAGTAGATTAGAATTTGATGGTGTTTCCTAACACATGACCCTTTGATGAAAATCAACCAAAATCAAAATGGTATAGGGAAAATGAATATTGAAAATACCACCGCATCAAAGGACATGACACAAAAAAATGTATGAAACTCAAAGTCTTCATTCAAAATCTTGTGGATGATGGAGAAATTGAGGTAGAAGGAGGACCACCCTCTAAAAATGCTAAACTAGAGATATTTCAAAAGCCATTTCCCGACCACAACAATGACAATAATAACAATGGAAACAATAATACAAATAATGTCAACCAAGCTTCCACATCCAATGTATTACACTATAACTATTTTACTAATCACATATCAGGATTTGACTCCTTGTGTGGTAAAATAGAAACAAACAATATATGTGGTTTTGACTCCATGTGTGGTCGCATTGAAGAGGTGGAGACTTAGGTGAATACCCTTGTCCTACAAGCAGTTGATTGTGATGCAACCACTTGACAGGGAAGAATTACTTTGCAAGCTACCACTCCTAATGCTACTAATCCATCAATTCCACATGTGCCTACTGCACCATCCACTACACAAAGTCACTATGATGTCTTATCCTAGTTAGGGAAGACTCTGCATAAATATCCATTCTAGAGCTTCTCACCACCACACCTATCCACAAGGAAATTTTGCAGACTACTCTTTTAGAGTCTCATGTTCTTGAAAACATTAATGCATCTCAATTCACCACCATGATTGGAAATCTTGCTGCACAACAACACCTTGTCTTCACATCAAAGATTTCCAAGGACCTAATCAACACCACAATTTGTCACTCCACATTGAAGTCCTTATACAATGACATAAAATAAAATGAGTCCTTATAGATAATGGATCTAGATTGAGCCTTTATAAATTGAAGATGATCCATTTCTTGGGGCTTCCATAAGACCTCCTAGATATCCATAAAAGGATAATGATCAAAGCATATGATGAAAGAGAAAGAGAATCAAAGGGAGTTATCATGTTACCACTAAAGGTTGGGCCAAATATAATAAATATTGAATGCCATGTCCTAGATTTGGATTTTCCATTTAACATCTTGCTTGGTCGACCTTGGATACATATACTCAAAGTGGTACCATCTACAACTTGAAATTTCCCCACCATGGAAGAGAGGTCACAATTCCAGGCAATCCTTTACCTTTTGCTCTTTGTAAGAGATTGGAAGGTGCCCCAACAATTTTTTGTCCAGTTAGTGAGTTTGCTAAGATTATACCTAGGTCTCTCACAATAATGAAATCACCTTCTACAGTAGTACCAGAGTTATCTGGAATATTGATTCCATTTTCTATAAAGGAAAAGAGAAGGTTGGAGATATTAAGGTCAATACTACAGTGAAGAAGGTTACTTTTTCTAACCAAGGAATGAGAGAGTATAAGTTTGAAAATGCCTTGTGTGTTGGACAACTTGTTGGAAATATACAAGACCATGCTAAGTTGCTGAGAGGGGAGGGGTGAATTAGTAACTTCTAAAACTTCAACAATTTCAATTCATAATCCATCAATCCAATTAGCATTTAATTCATCACATATAATCTGATCTAATTGCATGCATAAGAAACTGAAAACATGAAAGCATTCATAACACTTTGACACAAAGATTTGGTGACCCAGAAACCTTCCAAATAGAAAGTAAAACTAGGGTAGGGATGATACCCACAAACTTTAGTACTGCAACATAAAGTTGGCATGTTAAGGCTTACATTGATCACTTCTGATGATCTGCCCTATGAGGAGTAATAAGGACTACTAGGTCCACCTTGTGAAAGGATTTTACAAACATACAATGAAGTATGGACTTGGTAAAGAGAGTTACAAAAGAGTGTGAGGTATACCTTGTTAAAGGATTTGACTGATCCACCTATTAGGATGAAGTAATAGTAGATCTCTGATCTGAAACTTGGTTTGCTAAATGAGATTCCTTTGTGTACTGATCACCTTTCTATGATAGATATGTCTCTACTGCTGCTTGTATTGATATGGCCTTTGTAATTTTCTCTTTTATGATCTTCTCTAATTATATTCGATTACATTTCACAACTTACACACTTGGATATGATACAATGCATTACATGTATATACCAATCCAATTTACATGATTATAAAGTTGACCATAATACATGTTTACACACATATTACAAGGTTGGCCAAAATGAAGACACTCCAGTTTTGAAGACTAACTCGGTGAGGTTCTGATACTTGGCATCCACTATTAATGCTTGGCATCGTCATGCACTCAGTAGATGTAGAAGCTCGATCCATACTGATCACTTCCAAGTAGTCTTGAGCTTGGTCTACACTAGTGACTCAGTAGATATTGTGCAACTCATTATCATTTGATTTGCTTTGTGTGACTCGATCAATGCTTTGTCTATAAGCTCAGTATAAATTGAATCATTTGGTTAACATAGAGTAGCTCAGTTAACATTGGATTTGCATCACATGAACTGTAAACTTGATAAGCACTGCACTACTCAGCTTGCATTGATAAAATCGACATACACTGAGATGCACAGTTTACTTTGTTGATCTTCACACAAACTGAAACTACTCAGTAACCACTAAGATTTGTCCAAAGGACTTGGTAGCAACTATAGAAATTGACCACAACTAAAATACTTGGTAAACACTGTTAACTGTACAATGAACTCAATAGCTACTCTAATACTTGGTAAACATTGTTAGCTGTACAATGAGCTCAGTAGCTACTGTAATACTTGATAAACACTATTAGTTGTATAATGAGCTCAGTAGCTACTGTAATACTTGGTAAACACCGTTAGCTGTACAATGAGCTCGGTAGCTATTGGCAATCTGAATAAGTGTTTGTCACTAATAACAAACTTGACTGATATGTCAACAATCTCCCCCTTTGGCATTAGTGACAAAAACACTTATCGGCCAAAATTGAATTTTAAAAGGTTTCATGAATACCTTCTATCCATCACCTTGTGATACTGGCTCGGTAGAGTTATACTATTTTTGAGATTTTTCAAAATTGATTTTGTAAGGTATATACAACACACTATACATCTTTTTGCTATATACAACATATCTTACTATACATATCATTTTCCCCATTGTGTTTACAACATATTTACAGTTGCTCCCCCATAAATTTTTATAATTTATTGCATGTTCTCCCCCATACCATATGACTTTCTCCCCCATACTGTCTTTCTCCCCCTTTTTGACAGTAATGCCAAAGATTTACTCTATTTATTTACATAGTAACACCAAAATGAGATAAGAATTCTGAGTGTACCTTGAGAATGATTGCTAAGGTTTTATCCCAATTTTGTTATAGGACCTTACATGTTTGAAGTGCAATTTGGACTTATGTTGACAATTCTATCATATGGTCCACAACGGAGAAGTTATTATCATGGACGAGAGATTTTGAATGTGTAATATGTTTTTGCAGTGCATTCATGTTGGGAAGAATCATATTTTGTATATCTATCAATGTGGATTCGATCCTTGCTTCTTCTCTTAGCAATTCTACGTGCATGTTAGACAAAAATCTTATTTTCTTGAAATGTGCAGAGCTTGAACTAGGGTCAAGTTGCAGCTGCTGAGCACTAGCCTTCAAATCTTCATCTATTTTTGACAATTTGTCCTTGACTTCCTTTGTAAACTCAGAAACATCACATAGTTTTCCCAAAAAGTGATGACACATTTGAACAAGATGCTTCTAAATTGCCCAAAATTGTAGAAAGTTCTACTTGATGTATAGCAATCTGATGAGCAATGTGCTCCAGCACTTTATTGTCAAACTTCTTTTCATCCTTCTGCACTAGCTTATCTTGTCCATCAATATCTTCATTAAATTTTTGGACTACTTCTGCTAGTTGATAAATGATAGGTTGAGAAGAATCAACCTCAATACCTATGGCCTCTGCCAAAATGTTCTTAGCACCTTTAATTATCTTGAACTCCTTATGTATCTCCTCTCTTAGCCTTTGTTGCTTAGCCTTTTTCTGGAGGAGTTCACCAAATGTCTACATTTGGTTTGGAGTAAGCTTGTAAAGATCCCAATTAGGGATTACTATTTACTCATCTAAATAAATGTCTTCCTCTATCTCCTTTCATTTCCCCAAAAAATTTGTGCTCGGTTGAACCTTGGGCTCAATTGTCTTTACACTTATTGCTTTTGTATCCAGAATAGAAATAATGGTTGACATACTAGGACTTGCTATGAAAACTGATACTATACTAATTAAAGGAATACTTATAGAAATACTTGAGGAGTCCAAAATTGATGTGGCCAAAATTGTAGTGTCCAAAACTAAAGTACTCAAAATGGTTGTGTTCACAACTGACGTATCTAAGGATGATGTTGCCAACTTGGTGGATGAAGAAGGAGTCTGTAGCTTGATAGATGAAGTGGAGGTTACTTCTATCAATGATGTGTTGAGCTGAGTAGGGGAAAAGAGTGGTTGGACATTTGAGTTGTTACTAGTGATCACAATCAGACTTATTGAGGTTGTCTCCACACATGATGTTGACACTAGCTTGCTTGGAGAGTGAGGAAGTGAGGCAATGATTGCTGTAGCTATCTTAATTGGATCAGTCTCCTCATCATCTTGCTTTTCTTCCTCGATAGCCTCTTGACCTTGTTCCTCTTCATCTTCTTCATTGTCAAAATGAGTTACTACTTCAATATTTTCTTCTTCATCCTTTTCTTCATCCTCTTCATTATCATCATCTTTAATATCCATAGGAAACTCATTGGTTTGTGAAGATGATAAACATTTTTCCAAGTGTTTGTTGCATTCTTTACCACATGTTCAATATTCTTCACCAAAAGTAGACATGTATTAAATTTCAATCAATTTTCCTTCATTTTTCTTTAGTGACTCTTTTACCTCTTCATCAGATATGCTCGGTAATAGGTGCCTCAAGGTTTTCCCATATATGTCTTTGACAGTTTGCATGACATGTTCCCATATTGGTTTGATTTTCTCCATTAAGACATTGGGAATTTGAGAAGCAAGTTGGTCAGCTTCCACTTTCCCATTTTATCTATGACTAGATCTTCTATTTGCTTCTTCAATTCATCAATCCTGATATCATATTTCAAAGCCTTGAAGTTTGTTATACCTGCTCCATCTTTCAATTCCTTTAATTTGTCTTGGAAGGTAGGTGGAGGTCTGCTGAATATGATGCCTCCTCCTTCTTTGTTAGCTTTCTTCCTTGACCTCCTGGTGAATACTATAGTAGATGGCTTTGCTGGCTTGGTGATGATCACCTTGCCCTTCTTCTTCAATGGTTCTTCTTTCTCAGATTCTTCCTCATTCTCTACTTCCTCACCTTTCTCATCCTCACCTTTTCCCTTGATTAACAAAAGGGTTGAACTTGATTTTAGCTTTGCAATCCTTCTCTTTCCTTTGTTGACCACTTGAGGAAGCTTTATTTCAAGTTTGACCCTAGCCTTTGCTTCATCATATGTTCCAAAGTATGCAGCCTTAGGATCAACTGGTTCATTTACAAGAACTTCCATGATATCCTTTGCTTCATCAATATTAACCTCATAACCAAGAGGTTTTACCCATACAATTCTAGGCCTAGCTGCCTGAATATACACCTTGTTACTATCCACCATGAAACATATATAATCTTTATAGTCTTCAACTAACTTCTTTGGAATTCTGAACCTATTGTTCATTTTCTCCTTAAATGCATTGAAGTAGTTGTCTATAATACTATTATAATTCTCACCCATCTCGGTAATATACTCATTGATTTGATAAAGCATAGGCACATCTTTTCTCCAAACTATAGTGCCTTTAGAAGGGAAGAATTTCTGAACATAAAAGAATAAACAAATTAACACAGAACCAAACTTACACGGGTTATTCTTTGATGTCCTTATGCTTTCCATATTCTTGTTGAACTACTTCAACCATAGGTTGACAAGGTCATATGATAAATTTTTCTTAACTGCCTTGTATGCCAAGTCCACAGCTTCACATGACACACTATTTAATCTGCTATAGCTTTATATCTTGTGTACAATTATGTGAATACCAAACTTCAATTCTGCATCTGAAACATTGCTAATTTTCATTCCTCTATTGTCCCATTCTGCTAGGGTTTTCTTCTCATGTTCTATTGACCTAGTGTTTTTGTCATTTTGGCTTTGGCTAGCATTGGGAGGCTAGTGATTCGATGAATCATCTTCTTTGTGATCAACACAAGTTGCTCTAGCCATAGCTACCCATTATGCACCCGACTGAGGATAAACCTAATCCATTTAATTTGAAATTCATGGGGCATGGGGGGATGTGAGTTAACCCTTTGGTTTCTAGGTGTTAGTGCCCGAGTTTCAAAACTCCATTCACACAAAGCTTGTCTAGGGCATCGTCCATTTCTAATATACCAATCTCTTGAATAACACATTTGAAATGAGTGCAAATATCATTGATTAGAAGTACCTTTGGAGGAATTTAAGATTGAGCTTTGCTTGGATCTAGGGTTTTGGCAATCGTAGGAGTGAGCTTGAAATCCAGTGCCTTCCATTCCACTCCACGAACCAACATGTCAAATCCTCACTGAACCTTGCTACTACTGGATGCCATCTTCACTCGGTAGATTGAGAGAATTCAAAAACTTTCATTAGAAATTTTCTCAAATCACTTTGGTCACACTGAAGATCGCACTTTGCAATAGCCCTTAAAATTTTACAGTAAGAAATGACTTTGATTCCATGCCTTTTATTGAAATTTTTCCATTAATGCTCGATACGAAAGTAGATCGATTGACATCATGTTGACAGGCTGTCATCCACTACTTCACATTGATCACTCGGTGAAGTCTTCATGACTCGATAACCATATGTATCTTCATTACTTTTGACCTTGCTCGGTAGAGTCTTCTGTCATTCAGTGATCGTATAAAGTTTTAGTTACTCCCGATCTTGCTTGGTAGAGTCTATGACCCGACCTCACTCAGTAGATAAGGTAACTTGGTAGACATTAGTATCCATATCACTATATGATCCCTTTGTATCACGAATACAAATTTGGATCATTGAGACCATTTAACTGGAACTAATTTAGATGTCTTTTTTGTTAGCTTGGTTCTAGTTCTCTCTTGAGAAATTAATTAGAAATGGTAGAGTCACCCAATTCTTGAGTGACTTGACAATCATTGCTTGGACTTGTATCCTCAATAGACTTAGGAAACCATTGCTATCTCATCTACTTTTGGATGTTATCAACCTTTGCCTTCTTTTCATCTTCAATTCTACCAGTATTCATACAATTCTTGGCAAGATGACCAAGTTCTATACAAATAAAACATCTTTTAGTAGAATCTATTTTCCTCATATGATGTTTAACACAATTCATACCAATGTGTCCAAATTCTCCATAGTAATGACATCTACACTAGGTGTTGTAGTCCCAACCAAATATTGCTTTCACAATTTGCTCTACTAGATTTAATATCTTGGTTTTGCATTCTGATGCCTTGTGTCCATGTTTCTTACATTTGTGACATTTGCCTTCAAACTTTGATTTTTCTTTTCATTCATTAGCTCTATGATCATGTTGATTGCAATTGTAGCACTTTCCATTGGATTTTTCTTTCCCATTGCTCCAACATTTGTTTGATGTGTGACCTATCTTACCATAGTGATTGCAAGTAGGTCTTTGATTCTTTTGATCTCCTTGTTTGGAAGATTCATCTTCTTCTTTGTATCCAACTCTTGCTTTCCCTTTTTGTCTATAGAGATTTTGCTCATTCAACCAATTCATGTCTGCTTGGGATTTCATCATTCTTTCATTGATTTGTCTTTTAGATTTTAGATCATTTTGCAATCTTTCATTCTTAGATCTTAGGTTCATGATTTCTTCATTTGCAATGGTGAGCTGATTGATGAGGTCAGTCTGCTAGAGGGATAGATGTTGAATCTTATTTTCTTTTCCTTCCAACTCTGCTTTTGTTTTGTTTTTCTCTTCCATGAATTTGCATAGTCTTACTGATGGATTTCTTGTTCTCTTCTTAGTTTTCTTACTTCTTCTTTTAGTGAACCATTCTTTTCCAAGATTTCTTTGATAGAATCATTTTCTTCATCTCAACTGCTTAAAGGATGAAATTTTTCAATTCTTTCTTCAGTGTAGAGATGATCATTCATTTGAATTGCAAGATCCTTTCTTGTTTTCAAGGATTAGGAGAGTTGCTCTTTTTCTTTCTTGAGTTGGGCAATGGCCATTTCCAAATCCAACTTCTCATTGTCAATAGCTTTGTCAAGTCTAAATATCTCCATGGCCTTGATCTTTGCTCAAGCTGTTAAACTTTCTCTTGAGAACCACAAGCTCTGATACCAATTACTAGAAATATTCAAGACTATGCTAAGTTATTGAGAGGGGAGGGGTGAATCAATAACTTCTAAAAATTCAACAATTTCAATTCATAATCCATCAATCCAATTAGCATTTAATTCATCACATATAATATGATCTAATTGCATGCATAAGAAACTGAAAACGTGAAAGCATTCATAACACTTTGACACAAAGATTTGGTGACCTAGAAACCTTTCAAATAGAAAGTAAAACTGGGGTGGCGATGATACCCACAAACGTTAGTACTACATCATAAAGTTGGCTTGCTAAGGCTTACATTGATCACTTCTAATAATTTTCCCTATTAGGAGCAATAAGGATTACTAGGTCCACCTTGTGAACGGATTTTACAAACATGCAATGAAGTATGCACTCGGTAAAGAGATTTACAAAAGAGTGTGAGGTCTACCTTGTTAAAGAATTTGACTGATACACTTATTAGGATGAAGTAGTAGTAGATCTCTTATTTGCAACTTGCTTTGTTGAATGAGATTCCTTTGTGTACTAATCACCTTTCTGTGATAGATATGTCTCTATTGCTCCTTATACTACTATGGACTTTGTAATTTTCTCTTTTTTGCTCTTCTTTGATTACATTCAATTACATTTCACAACTTACACACTTGGATATGATAGAATACATGAAATATATATACCAATCCAATTTACATAATTACAAAGTCGGTCATAATACAAGTTTACACAAATATTACAAGGTCAGCTCAAATGAAGACACTCAGGTTTTGAAGACTAACTCGGTGAGGTTCTGATACTCGACATCCAATGTCGATGCTCGGCATCATCATGCACTTAGTAGACATAGAAGCTCGATCCATACCGATCACTTCCAAGTAGTCTTGAACTCAGTTTGCACTATTGACTCGGTAGATATTGTGCAATTCATTATCATTTGATTTGTACTGTGCGACTCTATCAATGCTTTTTTTACAAGCTTGGTGTAAATTAAATCATTTGGTTAACATAGAGTAGCTTGGTTAACATTGGATTCAGATCACATGAACTATGAACTTGGTAAGCACTGCACTGCTCAGTTTGCACTGATAAACTTGGCATACACTGAGATGCATAGTCTACTCTGCTGATCTTCACACAAACTAAAATTGCTCGGTAACCATTGAGATTTGTCCAAAGGAATCGATAGCAACTATAGAACTTAGCAACAATTGAAATACTTGGTAAACATTGTTAACTGTACAATGAGCTTGGTAGCTACTGTAATACTTAGTAAACACTGTTAGCTGTATAATGAGCTTGGTAGCTACTGCAATACTTGGTAAACATTGTTAGCTATATAATGAGCTTGGTAGCTACTGCAATACTTGGTAAACACAGTTAGCTATACAATGAGCTTGGTAGCTAATCACAATCTGAATAAGTGTTTGTCACTAATAACAAACTTGACTGATATGTCAACACAACTACCAGTCTCCCCTCAATCCTTTGGAAAACCTTCCCAAATACCACCTTCTACAAATAAGGATACTATACATGTTAACAAGACAACATTTGAACATTGGGGTTCACTTAGTGATGAACACATGGAGTCTAATATCTTAGATTGGCTATATTTTGACAAAAAAGATGAGCCTATCGAATTCCCTAAAGATAAATATGTTAAGGCTCCTCTCATCATTAAAAACATGGGATATCATGGTATCAGTCTTGGGCCTAAAGAAGATGGAAATAGATAACCCCTTAAGGCTAATAGCTATCCTAAAGGATGTGGTTTGGGCTCCATTAAACCCAAGGTGTCTTTTGTTGACAACTATTGTATGGTTGAACCTGATTATGAGACAGAGGAGGAATTCTTCAAAGTCCCCTTCCAATATATTGAATATGACCTAGATAATTATGTCCACGCCATTACCATACCCAACCTTTCATCTACCGACTTACCCCTCACCAACTCAGACATGATAGACTAGGACCTTCAGGACACACCACCAGATCTTGATATCTATAACTATAACAAAGCAGTGATGATACCCTTTGACCTTAAGAATCTCCAAGATTATGAACATGAGATCCAATACAATGAGGAAGCCTACTTTGGTAGTCAAGCTAACTCTCTTAGATGCCAAAGTGAAAACACAAATCAAAAAGAAGAAGAAGAAGAAACATCCTCTAGTGAAAACTCTTTTGGAGCACTTTTGGATGAGGAAAAAGACAAAATAAAGGATGCATCTTCTGGTGAAAACCTCCTTGAGGTGCTAGAAGAGGGATATATTGACTTTCCATTCAGATCTTTTCTACCAGAAAAGTCATCTATATTAAATGAGGACACAATTCTAGCTAATTTGGGTATGGTAGATAATCCATAAATCACCTACATTGTAGCTACCTTAAGTCTAGAAGAATAAAATGTGATGACCGAGTTCCTGCAAAAAGGAAAAATCAATTTTGCATGGACATACAAAGACATTCCTGGTTTAGACACAGATTTGGTTGTGCATTACTTAGCAGTAGATCCAAAGATTACACCTGTAAAATAAAAGTTGTGCAAGATGCATCCTAAGGTAGCTCTTTTGGTCAAAGTAGGACTGTAGAAACTGCTAGAGGCAAAATTCATTCGACCTATTAATTATCTTGAGTGGGTTTCTAACATTGTTCTTGTAGGGAAAACATTTGGGGGCATTTGCATCTATTCATATTTTTGAGATTTAAATCTCGCATGTCCTAAGGATGATTTTCCACTTCTTAACATAGACATCATAGTGAATTTGACTACCAAACATGAAATGTTGTCTTTAATGGATGGTTTCTCTAGTTACAATCAGATTAAAATTACAGAAGAGGATCAACATAAAACAAAATTTACTACCCATGGGGAACCTTTTGTTACCAACTCATGCCTTTTGGCTTGAAGCTGATGCCACCTATCAATGTGCAATGACTACAATCTTCCATGATCTTCTACATGTCATAATGTAGGACTATGTTGATGATGTTCTAGGAAAGTCTAAGACATGTGATTCTCACATTGATGTGCTCACCACCATTTTTGAAAGGTTGGATAAATACAAAGTGCACCTTAATCTAAAGAAGTATGTTTTTGGGGTCAAATCTGGCAAGTTGTTAGGTTACATAGTATCAAGAAGAGGCATTGAGGTAGATCCTGCCAAAGTGAAGCCATCATGGAAATGCTTCCACCTACTACATTGAAACAACTCTACAGTTTTCAAGGAAGGTTGCAATCCATCAGACAGTTTGTGTCTAGTTAGCAGATAAGGTTCATCCACTCCAACATTTGCTTTGAAAAGACACTAAGTTTCAATGGGATTTCCTATGTCAAAAAGCATTCAAGCAAGTTAAAGGATACTTGGCTAATCCACCAGTTCTAGTCCCCCACAATTGTAAGACAACCATTGATTCTATACATTTCTACTACTTTAGTTGCCTTAGGTGCTCTTTTGGCACAACTAGATGACAAAGGTAATAAGCAAGCCATATACTATCTCAGTCGAGCATTAGTTAGCTACACGTTGAATTACACTACTATTGAGCAAGCTTATTTGGTTGTAGTCTTTTGCACGTAGAAATTACACCATTATATGCTTAATCATACTGCACACTTCAATTCCAAGATAGATCCACTCAAATATTTGCTATCAAAAGCTTCCCTAACTAGTTAGGCTACAAAATGAGTCTTGATTTTAAGTGAATTTGACATTTTCTATAAGGATCGCAAGACTATTAAGGGACAAGTAATTGCAGACCAGCTTGCTGAAGCTCCTCTTCAAGGAGACCATCCTATTATAGCAGATTTTCTAGATGATACAATTATGACTGTTACCCCTAGTACACAATTAAAACTATATTATGATGGTTCCTACACATAAAAGGGATCGGAGATAGGAATTTTGTTTGTTACACTACATGGAGACCTTATTCCTAAGTCTTATAAAATTTCATTCCCTTGCACAAACAACATCGCTAATTATGAAGGATTAGTAACAAGCCTCCATCAAGCTATTAGATGGAATATTAAGAGCATTCTTGTCTTTGGAGACTCTCAATTGGTCATTAAACAAGTCACAGATGAATACCAAACAAAGAATGAAAAGTTGTTGCAATATCACTGGATAGTTAAAGATCTTAAACAACAATTCACTAAGATAGTTTTTAGTAGATACCAAGGACTAATAGCAAAGTAGTAGATGGTATGGCCACCATTTCCTCCATGATTGCCATGCCTGAGTACAGTCCTAAGTGTGAGTTTCTTGTTGAGAATCTTTTTCTTCCTACTTATGAGCAACCTGAATCAGAGCTGGTGTGTGAGATTGTCGGTCCCAAGTCTCCATGGTACTTCGACATTTTTTCCTACCTTTACAAAAGAATCCCCATAGCCCTTTCCACAAACCAAAGAAAAACCTTCATCTGTCATATTGCCCGTTATACTATCCTAGGTGGCACACTATTTCAAAAACACTTCGATGGAACCCTCCTCTAATGTCTCAATTTAGATGAAACTAGAACAATGTTAGAAGAGGTTCACCAAGTAATTTTTGGTGCCCATTCTAGTGGCCTTACATTAGCCAAAAAGCTCCTCAGAATGGGTTACTATTGGCCTTCTATGGAAGTGGATGCCTATCATTTTGTGAAAAGATGTGTTCCTTGTCAATAACATGGAGATTTGATACACACTCCTACCCAAGACTTTTAGCCCACCATCACATGATTACCCTTTTCCCACTGGGGATTCAATCTTGTTGATCAAATATATCAAAATTCTGCAAATGGCCACAAGTATATTATTGCCACCACCAAGTACTTCAAAAAGTGGCTCAAGGCTATTCTTTTAACCTACACTACTGGAAAATAGGTTTCAAAGTTCATTTTGAACTACATTATTTGTTGTTTTGGTGTACCTCAAGACATCATGACTGATAATGAAACTCCTTTCAAAAATTAGGAAGTTGTCACATTGTGTAGGAAATTCAGAATCACCTAGCATTTTTCCATCAAATACTTCCCCCAAGACAATGGCCAAGCTGAAGCCACCAATAAAACCATTTTGAAAATCTTAAAGAAAACCGTTGATGCAGCTAGTCATGACTGGCACCTCCAAATTGCTCCCACCCTTTGGGCCTACCACATCTCCATCGGTACCCCCACAAGAGCTACTCCATTTTCCCTTGTTTATGGCTCTAAGGCTATTTTATCCATCAAAATTGAGCTCCCTTCCCTTAGAATCTTTGTGAAGAATATGATGTTCAAAGAAGAATACCGAGTTGCTTGCAAGAGTTGAAACTCCTCAATGAAAGATGCCTCAATGCCCAAACCATCTCTGCATGTATCAAAATCACCTTCAACTCCAATTTCACAAAAAGGTTAGACCTCGAGAATTTGATGTGGGTGACTTAGTTTTGCAACATAGCATGAGGAACCTCTAGAACCGTGAAAAGAAAGGAAAATTTGAAGCTAATTGGCTTGGTCCATTCATCATTACAGCCAAATATGGTTTTGGAGCATATTAGGTTGCCACTTCAGAGAGGGATCTCCTCCCTTGGCCTGTAAATATCCAACATCTCAAGCGGTTCTATGCTTGAGTCTTGCAGTCCCTGTACAGTGTTGTTATAGTTCCATAAAATACCAAAAAAATTAGAAAAAAACTCCAAAAACATTTGTAAAATGTTCTTGAAGAAATGACTAAAAAGAAGAAAAAGTTCTTGAAAAAAGTTTGTAAAAATCCATTATCTATAAGGCTCATCTCCCTTCAACACATTTATCTACATTTCATCCCATCTTTGTCCAGAAGTCCTATCTAACTTGCACTTTCCATGCATCCAATAAAAGACCTCTTGTCTACGAGGCATCCATTCACTTCCATCTTTCAAAAGACCTCTAGTCTACGAGACATTTTCCTGTTGAGTGTTTGTTCTCATCCCACTATACTGAGCTTGTTCCCACAACAATGATTGCATCAAAACCTAAACAAAAACACCATTTGAGACTTAACGATTCGAGAAAATTGTTCTTTTCACAGCCCTTGCCAACAAAAATTTATGACAACAACATCAGACAAAAAAACTTTCATAGGATGAATCCTTCCTATACATGGCATTACCACCTTCACTTTTGGGACTTAACATTCTTGGCAGGAACTGTGGACTGAATGACTACTTGGTCATGTGGTCTCTTTTTGGTTGATTTCATTTTGTGTGTTAGTAGTAGCCTTTTACGGTATGCCTTGATCTTCCATATTTTGGTATCACCTGAATGGCTCTAAATGACTACATGTATCGTTTGTGGTATGATCTGTTTTTGATGCTTTAGTACATACATGTTAGTTTTGATTTATGGTTATGCATTGCTCACTAGGGGCAATAGGTTAGCGTACTCTCCACCAATAATCCCTAAAAAGACTTTGGGTGTGCCTAGACCTCTCCAAGGCGTATATGACATTTATTCCATCATGACTATGCAAACTACATCTATCATCCTAAAGTATCTATTGTGTTGAGAGTCTAGTCCACACAAAGGAACCTTTTCATCTATGCTTTTATAGCATATGTTGCATAATTTCTTTTGCAAAAGCAAACTAGGGTGTGCTCTCCCATATAAATGCAACTGAATACCTCGGTATCATGTAGCTAGGCTTCATGTATTGTAGGATTTCATTACACCCTACTTGAGACAATGGTTCTGTTTATCCCCCCCTCCTATGCTAAGCTACTTGATTCCTATGAGTGAAAACTTTGACACATGTTCATTCCTTAGGTTCATTCATGTTACCTTTTCATAGTTCATATTTACACTTTAAAATTACATCATTTTATTTTGCATTCATAATTAAGGTCATTTTCTGTTATTGACATTTTCATTTAGGATACATTTATTGTCATATTAGTGCATTCATTGCATTAGACATTTCATTCATTATTAGATCTAATTATTCATTAGATTAATCCATTAGGTATATACATTCTACCCATTACATTTAGTCACATATACATCATGATACATCTGACAAAACATATAGTAAATCCATATATGTATAATAAAAAAATGCATACATAACATATCTCACCATAGGACCTGCATCATCCACACATAAGTCATCATATATGCATCATAGGAAACATAACATCACACACATCCTGCATCACAATGTTAGTAACAACATCATAGACATCACATGCATAAGAGATAATCATCCATATACATAGAGGCTCATTGAATCATGTCATATATATCAAAAAAATAAATGTCTGTGTACAATATGTATACAAAATAATCATGTAGTACATCGTACATAATGCATCATCAAAATCTCACTGCATCTGCATCACTGTGTCAAAAAACTATTCACTGTAAAAATCATGGAGTTGGCTGTGAGGGACCAACCCCTCTTGTACCCCCTATTCGTGGAGGCCTACTTTGTCCAATCGATGGCTCTGATCTCTAGTAGCCCCCTATGGTCTATGAGCTTGATGCATCCCAAAAATTTGGCTGACGATGATTTGTTGACACAACATCATGATACAAAGACCTATAGTACGTTGCCTCTTGCATGACCTGTGCCTCATGTTGGTGTGTAGTCACAACCTCCTACATCACAAACATCGCTCCCCTAATATGTACTATCTATTAGGCAATATCACGCTGGCTATGATACTTGTCCACCTGTCTTTGCTGTGTCTCCCTCTCTACCCGTAGGGTGGAGACCTCCTGCTATAGAGTGTTTATCTTAGCTAGCTCGTCCATCTCAGCCTACATGGTGAAGTCACTAGAGTCCCTTACATTTATCCTAGCTTGTAGTGTTACTAAGGCCTATTGGGCACTATTTTCCCTTGCTTGCTCCACTTGTACCTCAGCCTGTAGTGCTACCAAGGCCTGTTGGGCACTGTCTGCCCTCGCTCACTCCACTTGTACCTCAGCTTGTAGTCAAGAAACCTCTATTTGGAGGCTATCTCACTCCACCCTCCCTGTATTTGCCTCTGCTTGTGGTGGTGCTTGTCCTTGTGGTCCCTACACCTATGGCCCTGGCTGTGACCCCTACCATACTAGTGCCCATGTTGGTACCGGTCCTCTCCTCTAACAAAATCTATGCTCTTGAGGATCTTGTTATGCTCCCTGTGGTGGTGGTGGTACGACTACTGCCTATGCCCCATCTCCCTCACCCTATGCCTACTCTACTACTGGTAGCGCTCCTCGTATAATGAGTTGCACAGGCTAATGAGCCATCCACCACTATGTGTATGTAGGGGTCATCCTTGCATCTCCCTGATCTTTTTTGTGCATCTAGAGCACTAGTTGCATACCCCACCATGACATTTCGACCAATCTTAGTGTGGTTCTGAAGTCCCATAACCTCCTATACTCCTAGGATACCACTGGATATAGAAATATGTCGGACACTGCATCTTGAATCCTCTCGAACTATCGTTGCACCCTAGAGGGCATATATCTTATCACAATATGAATGGTCTGAATGATGAGCTAATAATCTATCTGTGTGTAAGGAAGGTAGAGCTAACCCTCACTATCATCCTGTCCTCCTTCTGCTAATATAGCCCCCCACCACTTACCACTGTCATACAATGTCCAATCAAATGTGATCATGATATAGTTGGACCTATGGTCTGTTGTGTCTTATAGGCACACATGTACAAATCATTATATAGCTCAACTAAGATAGTATGGCCCTAGTAGAAGACATCACCATCATCCTATAAAAGAGTGCTCAACACTTGTGTCCAACTGATCGGAAACCCATGCCTAGCATGGTCTGACACCATCCTCCATATCAATGAGGCTAGGTAGACAACAAGTCATGGCAACCTCTACTCTAACATTTCCCTCCATATCAACCATGATTACTAGATTAGTAGCCTTTGTCGTCACTGCCTAAAACACTCTCGTAGATAGGGATCTGCACTCTCTAGTACATACTCTAAATACCTTCCATAGATTGACACTCAGAGAATCTACCACACATCAAGAAGAGTGACTGTCACCTCTCTAGTAGGTAGATGGAAGCTCAAAGTTGGTGTATGCCATTGCTCTATTAGTCCTGACAGCTGCGCTGAGTGCACTCTTAGATCTGACCATTCATGGACATGCTCCAAATTGTATAATCTCACCTGACCCCACTCTGCCTTCGTGAGTGTCTCTCCTAGTACCATTGTCTCTAGGTAGTGCTCCCATGACTAAAACGTCACTATTTCCATATATAGCATAGACATGCAATGGTCAATATATATATTATCTTCTTGCTCCTTTTTCTTCTCTAAGCATGGGGCATCCTACCTTGTTCATCCCCTTGGTCATCCTATCACCCAATTCTGCCAATTTGTCCAAATCTGTGAAGATGCCAATAAACATAGATGTGGATACATGAAGAAGCTAATCAATGTAGATGCAGATTTATGTATATGACAAAATGTGAAGATGTTGATCTGGCATCTCCAACGGATGCCTAGGTGCTAGTTTGTTGCCAGTAGCTTCTAAATGTCATTTGCAGAGATGATGACACAAAGATCATCATCTCTGACCCATTCATCCCATGCTTTCCCCCCTTTTGGTGTCGACACAGATAATAGGATGAACCCATTGTCTTTGAGGATGACAGGATGAATCCTATCATCTTTGTAGTGCCCATAATGTGGCTTTGTCGTCTGCAAAGATGATGGAGCGGAGAATTATCATCTCTACCTTGACTGCGTTTGTAGCCTATTTACTATGCAATAAATGCTACAACTAAGTGTGTAATTAAAATATTGATAAGGAGGGATAGTCAACTTACTGGTGGACCCATGTCGGCCAACCTCTAGTGCTCCCAGATGCACTCTCTAAGCTGTAGTCTCTCTATCAGATCCATCCTTCGCTCTAGTTCTATGCTCTTTAGGTGTGCAAATGACTCTTCTTTGAGCCCTTTGGAGGCTTATATAGGCCCTCTAAGGTCCTTTTTTGAGCTTGTACCCTTTGTTTGGCCCTGTTGGCCCCTGTTTATCCCCAAGTCATGCAAAATATTCATCTATGCCTTTTTTCTACCCTTTTTTTTTTCCTTCTAGAGTCCTTTTCATGAAAATTGCCCAAAATTTATTTTTGCTCCATTTTCGCGAGGGGGCACCCTCCTCCCTGTCGTCATCATGACACAACTCCTATGACTCCTAGTCTCTTTGGCGTAACCTATATATATATATATATATTTGATATAATGTTGTTCCGATGTCATATCAAAGAGGGGTAAAATATAGACACTTAAAATCATCCTAAGCACTATATTAATTTATTTAATATTTCCTGTGACATTATAATTAATTATATTTGTCATATTCTTCTATTTATTTAATTAAATTTATTTAATTAAATAATTTCATTTCCTTAATGTATTTAAATTTAATTTGAATACTTCCCCTCTAATGTATTAAATTCATTTAATGCATAGTGATTCATAAATTCCCTTTTAAATACATCATAATTTATTTAATTCCATCCTCTTTATCAATTTCTTTAAATCCTGTGATTAAGTTAAATCTTATTTAATTTAATCCTAATCCCATCCTAAAACCTAGTCTACACCCATCACTCTCATCCTTCTAAGCCTATCCGTTAATTAATCCCACCTAATTATCCTAAATACCTTTCTAAACACCTTTTAGCTCCTAAGTGTTTTCTCGTACATCTGTGAGAATCTCATGATCTAATAAAGCTTCCATCTTATTATTTTATTCATACTTCTTACACCTCTTACACATTTGTCCCCATTTCTTTTCCCCAAGGTTTTTCACACATGTGTGAGCAAACCTCGAGCCATTACTTTCACTAAAAAGGCTTATGTTGACCTTTGCATGGCTTCTCCCCTTAGTCCATGTGTCTCCCTTGTGGCACCTATGTGGATGCCATATAGATGCCACCTCCCTAAGGCCTTTCTCAAAACTATAAATAGAGCCCTTGTCTCAAGCATTTTTCATCTTCCTCATTTGCATTGTTATCATACTAGTTTAGAGATAGAGCTTTTTAGTGATTTTAGTATTCATATACATTGTTACTAACCTTTGGTAGTTGCAAGATTTCATACCATTTGCATTGTTAACTTAGTTTGATTTCTTGCATCCATATCCATATCCTTTGAGTGCTTACAAGCATGGTTGTCTCCATAGCCATTGCTTGAAGTATTCTCCATTCATCTTAGTATAGACTCATTATCATTCTATATCATTTATCAATTATTGGGATTTATAGTTGTGTTTGGTGAGAGCACATTCAGATCTTTCCAATCTAAAGCACAACTAAAAGGCCTCTTATGGGCGCCATTGTTGAGCTTCTTTGAGGTTACACGAGGATGTTTCTTTTTTGGTTGAATTAAGTTATAAAAATCAAGCATATGTTGGAATTATTTAGAATAACCGAGGGGGCGGCGGGGGTGGGCGAATCAGTTATTCAAGGTCTAGATGTATAAATAATTTTTTTCCTTAGCTTAGTGAACCCATAAAATATTCATACTCATGCATGCATCCATAGGATAGTGCAATTACTAAAACTTGTAGGTAACTATCAAATCAACTTGCAAAAATGTAAAGCATGAAACATAATAGATTCATCAACACATTTGACACAATGATTTATGTGGAAACCCAATTTGGGAAAAACCGCTAGTAACATGCTACTCCTTTTCACTCTTCTTAAGTGATGTCCTTTGAAAGGCCAACTGTCATGTCCCCTTTTCAAATAATAAAAAAATAATAATCTTTGCTAAGGCAGGTAGGCCCAAGAAAGTGAAGTTTCAGAAAAAGGGGGTTAATCTTTGGAAACCGTTGGACTAATAAATGAAATTATTATTAAAATATGTTTCATTAACCTCTCTTGGACGTGAGTTACGGTTATGGCCTCTTTTAAGGGGTTTGGAGGCATTTTGGGAAGATTTCAGAACTTGATTTTTGCTCATTCTTTGTTATTCTTCAGAGGTTGCCAAACCTGTGGAGAAGGAGACCCAAGAACGGGAGTTTGCAGGTTTCCAGGGAGACCCAAGAATGGGATTTTGTAGATTTCCAAGAAGGCTAAGGATAGGAGTTTGAAGCCATTCCATGTGCATGCTCATACAGAGTTTGCCTTTGTGCTGAATAGTGCAGATTTGTGGGTTTTCGGGTGTGTTTTTTGTATGAGTTTGGTGTTTTCAGTTGAGTATTTCATATCAGTTTGGGTTGCTGCTGTATTTCAGACTTTAAGGTGTTAAAATAGAGCTGAATATATGTATTGGGACGTGATTAAACTTCTGAGATAGATTATTAGTGTTTTTGTGGTGTTTCCGGGCATTTTTGTGTTAATTTCGGGAGCCCGATGAGCATAGTTTTTGTCCTACATTTGAGAACTATTGTGTAAAGGATATATGGATCTGGAAATGTCATTTTTTAGGCTGTTATGCTGCTGAAATTTTTGTAAAAATGTCCACTTTCAAATTTATTAATAATAGGTGAAGCTGTGAAGCTTTTGGCACAATTTCTGCCATACCCGATTTGGGGTTTCTTGAGAAATTTGGTGGATCTTTGTGATATTAGTTGTTTGATCTTGAAAATCTGATTAGAAGTTGGGAATATCATATAAAATTAGAAAAGGGACATTTCAGTGGTATCAGAGCCATGATCTTGCCAGCCTGAGGGTTTGTAAAAGTTTGCATGTCAGTTTTGACAACTACCCAGATCTTGCATTTCAGTTTTGAGAACTACCCAAATCTTGCATGTCATAATTTATGGTTGCATGTTGCTTCTAATCAGTTGCATGTCAAAATTTATGGTTGCATGCTACTTCTAATCATTTGCATGTTAGTTCTTGGTGAATTTGGTGGTTGCATGTTGCTTCTAATCAGTTGCATGTCAAAATCTATGGTTTCATGCTACTTCTAATCATTTGCATGTTAGTTCTTGGTGTTTGAAGAAGTTATATCCTATTGGGGTTACACTCTACTTTATCCAGAATGGACAGGTATAGTACAGAGTCTCAGAGGACACGATCTTGGACAATTGATATCCAGAGTCAAAACAGTAGAAAGGATGGTTATTTAGACATTCGAGATAAACTTATGAAAATAAGCCATGACATGTTTGAACAGTTGGTTGAGCACCACCGTATAATGAATGACATGTTGTCCGACCCAGCTAAGGTGGATAAGTTGACTGGATTTCTATTTGGCAAATTTTCTCACAGGACAGATGACACAATTCCCAAGAACTTGCATGAGGAGTTTGAGAAACTAACTGATAACCAGGTAGAGGTCTCAGATTCTACTTTGCCACAGGAGGTGGTGGGAAAGGATATTACACAGATTGATAGTAACGGTCAACTTGATACTCAAATTGAGACAATTGTTTACAGGTCGTCAAAGGGTGATGCCACAGGTATTCAGGATGGTATAGTTACAACAGGCAGTGACTACAATGTAGTGGGTTCAGATGATGATTATGAGGATGTTGTTGTGCAGGATGGTGAGATACCTGGTAAAGATGAGCAGACATTGAGAATTCATGACTTTGCTGAGAAAGAGTACCAGGCACAGTTAGATGCTTCATCACATGAGGTTGAGGCTGGTATTACTTCACATGATTTGTCCAGCCAGCTGAAGGTGAACAAAGATAGTATTGTGATTTCATTATCTCATCATGACAGGTATGTGGAGTTAGTTGGTATTGGTCATATTACTCAGGTGAGGAGTTTGCTTGAGTTACCAGTTGATTCTAGTTTACGGATATGGACTCGAGATTGTTATATTGGCATTTGGGATTCAATTGACTGGAGATCTTTAAAACTTTTTGGTAGCAGTGTTTGTTTGGGTGCTATCATGGATTTGATTAGCAGATTACGCGGTGTTGTCTTTTCTTGTGCCAGTATCTTGTCTGATGTTGGTATTAGTTTTTATACACCGATGTTGGGCTTTGTTCATATATCTAGTCGACCATACTTGCTGGAATGTGTTGATGATATTTCATATTTGGCAGTGTGTATAGATGAGTCCCAGGATCATATTGGCATTGATGACATCCAGGAGGATGCAGTGGGCAGTTTTGAAGACTTAGTTTCCTTCGGTATAGAGGAGTTGGACAACAATGCTAATGTTTTTGATACTCTGTATGTTGATATGAGTTTTAGATTTGATTCACAGGATATGGATGGTAATAATCTAGAGACTAGTAACTTTGCGGATACTCCTTTAGACAGTGCATCAGAGGAGATTTGTAGGAGACAGTCAAGCCAGTGCCATCATGTGTCTAATTAGTTGAGAGTTAGTGACCGAGACATTGCTATCACTTGCCAGCATTTTGATGTTGCTCGTCAGTTGTTAGCAGTTTATGGATGGGGTTCTCCTACTAGTGATGAGCAGGGAGGCAGTTATCTTTCCTTGACAGAGTTCCACTCTTTATGGGAGGCTATCCAGATTCTAAGACAGGATTATATGCAGTTGGTAGCCAACAGAGATTATCTTATGAAGTGGGGCAGTACAGCATATGATGCATTGTTGGCCAAGGAAGATGAGGTGAGTGAGCTTACTGAGCAGCTTGAGGTGACTTCTGAGATTCTTGAGAGTACACAGTTGGCTTTCAAGGAGTCACAGTTTCATTTGGCTAAGGTGACCATGGAGTTAGAGCGACTACAGTCTTTACCTGATTCTATACAGTCACAAGCTATGGTGTTTGGTGATCCGAGGATGTCCATGGCTGAGATTGTTAGAGACAGTGGAGATGGGGATGCATCCATTCTTGATACTAACATTGGCATATCAGGTTCATTCCCACTAGAGTCAGGTTTAGTTGAGTTGGGTGTTGTAGCAGATTGTTGTATGCCTAACATGGTGGTGGCCTCTAGTATTGATGGCATAGAGACTAGAGATGTATCAAAGATCATGTGTGATGTTGGTGAGTCGATAGTTGGCATGGTTCCTGCTAGTAATACTACTCCCTTGGTGATATCTTCAGAGGTAGTAGTCAGTTCCAACATGGTTAATGATCAATTGCAGTTAGTTTCATCTGGATTACAGTTTGAGCAAATAACTGAGATTGGCGCATTCTATCGGCATCACACTGTGAGGTACGCTCATCAATTTACCTTTGATGACCATGTTGATGAGATAATGATACATAGATGTACTTTGGTTCCTAGTGCTTATCATCAGTTATGGGACAATTTGATGCCTCAAGATGAGAGTTGTGATGGGCATGACATGGTGATAGGTTCTGCAGTTGACAATTTGATAATATGTGACTTAGAGCAAGAGTTTGGGAGTGATGCTTCAGTGGGTGTTGTTATTGATTCTACTCCTTTGGCTATGACATCTCCTGACTTAGCTAGTGATCAGTCACAGTGGGTTATATCACTTGTTCATGGTGAGCTGTTGACTGAGGTTGGTTTTTTTAATCAACATTATATTGCAGGGTATGTACATCAGTTAGCATTTGATCCTTGTTTTGAGGAGTTGATGGCAGGCAAATTTGGTTTGGATTCCATTTCTTACTCTTTATCTTGTAATTTCTTTTCACCATCAGCAGTGCATGGGAGTTATGGTTATGAGATAGTGGCCGGTGATTTGTAGAGTTGTGTTGACTGCAGGAGTTGTACAGTGTGTGGATTCTCCATACTTGGTACAGTTTCATTTGAGAGCGTTCACCATTATTGCAGAGTTGGATTGTACATTCCATAGAGGCCAGTGGGATGCGTTGATGGTATTTACCGTGTTGGTAGTTTGATTTGTCCACTTTACTTGGGTTCTGATGTTCTAAGAGTTTGTGTCTCATGGGTTTTTGACTATGGTGGTGGTGATTTTGGAGTTTGGTTGAGCTATAATTGTCAGTTTGATTATGGATTCCTCTTGGTCATATTGCAGAGGATATTGCAGGAGCCTGTGTTAATTGGTAGTAGTATAGTTCATGACTACATTTGGGATCCAGGTGGATTGATTGGTTTATTTTTCAGCCATTGCTTGAGGACAAGCAATGTTTGGGAGGGGAGGACTTGTCATGTCCCCTTTTCAAATAATAATAAAAAAATAATCTTTGCTAAGGCAGGTAGGCCCAAGAAAGTGAAGTTTCGGAAAAAGGGGGTTAATCTTTGGAAACCGTTGGACTAATAAATGAAATTATTATTAAAATATGTTTCATTAACCTCTCTTGGATGTGAGTTACGGTTATGGCCTCTTTTAAGGGGTTTTGAGGCATTTTGGGCAGATTCCAGAACTTGATTTTTGCTCATTCTTTGTTATTCTTCAGAGGCTGCCAAACCTGTGGAGAAGGAGACCCAAGAACGAGAGTTTGCAGGTTTCCAGGGAGACCCAAGAACGAGAGTTTGCAGGTTTCCAAGAAGGCTAAGGATAGGAGTTTGAAGCCATTCCATGTGCATGCTCATACAGAGTTTGCCTTTGTGCCGAACAATGCAGATTTGTGGGTTTTCGGGTGTGTTTTTTGTATGAGTTTGGTGTTTTCAGTTGAGTATTTCATATCAGTTTGGGTTTCTGCTGTATTTAAGACTTTAAGGTGTTAAAATAGAGCTGAATATATGTATTGGGACGTGACTAAACTTTTGAGATAGATTATTAGTGTTTTTGTGGTGTTTCCGAGCATTTTTGTGTTAATTTCGGGAGCCCGATGAGCATAGTTTTTGTCCTACATTTGAGAACTGTTGTGTAAAGGATATAGGGATCTAGAAATGTCATTTTGTAGGCTTTTATTCTGCTGAAATTTCTATAAAAATGTCCACTTTCAGATTTATTAATAATAGGTGAAGCTGTGAAGCTTTTGGCACAATTTCTGCTATACCCGATTTGGGGTTTCTTGAGAAATTTGGTGGATCTTTGTGATATTAGTTGTTTGATATTGAAAATTTGATTAGAGGTTGGGAATATCATATAAAATCAGAAAAGGGACATTTCACCAACCCTGTTAAAGTTTATAATACACACTGTTAAATGTGACCTTGTTAAAGGATTTTAGTCACCCTGTTAGAAGTGAGCCTTGTTAGAGAAGTTTAGGCCATTCACTTGGAATGCCACCCGATTAAAGGATTTACAAATGACTATTAAGTCAAGCTTAATCCAAATGATTTACCCTAGATTGATACAATTGTTTGAGAGTAACAATAGAGCTTTGATCTGATACAACTTACAACTTTTATTGCAGATTACAAATCTCTTTTTAGTCCTTAATTCTGCTTGGCCTTTATACTTTGTAGCTCTGATAGCTTGTTCACCTTTCAAGCATTAATCTCTTTAAGCCTTCTTGCTTAGCATGCAATTGGAGATTCTTCCCTTAGGTCAATTGATGAAGGAAAACCCTTGACTCCTTGTCTCCATTAGGTTCTAGCACATGACTCTCTCCTCTCTATTTGCTTCATGATCAGACATTTTGATAAATAGGAAATTAAGATACTTTGCCACTTATTTTCCATCATCCATTTTAGGTTTCAGATAGATTAGGTAGGATACAATGTATCTACCCCATATTCCATCTTTCTTCTAGAATCCATTTGAATTCACCTAAAAATGGTTTACCTCAAATTTTGTGCCACCAACTCATCATCCTTATCTTCCTCCTAGTTCACAAAATTCAAGAAAACAAACTTGTTAGCTTAGATTCAATGAATCTTTGATCTTTTAAATAATGCAGTAGCTTGACATTATCAACCTTCTGATGCTCGACACATATTGTGTTGCTAGGCATCAACTAAAGTTTACTGATGCTCAGCATCAACTAAACTTTACTTAGCATCAACTATTTTGCTCGACATCCACTAGAATTTGCTTTTACTCAGCTCTAACTGACTTTCTACTAAGCTTGAACTGACTTTTCTCGGCAGCTATTATCCACTTGATCAAGCTTGATAGAAAAAAATTGTGTAACTTTTTCTTCTAAAGTTTCTAAGTGTAACCAGCCTTTATAACCTTAAGTAGATTATCAATTAATCATGTTATCAATGTCTTAACTGATCCTTGTACTTCATTACATAATCACGGCTCAACCTTTCCTCTAGGTGCTATTGTTACCTCTTATTGATGAAATCCTCTTCATCAATCAACTAAGTGATAGTACTTGAATCTTATAAGCAATTGTCTTACTAGCGAATAGCAGGTTTGACATTAGTGACAAAATAATGATCGAAACACATAGTCTTCTTCAACAATCTCCCTCTTTCAATAATCTCTCTCAACAATGATCTTTTCAATTAGATCTCAAAAATCTCCCTCTTTGGTATTGATGGCAAACCAAACTGATCAACTAAGTCAATCAAATGATGAACATCTTGTTCAACTAAACTGACTAGGTTAAAATAGTAAAACAATACCAAAAAGAAAACTTGTATCAAAATTTCTCCCTCCATCAACAACCTCCATCTTCTAATTAGGTTACAAAACTCCTCCTTATAACTCCCTCTGAGTTCCTTCTTGTATCTCCTTCTTACTAGGTGAATTAGGATTTCTCCCTCTTTCTTACATTTTTCTTTATCTCTCTCATCATACATGTGTTTTATTCTTATCAACAACATCAACAATTATCTCCCTCTTAGATCAATAACATTCTCTAGTTCTTTGATAACAATCTCTTGATATCTTCCTTTGATATACTTTCTCTGATGATGATCAGTCTAATGTTCTTTTCTCCTTTCCGATCAATAAAATATCTCCATATCTTTATTGGCTCTTGATCAATAGAATATCTCCCCCTTTGACAAAAATGCCAAAGACATATCATCTTTTCATCTTAACATGCATATATAGGCTTTTGCAATTTCTTCAGTTTCTCCTATCACCTTGCTTGTGACTATTTTGAAGTTTTAGCACTTTAATTACTCCAGGCAGCTCCTAAAGTAAGATCCTTCACATCAATGTGTAACATATGAATATCAGCTTGTTTGATGTAGGGCAGTCCTCTTGTTACTTAGATAGCCTTTTGATAGGGGTATTACCCCCAATTTACCTCTTAGATACTCATGAGAATCCTTAGGTAATGGTTTTGTGAAGATATCAACAATTTTCTCCTTTAAGTTAATATATTCCATCTTCATCTCTTTATCTTGAACTAACTTTCTCAAGTAATGATACTTGATTGCAATGTGCTTTGTCTTTGTGTGCATTATTGAATTCTTTGATATATTGATAACACTTGTATTATCACAATAAAGTATCATTGGTTCTGTGATCTCTTCCTTCATTCCTCTGAGTAGCTACTTGATCCATACAATGTTTGTGCAATTTACAACAACAACAACATATTTAGCTTCAATAATAGATTGTGAAGTACAACTTTGTTTCTTACTAGTCCATGTAACTAGTCTCTTGCCTAAGAAAAATGCTCCTCCACTGGTGCTTTTTCTCTCATCTATGTTTCTAGCCTAATCAACATCAGTATAGGCTCTCAAGTCAAACCTTTCATTCTTCTTGTAGTATAGACCAAACTCTTCTATTCCTTTCAGGTATCTCACTATTCTCTTTACAACCATTAAATGATTCTCTCTAGGATTTGCAAAGAATCTTGAAACTATCCCTATAGATAATACAATATTAGGTCTGCTATGTACAACATATTGCATTTTTCCAATCATAGACCTATACATTGTTTGGTTCACTTCAACAGAATCATCATTCTTTGACAACTTGTGTCTTGTCACCATAGGTGTACTTACTAGTTTGGAATCCTCCAATCCAAAAGTTTTCAATAGTTTCTTGACATACTTTGACTGAGTGATGTATATACCATGTTTTAGCTGATATACTTGCAATCCCATAAAAAAATTGCTCTCTCCAAACATAAACATTTCAAATTCATGCTTCATCTGATTTACAAAATCCTTACATAAAGCATCTCAACCTCCAAATATTATATCATCAACAAATATTTTAGATAACAAAATAACTTTTCCTTTTTCTGTTTTTATGTATAGATTGTTGTTATCATCAGTCCTTTCAAATCTAATCTTCACAAGATACTTATGAAGTATCTCATACCATACTCTTGGTGCTTGTTTCAAACCATATAGAGCTTTGTGCAGTCTACATACCATATTTTTATTGTTAACATCAACAAAACCTTCTGGCTATTCTATGTAAACTTCTTCCTCTAGTATGCCATTCAGAAATGTAGATTTAACATCCATCTGATAAACTTTGAAACCTTTGTATGTAGCATAAGCAAGTAGAGTTCTTACTGCTTTTAATTTGGCAACATCAAATGTCTCTCCATATTCAATTCCTTCTTCTTGTGCATATCCCTTGCAAACTAATATTGCTTTGTTCCTTGTGACTTCACCATTTTCATCTAGCTTGTTTCTAAATACCCACTTGGTACCAATCACATTTTTGTCTTCTGGTCTAGGAACTAGACTCCATGTTTTGTTCTTCTCAATTTGTTCAATCTCTTCTTCCATGGCTTTGTACCAGTCAACATCTTCTAATGCATCTTTTATTGATTTGGGCTCCTTCATGCTTAGCAAGCATGATTCACTTCTCAATCTATTTCTTGTCATTGGTCTTGCATCTTTATCTCTAATGATTTGAGCAGCAAGATGATGTCTTTTAATATATTTGGACAATCTTGGCTCAGGTCTTGTTTCTTCATTTTGTCTTTCAGCTTTAGAATCACTTTGTGCATCTATATCAGGTATCTCAACATCTTTTTCATGTACACTAACTTCAGAATCAGAATGTGCATCAACTTCATTCTGTAACTTGGCATTTGAATGCAACCCAATTCCTGAGTGCAACTTGACACTCATAAGATGTGACTCAATAGTCACTGTAACTTCTTGTTGATTTGTAGCTTAATTTGCAACATCTTCTTTTGCAAACATTCCTTCATAAAAGTGTACAAGTGATTTGTGTTATTCTGACCTTTTCATAGGTTCATTCTCATGTACTTCTGTATATTCATCAAAGTTCATATTTGCACTTTCCACAATTTTGTTAGTGTTAGTATTCAAACACTTATAAGCTTTACTTCTTGTGAAATAGCTAAGGAATATACCTTCTTCATGTTAGAAATGATTTAGAATAACTAAGAGGGGTGGGGGTGGGGTGGGGGGGGGGGGGGGTGAATCAATTATTCAAGGTTCAAATGTCCTATTCAAACTTTTCACTAAGTATAGTGAGCCCATTCAACCATTTATTCATCCAAGCTTTAACTTTTCCAACCAGCGAGTTACTATAAATCAAAATGCAAGCATAACACATAAGAAATCAACACATAACACAATGATTTATGTGGAAACCCAATTTGGGAAAAACCACTAGTAACATGCTACTCAATTCTCACTCTTATGAATTGATGCCCTATGAAAGGCCTTCCCTATTAAAGGCTTACAACAAACTGTTAAATATGACCTTGTTAGAGGATTTAACCACCCTGTTAGAAGTGGGCCTGGTTAGAGGACTTTAGAACATTCACTTGGAATGCCACATTGTCAAAGGATTTACAAATGGCTATTAGGCCAACCTAGGTCCATAGGATTTTTCCTTATCTAATACATTTGCTAGAGAGTATTAGAAAATCTTTGACCTAACTACAACATACAACTTAACTTGCAGATCTCATATCACTTCTCAGCTCATACCATTGCCTGGTCTTCAATCTTTGCAACTCTAATAGCTTGCCCTCCTTTCAAGCTTAGTCTCCTTAAATCTCTATGCTCAATGTACTAGTACAATCATCTCATTTGACCACTTGTAGAAGTAGAGCCTCTATGCTATTTCTTCTCCTAGATGTCTTCTCCTTGACACCCTTCTAACTACTTCGCGATTTGGCTCTTTGGCAGCAGCAGTGATGTCAACAACATTTTCTTCTTGGTCTATGACTCCTTAAATAGAAGTCTTGGAATTTTTTCCCGCTCAATTCTTCCATTCTTTAATTTCAATTCATATGGATTAAGTAGGATTCATTGCATCTAACCCATATTTTGTTTCCTCTAGAAACTTCCTAAATAATCCTCTTGAATTCACCTAAAAATGGTTTACATAGTATTCTGTGCCACCAGCTCATCATCTTAATCTTCCAAATAGTTCACAAAATTCAAGGTAACCACTTTGTCAGCTTAGATTTGGTGAATCTTCGTTGTTTGAAATAATGCAGCATCTCAGCACTATTGAAACACTGGTGCTCAACACATACTATGTTACTCGAAATCAACTGTGTTTTTCCTGATGCTCGACACTTGAAGATCAGTTGGCACACACTAGAACTTCCTATTACTTGGCTCCAATTGAGAATTTTCTTGGCTTTAACTAATTTTCTCAGTACCCACTAATAATCTTAGTTTAAGCTTTGCAGTTAACCCTGTTACGACTTGTTCCTCCAGTGTTTCTAAGTGTGACCATTCTTTGTATCTTTAATTATGCTATCAATACATCATTTAACCATTGTCTTAACTGATCCTTGCACTTCATTACAACATCATAACTCAACCTTTCCCCTTAGGTACTTTTGTTACATTTTGTTGATCAAATCCTCTTCATCAATCAACTAAGTGATAGTACTTGGATCTTATAAGAAAATGTCATTCCTACAAATAGAAGGTTTGACATTAATGACAAAACAATGATTGAAGATATTATTTTAACAACAATCTTCCTTCTTTGCAACAATCTCCCTCTTTGATCTTCAACAATGAGCTTTTTAATCAGATTTCCAACAATCTCCCTCTTTGGCATTGATGGCAAACCAAACTGATCAACCATTAGACTAAACTATTTAACCAAATGCTAACTAGGTTAGAACAGTAAGTCAGATGCCAAAAAGTAATTGTTGTATTACCTTCAGTTTACACATCTCCTTCTACTATCTTGATTGCTTCATTTCTGCTTCTTCCTCTTTGCTGCTGTATCCTTGGTCTTTTTTCTCCCTCTGCATTGCTCATCTTCTACTGTTCTGATCAACTTGTGATTATTTCTGTCAACTTCTCCCTCTATCTTCATTTGATTAGTATCTCCCTCATACTTTTGATCACATGTTGTTGACCAGTTTCTCACAACTTCTCCCTCTTTGACAACAATGCCAAAGACATATTAGCATCTTACTATGCAAGTGTAGCTTTTGTTGGTTCATTCAATTTCTCACTTTGTCACCTTGCTTGTGACTGATTCGAAACTTCAGCACATCTACTACTTTAGGCATGAATCCTAAAATAAACATCCTTTGCATCAATGTGTAAAATCTTTTAACAATCAACTCATTTGTTACAGGGCATTCTTGTGTTTGCTTCAAGTAGCCTTGGCTAGGGGTATCACCCCTACCTTACCTCTAAGATACTCAAAAGCATATTTAAGTAGTGCCTTTGTGAAGATGTCAGCAATCTATTCTTTTGAGCTAACATATTTCATCTTCACTTGTTTGTCTTCCACAAATTGTCTCACATAGTGATACTTAATTGCAATATGCTTGGTTTTAGCATGCATTACAAGGTTCTTTGATATGTTGATAGCACTTGTATTATCACAATAAAGTATTACATGCTCAGTTAGCTCTTCCTTCATATGTTGCAATAAATATTTGATCCATACAATATTGGTGCAATTTATAGTAGCTGCAACATATTCAACTTCAATAGTGGACTGTGAGGTTCAACTTTGCTTTTTGCTGGTCCATGTAATCAACCTTTTTCTCAAGAAAAGTGCTCCTCCACTGGTGCTTTTTCTATCATCAATGTTACCTCCCCAATGTGCATCAGTGTAGGCTTTTAGTTCAATTTTTTCACTCCTCTTGTAATACAAACCAAAGTCATCAGTTCCTTTCAGGTATCTCAATATTCTCTTTATTGCCATTAATTGATTTTCTCTTAGCTTTGCAAAAAATCTTTCCACTATTCCAACAACTAATGCAATGTTTGGTCTACAGTATACAACATATTGCAGCTTTCCAATCATTGATCTATACAATATCTGATTTACTTCAGCAGACTCATCATTCTTGGATAGCTTATGTCCTGTTGCCATCGGTGTGCTAATTGGTTTTGACTCTTCTAACCCAAATGTCTTGAGTATCTCCTTGATATATTTGGATTGGATCACAAATATGCCATGCTTCAATTGATGTACTTGTAATCCAATAAAGAATTTGATTTCTCTAAACATTGACATCTCAAATTCATGCTTCATTTGCTCAACAAAATCTTTGCATAAAACTTCTTTTCCTCCAAATATTATATCATCAACAAAGATTTCTGATATCAAAATGTCTTTACCTTTTTCAGCTTTGATATACAAGTTGCTATTTTCATCTGTTCTCTCAAATCCAATCTTCACAAGATATTTGTGTAGTCTCTCATACCATGCTCTAGGTGCTTGCTTTAATCCATAAAGTGCCTTGTGCAGTTTACAAACCATGTCCTTGTTCTTGTCATCTACAAATCCTTTTGGTTGTTCTATGTAGACTTCCTCTTCCAATATACCATTCAGAAAAGTAGAATTGACATCCATTTGGTAGACTTTGAAACCTTTGTATGCAACATATGCGAGTAATGTTCTTACTCTTTCCATTCTTGCAACAGGGGCAAATGTTTCTCCATAATCCAGTCCTTCTTCTTGTGCATAGCCTTTATAAACTAGTCTAGCTTTGTTCCTTGTTATCTCACCATTCTCATTAAGTTTGTTTCTAAACACCCATTTGGTACCAATCACATTCTTATCAACTAGTCTAGGAACTAAGGTCTATGTTTTGTTCTTCTGAATCTGATCTATCTCCTCTTCCATGGCTTTATACTAGTCATCATCTTGTAGTACATCTTTCACTATTTTTGGTTCAACCTTGCTTAGCAAACATGATTCATTCCTCAGTCTATTCCTTGTCATTGGTCTGGCATCCTTGTCACCAATGATTTGTTCTGCAGGGTGATGTCTTCTCACATACTCACTAACCTTGGTTCTGTCCTTCTTTCCATGTTTGATCCTTCAACTTTAGAGTCATTTTGTTCTTCTTCATCTGACACTTCATTATTTCTCTGATGTGTACTATTTTTAGAATTAGAATGTGCATTTTCTACATTCTGTAGCTCAGCTTCTGAATGCAGCTTGGTATTCACTGGTTGTGACTCGGCAGATACTAAAATTTGTTGCTGTCTCCCAACTTGATTTGCAACATTTTCTTCAATAGTCATTCCTTCATAGAAGTATACAAAGGATCTATAATCCTCTGATTGCTTTGTTTCATAAACTTATACTACTACATGCTCATCAAAATTTACATTTGCACTCTCCATAATCTTGTTAGTGTTAGTGTTCAAACACTTATATGCTTTGCTTCTAGTGGAGTATCCAGGGAATATGCCTTCATCACTCTTTGCATCAAACTTGCCATTTCTAGCATCTTTAAGAATATAGCATTTACAACCAAATACTTTGAAATGTTTAACATTAGGTGAATGACCATACCATAATTCAAAGGGTGTTGTATTTGTACCTTTCTTGACTTGAACTCTATTCAGTGTGTAGATTGTAGTACTTACAGCTTCTCTCCAATACTTTAGTGAAATATTTTTCTCCATCATCAAGGTTCTAGCATAGTCAATCACTGACCTATTCCTCCTTTCAACAATACCATTCTATGGTGGAGTTCTTGGTGCTGATGTTTGCCTTTTGATACCTTTGTCATTGCAGAATATTTCAAACTCTTTTGATGTGAACTCACCTCCTCTATCTAACCTTAGGCATTTTAGGTTCTTTCCTGTTTCCTTCTCAACTCTGGTCAAATCACTTGAACATTTGAAATGCATCAGATTTTTGCTTTAAAAACATAGCAATCATCATCTTGGAATAATCATCTACAAGTAGCATTATGTATCTGTCTCCTAGGTAGCTTTGTACTTCTGTTGGTCCACATAAGTTTGTATGGACTAACTCTAGTACTTCTTTGGAAGTGTATGCTTTACTTTTGAAGCTAGACTTAGTCATCTTCCCTAGTTGACATTGTTTACACATTATGTTTTCAGGTTTCTTCAATTTTGGCAATCCTCTAACTTTGTTCTTCTTGCTAATGCTGATCAGATTATCAAAGTTAACATGACACAACCTTTTATGCCACAACCACACATCATCAATTCTAACAACAAGACATGTTGCATCTTCCATATCTAGGTAAAATAGATTACTCCTAGTTTGTTCACCTTTTCCTATCAAATTTCCATTAGTGTCATAGATCTTGGTAGTTTTGTTTCTAAACTCAACTTTGCAACCTACATTGCCTAACTATGATACACTCAACAAGTTGTAGTTCAATCCTTCAACATAGTATGCATTATGACATGATTTTTTTTTATGAGTTTAATAGAACCTTTTCCTTTGATTTAACATGGGGCATCATTACCAAATCTAACACTATTTCCATCATATTTAGTAAAATTAATGAACTTATTTTTATCTCCTGTCATGTGATGTGAGCATCCATTGTCTATGATCCACTTGTCATTCTTGTTTACACAGGTAACCAATGATGTTGCTTCATCTTCATCTTTATCCAATTCATCCTTCATGGCCACATAGACTACTTCATTATCATTCTCATCAGAATCCTCTTTAACAATGTAGCATCTCTTGCCTTTTTCTTTGTAGTCTTTGATATCATTTTCTCTTTTATTCCTGTACTTGTTTCCTTCTTTGTAGTTCTTCTTCTATGTACATCTTTTAGCAATATGACCTAATTCATTGCAATTGAAACATATGATAGGGAGCTTACCTTTGAATTTAACTTTGCCTCTATGAAATCTCCTAGCCAGTAGTGCTTCTAACTGTTCCACATCTTCCTCATCTATGCTGCTATCACTAGATGCATGTTTTCCCTTTCTTCTCTTCTTGTTTGATGTCTCCTCCACAATGTCTTTTATTGTCATCTTGGCCTTGAAAGTAGATTCAAGGTTCTCAAGTCTGTAGTTATCAAAATTGGACAATTCAAATGTAGTAAGTCTTCTCACTATTCCTTTAAAGGTTAGTGTATTTCCTTGTACACACCTTAGCTCTTAGAGGGCTAAAACTCTAATAGCATAGATAGGGAGTAGGGTTCTTAAGTATTTGCTGATGATAGTTTCTTCTTCCAATTTATCACCTAGACTTCTTATTGCACTACCACTTCTTTCATTCTTACAACATATTGAGCAACATTTTTACCTTCTTCCATTTTTATGTCATCAAAATTTTCTCTTAGGCTTTCTCTCTTTTCTCTCTAGACATTCTGATCTCCTCCATAGATATCTGATAAGGCTTTCCACATCTTGAATGTAGTGTCACAATCTTTGATGTCATCATATTCTGCATAATTGAGTGCAGAGGCAATCTCCAACATTGCTTGATTGTGCTCTTTCTTTTTATTCAAATCATCTACAGTAAGAGGTCCTGCTAGATTTACATATTCTATTCCAATTGAGGTTTGTGCATAGTCACTTATTGATCCAAGGTGCAATTTTATCAGACTCTGCCATGCAACAAAGTTGTCTTTGTTGAGCTTGGGAACTTCTCTCTTGGACATCTTGATCTTCCTACTTCTTGTAGCTTGAAACTAAATCAGCATATGGCTCTGAAACCAATTGTTAGAAATGCTTTAGACTAACTGAGAGGGGGGGAGGGGGGGGGGGGGGGGAGGGTAGGGGGGTGAATTAGTTATTCAAGGTCCAAATGTCCTATTCAAACTTTTCACTGAGTATAGTAAGCTCATTCAACCATTTATTCATCTAAGCTTTAACTTTTTTAATCAACAAGTTACTGTAAATCAACATGCAAGCATAACACATAAGAAATCAACACATAACACAATGATTTACGTGGAAACCCAATTTGAGAAAAACCACCAGTAACATGCTACTCAATTCTCACTCTTCTGAAGTGATGCCCTGTGAAAGGCCTACCCTATTAAAGGCTTACAATACATTGTTAAATGTGACCTTGTTAGAGGATTTAACCACCTTGTTAGAAGTGGGCCTGGTTAGAGGACTTTAGAACATTCACTTGGAATGCCACCCTGTTAAAGGATTTAAAAATGAATGTTAGGCCAACCTAAGTCCATACGATTTTTTATTATCTAATACAATTGCTAGAGAGTATTAAAAAATCTTTGACCTGACTACAACATACAACTTAACTTGCAGATCTTAGATCACTTCTCAGCTCATACCATTGCCTGGCCTTCAATCTCTGCAACTCTAACAGCTTGCCCTCCTTTCAAGCTTAGTCTCCTTGAGTCTCTATGCCCAATGTACTAGTGTAATCATCTCATTTGACCACTTGTAGAAGTAGAGCCTCTATGCTCTTCCTTCTCCTAGATGTATTCTCCTTGACACCCTTCTAACTACTTCGCAATTTGGCTATTTGGCAGTAGCAACAACATTTTCTTTTTGGTCTATGACTCCTTAAATAGAAGTCTTAGAGTTCTTTTCCTACTTGATTCTTCCATTCTTTAATTTCAATTCGTATGGATTAGGTAAGACTAATTGCATCTAACCCATCTTTTGTTTCCTCTAGAAAATTCTTGAATAATCCTCTTGAATTCACCTAAAATTGTTTACATAGAATTCTGTGCCACCAGCTCATCATCCTTATCTTCCAACTAGTTCACAAAATTCAAGGTAACCACTTTGTCAGCTTAGATTTGGTGAATCTTTGTCGTTTGAAATAATGCAGTAGCTCGACACTATTGAAATACTAGTGCTTGACACATACTGTGTTACTCAGCATCAACTATGTTTTTCCTGATTCTCGACACCTAAAGATCCCTTGGCACACACTAGAACTTCTTGTTACTTAGCTCCAACTAAGAATTTGCTCGACTTCAGCTAACTTTCTCGGCACCCACTAATGATCTTAGTTTAAGCTTTGCAGTTAACCTTATTATGACTTATTCCTCCAATGTTTCTAAATGTGACCATTCTCTGTATTTTTAAGTATGTTATCAATACATCATTTAACCATTGTCTTAACTAATCCTTGCACTTCATTACAACATCATAACTCAACCTTTCCCTTAAGTACTCTTGTTACATCTTGTTAATCAAATCCTCTTCATCAATCAACTAAGTGATAGTACTTGGATCTTATAAGAAAATGTCATTCCTGCAAATAGCGGGTTTGACATCAGTGAAAAAAAAATGATTGAAGACATTCTTTTAACAATAATCTTCCTTCTTTGCAACAATCTCCCTCTTTGATCTTCAACAATGAGCTTTTCAATTAGATTTCCAACACTTCACTTTTTGCATCAAGCTTACCATTCCTGAAATATTTAAGAATGTAACATTTTCTTCCAAATACCTTAAAGTATTTTACATTGGGTGAGTATCCATACCATAGTTCAAAAGTTTCATGGTATAGATAGCTGTGCTTACAACTTCTCTCTGGTACTTCAGAGCAACATTCTTCTCCATGATGAGTGTTCTAGGATAGTCCATTATAGACCCATTTATTCTTTTAGTAATCCCATTTTGTGGAGGGGTTCTAGGAGCAGATGTCTATCTTTTGATTTCTCTATCATTATAGAACATCTCAAACTCATTTGATGTGAATTCTCCTACTTTGTTAGATCTCAAACATTTTATACTTTTACCTATTTCCTTCTCAACTCTTGCTAAGCACTACTTAAACATTTGAAAAGCATCAGATTTCTGTTTCAGAAACATGACTATCATCATTTTAGAATAATTATCAAAAAATAACATTATGTACTTATCTCCCTTGTAGCTTTGCACTTCAATTGGTCCACACAAGTTAGTATGAACAATCTCTAGTATTTCTGTAGAGGTATAAGTTTTACTCTAAAAACTTGATTGTCATTTTTCCTAGTTGACATTGTTTGTATTATTAGGCTTCTTCAACTTAGGCAAGTCTCTAACTCTTTTCATGTTACTAATACTAAACAAGTTACCAAAATTAACATGACATAACCTTTTGTGCCATAGCCATGCATCATCAAATTTTACAACAAGACAAGTAGCATCCTCTATATCAAGATAGATTAGATTACTTCTATTTTGATTACCTTTTTCAATTAATTTCCCATTTGTGTCATAGATCTTAGGAATCTTATTTTTAAATTCAACCTTGCATCCCAAATTGTTTAGTTGTGACATACTTAACAAATCATAGTTTGGTCCTTCAACCTAGTAAGCTTTATCACATGAAATCTTATTTGTGAGTTTGATAGAACCTTTTCCTTTTATCAAACATGGTGCATCATTACCAAATATTACACTATTTCCATCATAACAATTTTAGGTAATGAACTTATTTTTATCTCCAGTCATATGATGTGAGCATCCACTATTAATGATCGATCTATCATTTTTTTTCACACAAGTTACAAGTGCAGTTGCCTCATCTTCATCAGATTTTTCCTTCATTGTAACATACACCACTTCATTTGAATCATCCCTTGTTTCCTCTTCAACAATGTAGCATGACTTCTTGCCTTTGTCTTTGTAATCTTTGCTGTCACCTTCTCTTCTATTTTTGTACTTGTCACCACCTCTGTAGTTCTTCTTCTTTGGACATCTAGTAGCAATATGACCAATCTCATTGCAATTGAAATTAATGATAGGTAACTTACCTTTGAACTTGCCCTTACCTTTATCGAATCTTCTTGCTAGTAGTTCTTCCAGTTGTTCAAAATCTTCCTCATCTGTATCACTGTCACTAGACACATATTTTATCTTTCTTTTCTTCTTTTGCTTCTTCTCATCATAATCATTCAATAATAACTTAGCTTTGAAAGAAAATTGAAGACTCTTAGTTTTGTAATTGTTATAGTTAGATAGCTCAAAAATAGTGAGTCTACCTACCAGACCCTCTAGAGTTAGATCATTTCCTAGAATACATCTCAATTCTTGAATTGCAAAAAACTCTAATAGCATAAATAGGTAGTAATGTTCTCAAGACTTTGCTTAGCACAGTATCATCATTTAACTGATCAATAGCTCCTCTTATTACACTGACAACTTCTTTTATCCTAGCAACATATTGAGCAATATTCTCACCTTCTTCCATTTTCATATCATCAAACTTACCTCTAAGACTCTTATATTTGGCTCTTTGAACATTTTTTTCTCCTCCACAGATAGTGTGTAGGGCATCCCACATTTTCTTGATAGTGTGTAGGGTATCCTGTTAGGATAAACCACGGACAGAAATAAAAACTACATGCAAATATAACCAATAATAGAAAATAATAGAACACACAGAAATGAACACAAGGCACCAAGATTTAATGTGGTTCACCCAATCCCTGGGCTACATCCACCAAACAACAAGTCCGATCTTATTACAATCCAGTGATTACAACCTGATTACAATCTGTAATCCCTTACAGCTCAATACCGCTACAAGAACTAATTTTGTATCACAACATTATGAAAAATACCCAACCCTAAGCCCTTTTATACAAGTATTAAACTGCTTTAGGGTCATAACATGTTGGCCATAATATGTCGGCTACCATGTCGGCTACTGCCCAAAATTTTTTTTTCGGGGCGATGCCTTGAACCCCACTATTTATGAAGTATGTACAGTACTTTCCTGATCAGTCACCACAATCTAACATATCCTACATTTTCTTTGCAGTGTCACAACCTTTGATATCATCAAATTTGACATAGCTAAGGGTAGAGGCAATCTCCAACATCACCTCATTGTGTTCTTTCTTCTTCTTCACGTCTTCAATAGTTAGGGTTCCAGTTGGATCAACATGCTCCATTGAGATGGTAGAGTGTACATGATCTCCAAGTCCTCCAAGGTGTAGCTTCATCAATCTTTTCCATGCAAAAAAGTTATCTCTATTAAGCTTGGGTACATCTCTTTTTGACATCTTGATATTTGTGCTTCTAGTACCTTCAAACTAGTCCTCTTAAGTAGATGGCTGTGATACCAATTGTTGGAATTCTTTAGAATATCTTGAGGGGGGGGGGGGGGTGTGTGTGGGGTGTGAATCACTTATTCAAGGTCTATATGTATAAATAAGATATTTTCTTAGCTTACTGAACCCATAAAATATTCATACTCATGCATGCATCCGTAGGATAATGTAGTTACTAAAACTTGTAGGTTACTGTCAAATCAACTTGCAGAAATGTAAAGCATGAAACATAATAGATTCATCAACACACTTGACGCAATGATTTACCTGGAAACCTAATTTGGGAAAAACCACTAATAACATGCTACTACTTTTCACTCTTTTGAAGTAATGCCCTGTGAAAGGTCAACCCTATTAATGGTTACAATACAAACTGTTAAATGTGACCCTATTAAAGGATTTCAATCACCCTATTAGGAGTGAGCTTTGTTAGAGGACTTTAGGCCATTCACTTGGAATGCCACTTAGTTAATGGATTTACAAATGATTGTTAGGTCAACCTTAATCCAAAGGACTTACCCTAGACTGATACAATTGTTAGAGAGTAACAGTAGAGATTTGATCTGAAGCAATTTATAACCTTTCTTGCAAATTATAGATTTCTATTCAGTCCTCAAATTTTCTTGTCCTTTATACTTTGTAGCTTTGATAGCTTTTCCACCCTTCAAGCATTAATCTCTTTAAGTCTTCTTGCTAAGCATGCCATTGCAGACTCTTCTCTTAGGTCACTTGATGAAGCAAAACCCTTGACTCCTTGTCTCCCTTAGGTTCTCGCACATGACTCTCTCCTCTCTATTTTCTTCATGACCAAACATTCCTATCAATAGGAAATTAAGATACTTTTCCACTTATTTTCCATCATCCATTTTAGGGTTCAAATGGATGAGGTAGAATATAATGTATCTACCCCATATTCTATTTTTCTTCTAGAATCCATCTGAATTTGCCTAAAAATGTTTTACCTCAAATTCTATGCCACTAAATCATCATCCTTATCTTCCTCTTAGTTCATAAAATTCAAGAAAAAAAACTTCATAGCTTAGATTCAATGAATCTTTGATCTTTTAAATAATGCAACAACTTGACATTATCAACCTTCTGATGCTCGGCACATACTATGTTACTTGACAACAACTATGTAATCACTCATCATCAACTAAAGTTTACTAATGCTCAACATCAACTAGCATTTACTTGGCATCAATTGATTTGCTTGACATCTACTAGAATTTGCTTTTACTCAGCTCCATCTGACTTTCTGCTTGGCTTGCACTGACTTTGCTCAACACCTACTATCCACTCGGTCAAGCTTGGTAGAAAAACTTTTTGTAACTTGTTCTTCTTAAGTTTTTAAGTGTAACTAGTCTTTGTAACCTTAAGTTTATTATCAATTCATCACATTATCACTGTCTTAATTGATCCTTGTACTTTATTACACAATCATAACTCAACCTTTCCTCTAGGTGCTATTGTTACCTCTTATTGATCAAATCCTCTTCATCAATCAACTAAGAGATTGTGCTTGAATATTATATGCAATTTTCTTACTAGAAAATAGTAGGTTTGACATTAGTGAAAAAACAATGATTGAAACAAATAGCCTTCTTCAACAATCTCCTTCTTTCAATAATCTCTTCAACAATGATCTTTTCAATTAGATCTCAACAACATAGTGTTAGTTGTGTTTTGCTTTCTTTTTGATATTTGATATATATGTTCAACTAACATTTTTTTGTTTATGCATGCTCTCGACAGGTTAGGTTTTCTTGCATACAAAGGTATGCTAAGGGTTATGCCCTTGCCTACTTCAGAGTAGTTGATGCAAGAAGTTCACCAGTCCAGTGGTACATAACATTATGGTTAAACTAGAATGAATGATGATGCTTCCTATATGGGGGAGTATTTGGTATGTAATGAGTCTTTGAGGACTCTTAGTAATTAGTATTGAATAGTGTCTTTGGACACTTGAGCTGGTTGATGATTTGAGTAGCTGATTAGCAATTGGTAAGTAACAATTGGTATTGTGATTGACACCTTGGGAGAGAATGTACATGTTTTTTTTTTTGAGTAAGTGTACATAAGCAATTGAGAAGAGAAACACCTATTGAGATGGCAATAGGGGAGAGTTATCTCCTTATGGAGATTTTGTAAGATTCATGTAAGTGTGCAGAAGGATATGCAAGTGCACAAAAGAAAGTGCAAGTGCACAAAAGGATATGTAAGTGTGTAGAAGAAAACATAAGTGCACAAATGCAACCTAAAAGTATTAGAAACTGGTTACTATGAAAAACTATTACTGATCCTAAAGAAGAAGAAGAAGAATAGAGTAGTGTTCTAGAGAATTTTAGATTTGATTGATGAAGAGGATTTGAGAAGATGACAGCAGTAGAGTACTATTTGGTATTCTTGGAACTTAAATATTTTTCATCTATGTTGCCATCAATGCCAAAGGGGGAGATTTTTAGCATGGATGCTAATGATACTACATTGGGGGAATATTCTAAGCATTGGAGAATATTGACATGTTGCATTCATGACTGTATTTCTCATTGATCTCAATGCAATAGTAATTCTGTTAAGACTAGAAGAATAATAGTTAGTAATATTAGTATGCATAGATGATGAGTAAGTTCTAGATGATGCACAATGGAGGAGATGTTCCTAAGGTTGTCTTGATGATGTGATTCAAAGGACTAAGTTTGGTTCGATGTTGTACATAAGTTGCGCCTATTTTACTAGAAGCAGTACAGAGACATAGTATTTGTTTGGTAGCTTTTGATGTTTGTATTATATATTTTAGCCAAGGTGCAATGAAGGTGATGCATAGATAACAATAATAAAAGACAGTTGTGTGATGATGCCAACATGTGCACAAGATGTGGTTTCACATGTGTGAAGTTTTATATTGACTCTGAGCTAACAATATTGTTAATTAATTAATTATCTTGTTTTAATTAATTAGGAAAGCCTCAAGGATGACTTAAGGAATTATTATGAAGATACAGTATAAAGGAAAGTTGTTTTCTTTATTTGTATGAAGTCTTGGTGGAGAGGACCAAGTAGAATGTGAAGGATTAGTGCACAATACTAGGAGTAGAATGCTTATTGAATGAGTGTAAGCGATCCAAGGGATCATTGGATGCGTAGTATGAGATCTAGTTATAATATCTGAAGGGGCAAAAGTCTGATTGATAGGATAGAGACAAAGGAAGGAAGTATGTTTCAATTTTATTATTCTATAAGGAATAATACATAGATCATTTAGATAGTGGGTTCATTGATCTTAACCTTGAGGTTGTTTGGGTAGTGGGTCCAACTATCTTCCACAACTCCAAATAAGGTTGACATAACTTCTAACAGGGTTGGAATCTCCTAATAGGGATTTAAAGTCTCCTAGCAGGGACTCACATGTACTAAATGTTGTAACAGACTCCTAACAAGGTCTATCCTCTAACAAGGAATGTTTATATTAGTACATCATCTTGTGGGTACCATCCCTACCAGGGTTTTCCCTCTGATTAAGGGTTCCCTAGTTAACATATCTGGTGTTAAGTGTGTATGAGTATCTTGTTGTGGTTTTAGTTTATATTACTCACATGGTTAAGTTTGTTTAAGGATAATGTTCGTGATAATAGTTGGATAATTGATTCACCTCCCCTCTCAATTATATTAGTGGACTATATATTCTAATAAGGTTATTATAGGTGTTGACAAAAAAATCTTGTAGCACCTAGAATTGCATCTATACCTTGCACGAGCTCTGAGATATGCCCCATCAAAGATCACTACCCTATGGCATTTAGTGACTCTCAGAGTCAATTCCATTTGATGTGCCTAAGAATGTTTGAGTGGTAAACAAAATGGGACAATATTGGGACTAGGGTTTACTTGGCCACTAATAGCTAACAAAAAAATAGTTCGATCCCATGACGAACAGTTAGAGAGATTCACTAGTTGGCGACTTTGTACCAGCCAACACTACAAGTTTCAACATCACTGAGATGGGGCTACAAAATCAAAATACAATCCAATCTCAAAAAGGAGAGAAAGGTTATTTTAGGTTTCAACAACATGATCTTGTAGTACCTGAAATCATGTCCATACCTCATACAAGCTTTGAGCTATACCCCCACTGCCCTATGCCATTTAGTCATTCTTAGGGTCAATTTCATTCGACATGCCCAAGAAAATTCAAGCAGTCAATGGGATAGGATGAGATTAGGACTAGGGTTTACCCAACCACTCAAAGATAATGAAATAGATAGTTTGATCCCACGATGAACGGTTAGAGAGATTCACCAGTTGGCGACTTTGTACTGGCCAACACTATAAGTTTCAGCATCACTTGAGATAGGGCCACAAAATAAAAATGGAATCTAATCTCTAGAGAGAGAGAGAGAGAGAGAGAGAGATTATTGTAGGTGTCAAAAACATGATCCTGTAGCACCTAGGATTGCATCTATACCTCACATGAGCTCCAATATATGCCTCATCAAAGATCGTTGCCCAATGACATTCAGTGACTCTCAGGGTCAATTCCATTCGGCATGCTCGAGAATGTTTGAGAAGTCAAAAAGCTATAAGAGATTTGGAATAGGGTTTAATCAACCACTTTGAGATAACATAATAGATAGTTTGATCCCACAATGAATGATTAGAGAGATTCACCAGTTGGAGACTTTGTACTAGCCAACACTACAAGTTTCAACATCATCAGAGATGAGGCCACAAAATTAAAATGAAATCCAATCTCTAGAAAGAAAGAGAGGCTATTGTAGGTGTTAAAAACATGATCTTGTAGCACTTATAATTTCATTCATACCTCATACAATCTCCAAAATATGTCTCATCAAAGATCACTGCCCTATGACATTTAATGACTCTCAGGGTCAATTCCATTTGGTGTGCTTGTGAATGTTCGATCAGTCAAAGGGATGGCAAAATCTTTAGACTAGGGCTTACCTAGCCACTCAGAGCTAACCAAGTAGACAATTTGATCCCATGACAAATGGTGAGAGAGATACAAGCAAGATATGTATGCCTAGGCCACTTTGTGCAAGATATGAGCAAAAGTTGATAATTAGGCAAAATTGGATCTTTTTGAATTTTTGGTCAAGATATCCTAGGATTAGGTGTTTTAAGTTATTTTTGAATAATTTGGAACCTTTTCCAAGTTGTAGAAATGAAATCCAGTGAACTTTGTAAAAGTTGCACTTTTTGTGCAAAATTGCAAAATTGAAAAGTTGCTAAAAAATGCAATTTGGTTGGAAATGAGTGTGAAATCTACCTGGAAACCTTCTAACCTAGAAAAGTATGTTTACCATGCTCATATGCCTAAGCATGGGGAGTTACAACTTCCCAAACTTCCATTTGCAACTTTTTGCAAAAATTGCAAAAGTTGCTCAAACAACTTTTTGCAAAAATTGCAAAAGTTGCTCAAACAACTTTTTGCAAAAATTGCAAAAGTTGCTCAAACAACTTTTTGCAAAAATTGCAAAAGTTGCTCAAACAACTTTTTGCAAAAATTGCAAAAGTTGCTCAAACAACTTTTTGAGCAACTTTGCAACTTTTGAGCAATTTTTGTTCTTTACATCTTTTGGTCAGATGGGTCCATCTAGGACTATTATAGGATCCTAGATAAGATTCCTAAGACCTATTAGGTAACCAAATGCCCTAGTTGCCCATCCATAACAAATTTTAATCTATTGAGCAACTTTTGGCTCATTAAGAAACTTTTGATCAACTTAGGAGCTAACGAGCAATTTTGGCTATTTTAAAAACACCTTGGACTAGTTTCTTATTAGAAACACAACCTATATTAGTGTGTAAATAATCCTTCTAACATTGTTTGGACAAGAGTTTGCATTGTTGGAGACCTCTAATAGAGTTTAGGTGGCCATAGGTGCATGAAATGCATGCCTAAGGAGCAACAACATTAGATATATCCATTAGAGAGGGGTATTTTATGGTATATTATGTATAAATATTCCTTGGATATTGTGAATCAACCTTTAGTTGGTTGAAGTTGGCTTGGGAAGTCATACATTGAGAAAGCCCTAGGTTTGAGGGTTTGTAAGAGACCAATTTGGGGATTTCTTACTTGCAGAGGTTGGAGCATCAAATTAACCCAATATTCCTTTGATTGGGTCCATTTGAGGAGATTTTTGATAGTTTTAATAATTGGAAGCAATGGCAATAGGTAGTTGCTTTGGAAAACCACCCTATTTTATGCTTAAAAAGTGTGCCTAGTTGGAGGATCTATTTGTTTGTCCAAAACAACCTATACTAAGGTTGAGATATGTTAAAGAAGGCTGAAATGAGTATCTAAAAACCTATTTTATTTGAGAAGTCATTTGGAGAGTTTGGGATTAAACTTAACATCTTTCACACTGGAGATCTAGTTGGGGGAAATTAGGCCTACTAGGCAATTTTGAGGAATTTGAGTGCTTTCCCATGTTGAAAAACTTCTAACCTTCCAAAATATGCTTCCCCATGCTCAAATACCCAAGCATGGGTAGTTACAACTTCCCAAACTATCATTTGCAACTTTTTGCAAAAATTGCAAAGTTGCTCAAGTAGCATTTTCAGTAACTTTGCAACTTTTAAGCAATTTTTGCTCTTTACATCTTTTGATCAAATGGGTCCATCTAGGACCATTTTAGGACCATAGTTAGGATTCCTAGGACCTATTAGGTAACCAAATACCTTACTTGCCCAACCATAACAATATTTTACTTGTTGAGCAACTTTTGACAAACTTAGGACCTAATGAGCAATTTTACTAGTTGCGTTCCAAGGACTCTTGGATCTTATTAGACACAAATTTTTTTAACCAACCCTTAACAAGCTTAAAAAACCAAAAAGAAGGGAGGTGCCTTGCATCGAGAGTGGAAAATTCCATTTGAAGCTACTTAGTTGTGCACTCTGCATCACAAAAAATGAGAGATGTCCATGTTTTTGTAATTATATTCAATCTAATGAACCAAATGGATCTACTCTACATTTTAATGTGTCAAGTATTTCCTCGTCTGACTCACAAATCTTCCAAAGAGTCTTATTATGTGGTTTTCTACCATATTTTATCAAGTGGACATTTGATGTGACAACAAGGTTAAAATAATGAAGAATCTTCCTCTTTGTTTTCCAATCCTCAAATAACCAAAAGTTAGCATTATTCATAAAATATCATTTAGGCCATGTGTTGTTTACAACCACTACACTTGTATGGTACTCTAAACCTTCACCATATGTAATCGAGTAATCCAATTTTTTAGTCTAGACACAATGACACAAATAATAATCCATCCCCTCTTCATTGTTTTTAGGTGTAATAATAACAAAAATATGGCCTATAGTGATAAATGTACAAAATGTGGTCATTAATTCAACAAATACTTAGGTAAAAGTTATAGATTTACACATTGAATTTATAGAGTTATATATATTACTAGGTTGTTGCACTAGATCATACAAGCAGTCAAAGTTAATGGATGAATCCATCTCTACTATTTTCAGTGCTTGTGGGGGACAATAGGTGTCAATTGGGTCCAAAACACATATATCTCATTTGTCCACCTATTCAGTCAACTCACACTCATCCCAATTTTCCTCTACACATGGTGGACAAAAGCATGCCATTTTGTGTGTGTGGATACTCCATGAACATACATTAGAGCTTCTAAAAGAGTGCAACTCACTTGATCCTATCAGTCTGCAACAATCCTCATATGGTGCAATGTTAGTATTATCTATCAACCAAAAAAATCTATGAACCGTACACTCACCTTCCGTACCTAGACCCATCATAGCGTTACACCACTAGACAATGGATTTTGCATCTGTCAATGTTGCTCCATCTTTGTACTTTAATTCTTCATGAGCTAAGGCTCTTTTGATGCATGCACTTGCACCATCGTGCTGTCCCTTTCCTTAACCAACCTTTGTGAAATCCCACATGTATTGGATTCTAGAAAACCTGTGTATTTTACTCAACCAATAGAAAGTCCATGCATTCTTGAATTGAGATGCGCAATTGTCTAACCAAATAATGTGTTGGCAACATGGTATGCTCCTGTTAGCCAAATATCCATAAAATAGTTGAAAACAACCATGTACAAACTTTGTAGAATGTGATCAATCATCACTGATGTAAAAGTGGTAATCCCTCAATATCTTCCTATCATCCTTTGTACTTGTAGGTGAAATGAATGTTATGTGAACAAATATGGAAACTTATTGAGAAGTATAATACTTTGCTTGCACCTCATTTTGTGGTTGTAGTGTGTAGTTTTCTGCAAAGTCTACAACCAAAACAATGTTATCCAGTGGAAATGTATCCTTGCACAACTTGAATTGAAAATCTAGCCATTGAGCTCTATGTGTATGCCTTGTATACTCGTAAATAATCTTTTCACAAAAAATCTTCATGAACTCATACACTAGAATCTTTTCAATGACTAAATCACATCTTTTACCCTATTTCCCATCTTTTAAAGCATATGTCATTGTCTTATATTTTTCGTAATCTACTATTTCATTTCCAATTGCATGTGTACTATCCATATGTTCACAAGTTGATAAAAGTTGCAAAGAACCAAAAAATAAGCATGTACCATCCAAGCATGACATCTTGTAAAATTATTGACCATCCCCTATTTCACATAAAATGTTGGATATGAATTCCCTTGAAGATCTAGGTGGTTCATTCATGTCACAATCTTGCAAAACAAACTTAAAATGCAAAAACACACATATATGCCTAAAGACATCAAAATGGTTAGAAAATTCAATATGTATCCTACAATAAGAAGTTGTGTGTGTGTGATTTATCTGTTGAAAGCATGAATGCTAAGGATATTCCTATGGGGGAGTATTTTAGAAACATGATTATGTCATTTTCATGAGGATATGTTACATTCATGACTGTGTTTGTCATTAATGTCAACATAGTAGTTTTCTATGGTATTTGATAGAAGAACAACAGTAAAGATCAAGTTGGTATGGAAAAATTGTTGAATATTTTCATAGGCGAGGTTAATGGGAGATGCTACTAAGTATCTAGTATATGTAGCTAACCTTAGAAGCAAAATGTATTAAGTCTGGAAGAGGTTATGCAAGATTTGGTAAAGACAGTCCAGATATAGAGTTTACAGAGGCTACATTCTGGTAAACTTGTTTTATCTCTTAGTAGAATTATTATTCTAAGAATTGAGGATAAAGGCATGTAGAAGATATTCTAGAGATGACTTGGTTAAGTTCATTCGTCATAATATTAAACATGTAGAAAGATATTTAAGTTACAAGGTGATAGATTGATGTTATCGCTAAGTAAAATGTATTCTGAATGAGGTTTTATAATAATTAATTGAGAAAGTGTAATAGATGACTCAGGGAATTGTTTTATGGACTTGATATAAAGGAAGGACATTTTCATTTTTTATTGATGGAAAAAAGAAGTAGAGATAAGCAAGGAAGGAGAGTGAAAATGAGTTAACTAGCAGAGCAGAGTGAAGTTGGAAATAACTTCATTGCTAAAGTTTTATTTGAAGATTTGAGGTTTGATATTTGGATCTAAGCTTTGTGACTTGGTCTACAAGGTTTGATAGTGATTGGTCCAATTGACAGGACAAAGGATAGAGGATAAAGCACAGTACGAACAATTATTTTGCAAGGAATAGTTGAAGATTAGTTGGACACTAAAGTTCAATAGTCTTACCCCAGAAGTTGTTTGGATAGTGGGTCCTTCTACCTTCTATAACTCCTAACGGGATTGGAATCTTGTAACATGGATTCAAAGTCTCCTAACAGGGACTCTTATGTACTAAATGTGTTTATAGACACCTATCAGGGTCCATCCTCTAAAAAGGAATATATATATCTTTGTGGGCATCATTCACACCAGAGTTTTCCCTTTGATAAAGGGTTTCCCTAGTTAATAAATCTGGTGTAATTGTGTATGTGCATCTTGTTATGGTTGACATTTACTTTGGTTTCATGGTTAAGATTAATTAAGGTTGACAAATGTTTTAATTGGATAACTGATTCACCCTCCCAATCCCCCTCCTGCCCCCAAGTTATCTTGGTGGACTATTAGTTCTAATAATTGGTATCAGAGCCTCAGGTCCTTGAAGATAAAGTTTAACAACTTTGGGAGATCCATGGCAAAAATATTCAGAAAGGATAGTCTGAAGTTTGATGGAACAAATTATGATAGCTAGAAGGAAAAGATGGAGACACATCTACTATGTATGGGTTCAGGATATTGGATCTTAACTAAAGAAAATAAGTCAATTGTTGCTGAAGCTGAGATGGAAACTTGTATTGAGGATTAGAGAGAACTTTTCATGTGAAACATGAGAGCTAGAGAAACACTATTGTCTACAATTCCTAAAATTGAGTACAACTAGGTAAAAACACTTAATATTTCTCAATAGATTTGGAAAGCTTCGGAAGACAATTTTGAAGGTGTTGAATATTCTAAGAAATTGAGGTTACAAAGTTGGATTTGTGCATTTCAAGATGCTAAAATGATGGAAGATGAATCTATAAGAACATATATAGGAAGAATATCAGAAATTACTGTAGGTATCAGATCTCAAGGAGGAACCAAGGAAGATGATGAGGTGATTTTTGGAAGATTTTGAAGAGTTTAACACCACCATTTAAGAAAGTAGTCCAAATGATACTGTTGCTGATTTCTTGTACCAAAGATTTTACCAAGGAAACATTACTTGGGAGACTTGAAGTAGTTGAGAATGAGCTTAAACAGTTTGGAGAATTGTCTAGAACAAAGACAACTTTCAATGCCCTAAATATTTGACCTAATCTATCAAGGAGCACAAGTGCTAGAGGAGATTATGCTAGTAGTACACAATCTTATGAGAATAGAAAGATAGAAGGAGCAGTCCTTCTGGTAAGAAGAGAAAAAGATGGTAAGAAAATATTTAAATGTTGGACTTGTAATGAGTTTGTTCATTATACATCTAAGTGTCCTAAAAGAGAGAAAAAGTATAGAGGAAAGTTTAAACCTAGAAAAGATAGAGATTGTTTGTATGCCAATAAAGAAGATGACTCTAATGAACAAAAAATAAGTGCTAGTGATGATGAAATAGGATTTGTAGCTATTAAAGAAGAAAGTCCAGAGAAAATGGCTTTGGTATCACAGGTTGAAAAGAAATTTGATTGGATAATTAACAGTGGTTGTTCACATCATATGATTGGTGATATGAACAAGTTTTTTGACTTCAAAAGTTATGATGGAGGCATTGTCAGAGTTGGAAATAGTGCAGCTTGTGAAGAAGGGTGCTCTCCTTAATACTATAAACTCATAATAGAAACAAAGAAACAACAACAAATGCGAGAACAAAATATGGACTTCTTATTATCACCACAAATGTAGAATTATAGAATTCACAATTACAATATGTTGACCCGAATGGGTGCCTTCATTATAGTAATCTACAAGACAAAGCTATGAACTACACCTACAGCTATCCTAGACAATGTTTGAGCCTTTCTTAAATAGACAATTTTATGCTGCCTAGGAAGGTTATAGATGTTCAAACTTAATACCTAGGGCCGACAGACTAACAAAATATATAGAGTCAGCCAAATATATCTTTGATGTTTATTTTGAAAATTTTGGATAGCCCAACTTCAGAAAGGCATAACTCACGAACCGTTGCTCCGATTGGCTATTATAACCACTTTTCAAAAACACCAACTATTGATCTACAAGATTGAAACTATGTTAGCACCCTTCCATCGAGTGTTTGGACATCACCCAGGCACACTAAGGCCTCCAACGGTGAACTTGAAGATTTTTTTGTAATTTTTCCACCAAAAATCTACAATAACTTCTTTGATACTTAAGCTTGAGCAATGAAATTTTTATGGTAGGGTTATAATTCTAAAATGAACCTTCATGTAGAAAATGAGAACATTTTGAGGTCATATGACAAGCTTACTAAAAATAGTAAGCTCCCATAAATAGTAACTACCCTATCTAGAAGTCCTTATTAAAATAGACAAGACTAAAAATAAAATATTTTTTGGGTGATGCAAGATTGCTCTAACACCGAGGATACTCCTGCATCAGACACCCGAGGTAATTTGAGAAGTGACCCCATCATGTCTGAGGTGTTCAAAGGAAAACCAAGACGGTTAACCTCCTCCCTTGCTAGCCATGATCAATCCTCTATTGGCCTCCCTTTCCATTTGACCAAGTATTCCTCATAAGTTCTATTCCATGTACTTTTGCCAACACAACTACCCAATATCTCCTCAATCTCCTTTTAAGTTGAATTCACTGCAGGAATACTCCACTGCACTTCTGCAACTTCATCTCCATCACCTCCTTCATAATACTCTATCAAATTTGAAATATTAAATACTGGTGAAATATTCAATTCAGTAGGAAAATCCACTTCATAAGCATTTCTAGAATCATATCTTTTCACTATCTTGCACGGTCCAAACTTCTTCATATTTAGCTTATTATATGTACCCACTGGAAAATGCTCCTTTCTCAAATAAACCATGACTTCATCTCCAATCTAAAATTCCTTATACTTCCTTTTTACATCTTCCTTAGCCTTATAGTGGGTATTAATCTTTATGATGTGCTTCCTCACCTCCTCATGGTTGTTCTTCAAATATTCAACAAATTCTTCTGCTTCAACAATACTTATCTCTCCTTTATCCAAGTATCATAATTTAGAAACATTTGTGGGATTATTCCCATACACAATCTAGAATGGTGATTTACTAGTACTTTTATTGACATAATTATTATATGCAAATTTTGCCTATGGTAAAATTAGATCCCAACCCTTTGGCTTGTCTCCAACCAAACATCTCAGTAAATTTCCCAAACTTTGGTTCACAACTTCTATCTATCCATCAGTCTATGGATGATGTGATGAACTGAACTTCAATTCTATCTTCAATTTCTTCCACAATGTATGCCACAAATAGGGAACAAATTTGGTATCTTGATCTGAAACTATATTCTTTGGTAGACCATGTAGTCTCACCACTTCTTTGAAAAAACAACTCGACAACATGAACAACATCACTAGTCTTCATGCAAGGAATGAAATGTGCCATCTTTGAAAAATTGTCAACCATAGAACAAAAAGAATCATGCCCATATTGTGTCCTTGGTAATCCAAGAACAAAACCCATGCCAACATCCTCCCATGGTTTCTCTAGTATAGGTAATGGCTGATACAACCCTATATTCTACTTCACTCCTTTCGCCATCTGACATACTCTACAACTCTATAAAAACTTCTTTACATCTTGCTGTAACTGTGGCTTGTAATAATTCTTAGCAACCAAAGCTATGGTTTTATCTCAACCAAAGTGTCCAGCCAATCCTTCACTATGCTTCTCTGATGAGATTCTCCCTCATTGAACTTCTGGGAATGCATAGTTGGCTCCCCTTGAACAACATGCTATTCTAGATCATGAAATCCAACCATGTTGTCCTGTCAAGTGTAACAAGTTCTGTACAAGCTTTTCATGCTTCACCAAAATCATGATCATCTAGATACAATGTACTGAGTTCCTTGAACCCAACAACCACCTCTATCTACATTTCTGTCAGCAAAATTTGCCTTCTACTAAGAGCATCTGCAACTCTGTTACACTTCCCCCTCCCGTGTTTCAAAACAAATGTATAACTCTATAAAAACTCAACCCACTTCAAATGACTTTGGTTTAATTTTCCTTGACTATTGAAATATTGCAAAGCTTGATGATCAATATACAAAACAAAATCCTTAGGAAGAATATAGTGTCTCCACTTGTTCAATGTTTAAACTATAGCATAAAATTCTTGATAATAAATAAAATATATTTTCTTTTTGCATCATTCAATTTCTCACTAAAATAAGCAACATGTCTACCTTCCTGGCTCAAAACAACTCCTATTGTAGTACCACTAGCATCACAATCTACTTGAAACACCTTGTTAAAATCTAGAAGTGCTTGTAGACACCTAAAATTGTCCAATTGAGCACAAATACCCTTATCTTGGCTAATTAAATATATATTTATTATTTATTTAATTTTAGTTTTATCCTACCTTTAATTAAATAAATTTACATTTATTTAATTACTTTTATCTTTCCTTGATTTAAATAAATTTAGATTTATTTAATCCTATCCTATTTCCCCTCATCCCACTTGCATTCTAATCCTTCACTTTAATTAAGTAAATTACTCATTTTACTTAATTAATCCCTTTTAATCTCACTTGGAATTAAATATTAAATATTATTTTACTTGAGCACATGGCTCCTACTTTAACCCTCACCTAACCTAACCCATCCTTCTAACCTAGGTCAATCCACTTACCCACTAATTAATCCTAGTTTTCCATCTAATCATACCCTTAATCATTTGCACAATCCTAATCAAAGGATTAGAAAACCCTAGTCACATGTGACATGTGACTCTTACACACTTACAAATTTGCCCCCCTTCACATGTGAACCAAAGGTGTCTCACACATGTGTAGGAAACCTTGAGCCTCCAACCCTCTTACACATGTCATTGACCCATCACATCAAAGGTTGCTCACACGTGTGCGTATCTTTCCCCCTTTGAATGGTCGAAACCCTAATCCACATGGAGTCCACTTGGCCTCCATCTCATGGATACCTCATCGATTATGAGAGATCCTAGCCCTTCATCTTACATTGAATCTCAACTGTCCGTTTCATCTCATTTTCTATAAATGAAGAATCCTCTCCTCATTTCCATAGAAAATCTTCAACCCATTGTTATGTTGTAGGAATGTGAGCAACCACATCCCACAACAATGAAATCATCAACAACTTGGTTATTTTAGGAGGCTTGCATTAGTTTTGTCTCGAATAGTTTAAATTGTTTTGTTATCATTTCATCACTATTTACATATTTACTTCCATATTTTGAGGTTTGCATGAATATGTTGGAATAGACTTTAGTTGCTTATTGTTTATTCTTTTGTTATATTTTATGCAATACAGTGCTAAAATGCTTTGTAACTTTATGTTTAAATAGATTAAAAATCTTATCTGCTCCTACAGTCCACATAAATTTTTTCCTACCCCCTCTCATTGTTTCAATCAAGGGTCCACAAATATGACTAAAACCTCTTATGAACTTTCTGTAAAAACTAGCTAGTCCATGAAAATATCTTACCTCTATCGCACTCTTTGGAGTAGGCCATTCAAGGATAGCCTTCACTTTCTCTAGGTCCATTTTCAAACCTTTTGTTGAGACTACAAATCCCAGGTACACCAACTCCTTTACAAAACCACACTTCTTTGGATTTATCAACAACTTTTCTTCCCTCAACTTATCAAACACCTTTCAAATATGAATCAAATTCTTCTTCAATGTCTTACTAAAGATCAAAATATTGTCTAGGTAAACAATGACAAACTTACCCAAAAACTCCTTTAGTACCTCATTCATAAGCCTCATGAAAGTGCTTGGTGCATTGGTTAGCCCAAAAGACATGACTAACCACTCATGTAGTCCTTCCCTTATCTTGAAAGTAGTCTTCCACTCACCACCTTCTCTAATACGAATATGATGGCACCCACTCTTTAGATCTATCTCTGTGAAATATTCAACCCCACTTAAATAGTCCATAATATCATCCATCCTTGGAAATGGAAATTTGTACTTGATTGTGATCTTGTTGATAGTGTTAGAATCTATGCACATCCTCCATTCTCCATTCTTCTTTGGTGCTAATACGACTGGTAAAACACATGGACTCAAACTTCTCGAATCAACCCCTTCTATAACAACTCATGAACTTGTCTGTTCAACCCTTCACTTTCAGTTGGTGTCATTCTATGTGCTGCCTTGTTTGGTAAACTGGCTCTTGGAATCAAATCCATCTGGTGACTGATCTTCCTCATTGGGGCAATCCATAAGGTACATTATCTGATACACTATCAAAAAACTCTCCCAACATATCTGCAACTTTTGTAGGCACCTCCTCTACTTCTTCTTTACTATCTTTTGGAATTATAGAAAAACACATATGCTCATGCTTCATACCTTTGAGAAACTCTTTTCCATCAAAAAAACATATTCTGACAACACTACATATCTTTTCTTCTTTTTGCTTCAATGGTTTCAACTTATGCTTCACTCCGTCCTTAGTTAGAGTGTAGGCATTTTCTCACCCATCGTGTACAACATGCCTGTCAAACTACCATGTCCTACCCAACAACATATGACATATGTCCATAGGTATGATATCACAAAGTACCTCATCTTGGTAACTTCTGATCTTGAACTTCACTAAGCATTGCTCAATGAACATGACTTTGTGGTCATCTTACACCCAAGCAATATAATATGGACATGGGTATTTCTACCTCTTCAACTTCATCCTTGTGACCATAGTTTCTAACACTAGATTGACAATACTTCCACCATCAATGATCACATTACAACACTTATCTTCACATATGCACTTTGTGCAAAACAATTCTTTGATCAGGTTCATTCTCACCACTTAGAAAGACTCTTTTGTTCACTAGGACTTCTCCTCTTTCAACATCTTCAGAATGTGATGATCTGGCATCTTCATCAACATGTGCAACTCTAGCCTAGCCTTTTGTTGTTTGATCTATCTCTCCTTGGTGTTGGGAACATTCAAATGCTCTATGCCCTTCTTCTCCACAAAGAAAACATTTCCCACAAAAGCCTCCTCTTCCAGATCCTTGTCCTCTGCCTCTTCCTCTTTGAACTCTATTGTTTGGAAATGACTGGAATTGTTTCTCCTCTGGTTCTAACTGCTACTTCCAACCTTATCTTTGTTCTTTTGATCATCATTATGACCTCCATAAGATCATTTTCTAGATCTTCCACCGCGACCTCTTCCACTATTCTTGTTGTCAAACTTCTTGCTTAGTTTCTCCTCAACTCTTAGGCAAACCAGTATGCCTCCTCAATACTAGTCACTAAAACAAGGCTCATCTCATCTTGAATGCTTGGCCTTAATCCATTAAGAAAATGGACCACTTTCTCCTTATTAGCTTTTGCATGGCTGATTCTAATGAGAACTCGGTAGAACTCTTCAGTATACTCTTGAACATATTTTTCCACTTGCTTCAACCCTTGCATTTTTTTCAATAGATCAAGCTCATAATTCATGGGAATAAATTTTTGCTTTAGTTTAGCTATCATCTGATCCCATCTAGTGATTTTATCCTTTTCCTTCCTATTCCGCTCCAATTGAACCTCCTGCCACCATATCTTTGCATGTCCCTTCAATTTCACCTTCACAAACTTGACCCTATTAGGATCCTCAATATTTTCATAGTCAAAGTACTACTCTAATTCATTGATCTAATTGATGAGCTCCTCTGGGTTAAGATTCCTCAAAAATGTGGGAACCTCAAACTTAAGTCTTTTTCCAATCTTGGAAATGGCCTTAAAAAGCCTATCTTCCTCTAGGTTTAGAACAACCTCTGCTTTGGAATTTTCTTCTACTTTTTCCTCATCCTTGCTTTCATTTCTTATGGGAAGATTCATTCATCTACACATTTGTTCTTCCAATGCTTGCATTTTTCTTTGGAGGGCTCTAAAACTCTCAGGTGTAACACCTACAACTCTTCCACCACACTCTCTTCGTGGAGGCATTTTTGCACTTTCACTGAAACCCTAGTGAAAACTACCTCATAATCAATAATCTATCCACACACTTAGCCCAAACCATAGTCTTGGTGTGAACTGCCTCATAGTTGGCAATCTGTCCACACACTCAAGAAATCTAGCTCTAGTACCACTTGATGAAGGGTGCTCCCCTTAATACCATAAACTCATAACAAAAACAAAGAAACAATATCAAATGAGAGAAAAAAAAATGGACTTCTTATTATCACCACAAATGCAAAATTATAAAATTCACAATTACAATATGCTAACCTAAATGGGTGCCTTCATTACAGTAATCTGGAAGACAAAGCTACGTACTACATCCATAGCTGTCCTAGATGATGTGCGGGCCTTTCTTAAATAGACAATTTTATGCCACTCAAGAAGGTTCTAGATGCTCAAACTTAATACCTAGGGCCAACAAACCCTAACAAAATATATAGAGTTGGCCAAATACATCTTGACATTTATTTTAGAAATTTTGGGTATCCCAACTTTAGAAAGCTATAACTCATGAACCGTTGCTCCGATTGACTATTATAACTACAAGATTAGGATTGTGCAAGCACCCTTTTGACAAGTATTCAAACCTCATCTGGGCACTCTAAGGCCTCCAACAGTGAGCCTACAGATTTTTCTACAAAAATTTTCACCAAAAATCTGCAATAACTTCTCTGATACGGAAGCTGGAGCAATGAGATTTTTATGGCAGGCTTATAATTTTGGAATGAACCTTCATGTAGAAAATGAGAAAATTTTGAGCTCATATGAAAAACATACTAAAAATAGTAAGCTCCCATATATAGTAACCACCATGTCTACAAGTCCTTATTAAAATAGAAAAGACTAAAAATAAAATGTTTTATGGTTGATGCAAGATTTCTCTAACACCTAGGATACTCCTGCATTAGCTTTCCATGTTAAAGGCATTGGATCTATAACTCTTGATGGTAAGACTAACATTGAGGATGTATATTTTGTTGATGGTTTGAAACACAATCTTTGATTGTTGGACAATTAGTAGATAAAGGTTATTAGTTATAGTTCACAGAGAAGACATGCATGATTAGAGACAAAGATAGAAAGGTAATTGGAATATGAGCTAGATCTAGAGGTAATGTATTTCAGTTGAACCCTACTAAAATGACATGTTTGGTTGCTAAGGTAGATGACAATTGGTTATTGTATAAGATATTTTTTCATATAAACTTTGACAACATTGTGAAAACTAGCAGTATGTTTGTAGTTAGAGATTTGCCTAAGATTGTTAAGCCTACTAACACAATTCACAAGGAGTGTGTATTGGAAAAGCATACCAAAAATTTGTTTTCCAACAAGAAGTTCACTACTATAGCTAAGTTGGAGATTATACATATAGATCTTAGTGGTCCTACGAAGACTAAAAGATTCTACGATGAAAGGTATTTCATGATCTTAGTTGATGACTTTTCTAGAATGATGTGGGTTGTATTTCTTAAAGAGAAATCTGAGACATTTGACAAGTTTAAGATATTCAAGAATAGAGTTGAGAATGAATCAGGTATGGAGATTAAATGATTAAGATAAGATAGAGGAGGAGAATTTAATTCAAATGATTTTAACATCTTTTTCAAGAGATGATTTTTTGCTTTGAGAACCCCTGAACAAAAATGGCATTATAGAGAGAAAAAACAGGTCAGTAACAAAAGCAACAAGAGCTATGTTAGCTAAGAATGATGTATCCAAGACATTTTAGAGAGAAGCTATGAATATAATAGTCTACACTATGAACAAAGTGTAGGTCATGAAAAACACAAACAAGACCCCATATGAACTATGGTTTGGTCACTCGCCCACAATTAAGTATTTCACAAATTTTGGCAGCAAATGTTATATCAAAAGAGATGATGATATTGGAAAATTTGATGCTAGAAGTGATGAAGGTATGTTTTTAGTTATTCATTGAAAATAAGCTTATAGTTGTTATAATCTGAGAACTAAGCCAATTGTTGAAAGTGCACATGTGAGAATTGATGAGAAATTCAGGATACAAGAAAGAATAGTTGACTACAATTCTAATGATGATGCTATTGTTACTAAAAAGAATGATGAAGTATTCTTTGAAACTAATAGTAATTTGTAGAATGAAGGAGAACTATTGCAAGAACAAAGTTCAAAACCTAGAATTGAGCTAAGAGTTGAGATAACAACTCCTACTTATAGAAAGAAAATGACAAAGAATCACCCACTAGAGCAGATCATCGGTAGCAAAGATAAAGTTGTGATGAAAAGAAGTAAAATTAATGAAGAACCATGTTTGATATCTCAAGTAGAACTAAAGAATGTAGATGAGGCATGCAAAGATGACTATTTGAAGAAAGCTATGAAAGAAGGGTTGGATCAGATAGTGAAGAATGAGACATGGGAATTGGTCCTAGACCAACAAACAAGAATGTGATAGGAAAAAATGGGTATCCAGGAACAAGATGAATGAATAAGGTGAAGTTGTAAGGAACAAAGAGAGATTGGTATGTAAAAGTTACTCACAGTAAGAAGGAGCAGATTATGAAGAAACCTATGCTCCTGTGGCAAGAATGGAAGTAATAAGGTTATTCTTAGCCTATGCAATACATAAGAAATTCAAGGTATATCAGATGGATGTCAAGTCAACATTTTTGAATGGATAACTTGAAGAAGAGGTATACATAGAAAAACTTGAAGGTTTTCCTTTAATAGATGACAAGGACATGGTATGTAGGTTGAAGAAAGCATTATATGGCTTAAAACAAGCACCCATAACCTGGTATGCATGGTTGGACAAGCATTTGACAAAACTTGGATTTAGCAAGGGTATGACAACCAATAATCTATAATGGACAGAAATAGATGATGGATTAATGATTTTGGTAATATTTGTTGATGATATCATATTTGGAGGAGATGATAATGAAAGTGACAAGTTTGCAGAAGAAATGAAGAAGGAATTTAAAATGAGCATGATAGGGGAAATGGAATATTTGCTAGGATTACAAATTGTATAGGATAAAGAAGGAATCTTTATTTCTCAAACTAAGTACTTGAAAGATCTATTGAAAAGGTTTGGTTTGGAAACATGTAAACTAGTTGGAATACCTATGGTAACTGGACATATGTTATCTACAAAGGATGAGACACCTACTATTGAGCAAAAGAAGTATAGATCTATGATTGGAGAATTGCAATATCTGACTCACACAAGGCTAGATATAGTAAATGTAGTTGGAATCATTGCAATATTTCAAGTTGATCCTAGAGAATCACATTATGTAATAGCTAAAAGGATATTTAGATATCTGAAGGGGACACCAGAGTTCATATTACAGTATGAAAGATCTAATGATTTCACTTTATATGCTTATACTGATGCTAATTGGGTAGGTAATATGGATGACAGAAATAACACCAATGGTGAAACATTCTTTCTTGGAGGAAGATTGGTTTCTTGGTTAAGCAAGAAACTAGCTCGTATCTCATAGAGTACAACAGAGGCAGAATATGTTGTAGTAGCAAACAATTGTAATCAAGTTGTTTGGATAAAGCCAATGCTGAATGATATAAGGATAGAACCTGTTGTCATATATTATGATAATACAAGCATAGTAAATATGTCTAAGAATCCAATGTTGCATTTTAAGACTAAGCACAATTTTATAAAGTATCACATGTTGAGAGAAAGTTGTAGAAGAGGAAATCAGATTAGAGTATGTAAGCACCAAAAAGAAGATTGTAGATATTTTTACTAAGCCTCTTCCTAAAGAGACTTTTGAGTATTTTTGAGGTATGTTAAGGGTTATGCCCCTACCTACATCAGAGTAGATGATGCAAGAGTGCATCAGTCCAGTGGTATAGAGCACTATTGTTTGTCTAGACTGAATGGTGATGCTTCCTGTATGGGGAGTATTTGTGATAGAAAGAATCATTTTTGACTCTTGATAGATGATGTTTTGAATAGTGTCTTTGGACACTTGAGCAAGTCAGAGACAATTTTTGCAAAGATTGATAGGATGCAATGATAAGATGGTTATTGAAACCTTTGACATTGATGTCAGTGAGGGAGAGATTATAGCATGATTTTTTTTTTGATATAGAACATATTGTGATATATCAATAGGGGAGAAGCATGTATGATTGATGAAGAGGATTTGGGGTGAACCCACAATAGTGGGTTACACTTTTTTGCCTAAACTGACACTGAACTCTGAATTTTTAAGAAAACGTTCACTTTCAAATGCAAATTCATGTTTAACGGTTAGGAATTTGAAGATGAAGTAAACTAGAGTCTTTTAGGATTTTGTGTCTAGATTCTAAATCTATTTTTTTTTTTTTGAAAAAATTTTTATTTTATTGAATTATTTTTTCTCCTACGAAAATTGGTATGATATCAAAAACCTGATTTTTAAAGAGTGACACTATTTTTGACACACATAAATTTTTTTCTACAATAGATATCAATGTGATTATTTTGAACTTAGTTTGTTAACATCCATACCTAAACCGTAGAGTTGGTCTTATATCTTTATCATTAGTATTTCATATTTTATTGTAGTTTAAAGTTGGCATAACACTAATTTAGACATACATGGCTTTTGACACATGTAACTTATTATATATTTACCCAATTTTTAAAAAGTAAAATTTAATTGAAAGGTGAATCAAATATGGAGACCGTACTTATTTTTCAAAATTTTTATTTTTATATTTACTATTTTTCCATGAGCGTTGAATATCGTAGTTTATTTTTTACAATAAACCTATATTTAATTCATGTTAAAAAATATATACCTAAAAAATTTTAAAAACACCAAATTCATAGTCATTAGAAAGCTAGTTCAGAGTACTTCAATCATGTACAATTTTAGGTCTTTAGTGCTCCATTTGAACCTAGTAATTCAACTCCGAAGAAAGGAAATCATTGAAAAAACTTCAAACTATTCATGGGGGCTTCTAACTAGCTAGTTTCGATAGAAACTTAGTTTCTATCAAAATTATTTTACAAAATTTTGATAGAAACAAAATTTCTTAGTTTCTATCGAAACTATTGGGAGCTTGACCATGCGGCTAGCAAACCGCTTTCCTAGTTTCGATCGAAACTATCCACCTAGTTTCGATCGTTTGAAAAAGGAGAAGCATGTATGATTGATGAAGAACATTTTAAAAAGAAAGGATAAACAATCTTTAAGTGTTGGTATTCTTGGAACTAGATCTTTTTCATCTATGTTGCCATCAATGCCAAAGGGGGAGATTTTTGGAAGCATGAGTGTTGAGGATATTCCTATGGGGGAGTATTGTAGAAATATGATTAGATCATTTTCATGAGGATATGTTACATTCATGATTGTGTTTGTCATTGATGTCAACATAACAATTTTCTGTGGTATTTGACAGAAGAACAATGGTAAAGATCAAGTTGGTACAAGCAATTTGTTGAGTATTTTCATAAGTGAGGTTAATGGGAGATGCTACTAAGCATCTAATATATGTAGCTAACTTTAGAAGCAAAATATATCAAGTCTGGAAGAAGTTATGCAAGATTTGGTAAAGGCAGTCTAGAGATAGAGTTTACAGAGGCATATTCTAGTAAACTTATTATATCTCTTAGCATAATTATTATTCTAAGAATCAATGATAAAGGTGTGTAGAAGACATTTTGGAGATGATGTGGTTAAGTTTTCTTGTCATAATATTACACTTGTAGAAAGTTATTCGAGTTACAAGGTGACATATTGATGTTATAGCTATGTAAAATATATTCTTAATGAGGTCCTATAATAATTAATTGAGAAGGTGTAATAGCTGACTCAGGGAGTTATTTTATGGACTCAGTATAAAGGAAGGAAATCTTCTTTTATTATTAATGCAAAGTAAGGAGTGGAGATAAGCAAGGAAGGAGAGCAAAAAGGAGCTAAGCAATAGAGTAGAGCAAAGTTGGAAATAACTTCGTTGCCACAAATTTATTTGGAGATTTGAGGTACGATATTTGGATATGAGGTTTGTGACCTAGTCTACAAGGTTTGACAGTGATTAGTCTAGTTGACAGGACAGAGGAAAGATGATAAAGCACAATATGAACAATTATTCTGCAAGGAGTAGTTGAAGGTTAGTTGGATAGTGAAGTTTAGTGGTCTTACTCCAGAAGCTGATTGGACAGTGGGTCCTTCTACCTTCTAAAACTCCTAAGGGTTGGAATCTCCTAATAGGGACTCTTATGTATTGAATGTGTTTATAGACTCCTAACAAGGTCCATCCTCTAACAAGGAATATACATACATACATACATACACACATACATACATACATATATATACATACATATACATACATACATATACATACATACATATACATACATACATATACATATATATCTTTATGAGAATCATTCCCACTAGGGTTTTCCCTCTGATCAAGGGTTTCCCTAGTTAACAAATTTGGTGTAATTGTGTATGTGTATCTTGTTATGGTTGCTGTTTACTTTGGTTGCACAGTTAAGATTAATTAAGGTTGAAAAATATTTTAATTGGATAACTAATTCACCCCCCTCTCAGTTATCTTGGTGGACTATTATTTCTAAGCATGTACCATCCAAGCATGACACCTTGTAAAATTGTTGACCGTCCCCTATTTCACATAAAATGTTGGTTATGAATTCCCTTGAAGATCTAGGTGGCTCATTCATGTCATAATCCTGCAAAACAAACTTAGAATGCAAAAACACACATATATGCCTAAAAATATCAAAATGGTTAGAAAATTCAATATGTATCCTACAACAAGTTGTTCATGTGTGATTTATTTTCACATAAAAAGGTTTATCCATCTTAGAAAATTTTTGACTTATTCAAATTTGAGGATACATATGAATAAATTTTGCAAAAAATTGTGTCTGAGTTGAGTCCAAAAAATGTTTCACATGTGGATTGTGATTTTGGCTACCAATACTCCTTACAAAATCTCTTTGATTAGGGGAAACACATGTGTTATTTTTCCAAATGTCTTCGATCAATGATTTCAAAGCTTCACTAATTTCTTTATTCTTTCATGGTTGTCTACTGCTAAATGTCCATAACTCATTTTTTGTTGGATCTTCCATTCTCTGACACCTTACTATGGCCCTTTTAGAGTACCTCTACCAATGTTCAATATTTTGCTTGTCTTTCTCATGAGTCAAGCTTCCTTCATTTGGGTACTTACTATTATTGAAGTAAGTATGTGTCTTGTGATACTACTATATTTGGTGTGTGATTTAGAACCCACTTTGTCATATGCACTCATTAAATTCTTTAGAATTCTTTTTTTATTTGAATCATCCATCACTCTTAGCCCAAGAATCTTCATGATGGGCCTAAATTTCAAATTCATCATCATTTCAACAAATAATTGTCATTGATCTCAACACTTCTAGTTGTTTAGCTTTGTGATATGTCATTGACCTATAATATTTAGTTCTTTGAAGAATAATCTCCACATACAATTAACTTTTCTTTGACAAGTACACTTGCTAATCTTGTTAGGTATTGATTTCAAAATGTTAGTATCAATTTATCAATCAAATATTTTGGTCTTCTAAAAATAATTCTAGAAGATGTTATAATCTCTTCCATTCTCTCAATATTTTGAACATCAACATAAGGTTGAGTGTTTTGTGTAATTTGAACTGAAGATGATGTGCCTTGAAAATAAGATGCAAAATATGGAATGCCATATACTTGATATGTTGTTAATTGATGCTGTGCCTTCAACATGACATGATTTAGTGTGTACATTGTTAGATGTAGAAATTAGCGTCTCTTCAACATGAGATGATTATATGACTCCAACATTGGAAGATGGCATAGCTTCACAATTCAATTATCTTCTTGAGCATAAGAGTCTCATTTGTTCTCTTTGTCTTTCCAATTCTTCTTCTTTGTTTGTTTGTATTGGTGGTTCATGTTCCTCTTCAAAAGACAATTCTTCATTATTGCATTGCAATTTTCTTTGTTCACATAGTAGTTTCATTTTAACTCTTTTAATTGTCAAATCTCTCTCCCTCTCTTTTGTTGTTTGAGTTTTTGGTTTCTTCTTTGGCATGATGATGATTTCTATGTCAAATTATTCAAACATATGAATTACTTACAATTTGTAAATAACAAATCATTCAAATACATATACAAATTACAATTATTTCAATGAATACACAATATATATTGAACAACTTGTCAAATTTCTAACCTGAAATAACAATTCATGCGAACATAAAAATTTCAATGAATTCAATGTATATTAAATAACTTGTCAAATTATAACAAAATTTGTTTCTATAGTAACAAAGAATACTAACCTTTTCTCTAGACATAATGTTAAAAAGCCTTCAAATAGTGTATCCAATGATTGAATTTGGTGTTTGCTAGCTTCCAATAGCATGAAAGAATGTTTAAAAAGCCTTCAAATAGTGTATCCAATGATTGAATTTGGTGTTTTCTAGCTTCTAGTAGCATGAAAGCCATGTTTTTTGTTGGAACAACAAAACAAACAATAGACAAAAAAGAGAATATGGTTCAGTAGGGACCCAAACTTTTGTTATAACCATTTTTTGGTGTTTTCATATAGTTTGTACACACTATAAAGTGCACATGCGCTATGTGAAATCTCTCTCTCTCTCTCTCTCTCTCTCTCTCTCTCTCTCTCTCTCTCTCTCTCTCTCCCCATCGCTCCCTCCCTCTCCCTATCCCACCCACTCCCATCCCCTACTCTCTCTCTCTCTCTCTTTCCCCCTATCCCACCCTCTCTCATCCCCTACACACTCTCTCTCCCCCCCATCCCACCCTCTCTCATCCCCTACTCTCTCTCTTTCTCTCTCTCCATTTCTCCCTCTGTCTCTTGCTATCCCACCCTCTCTCATCCCCTACTCTCTCCCTCCCTCCCCCCCTCCGCCCTTCTCTCTCTCACCCTCTCCCATCCCCTCTCTCTCTTCCCCCCATCCCACCCTTTCCCATCCCCTAGTCTCTCTCTCTCTCTCTCCATTTCTCTCTCCATCTCTCTCTCTATCCCACCCTCTCCCATCCCCTACTCTCTCTTGTTAGGATAAACCACAGACATAAATAAAAACTACATGCAAATATAACCAATAACAGAAAAAATAATAGAACACACAGAAATGAACACAAGGCACCAAGATTTAACGTGGTTCACCCAATCCCTGGGCTACGTCCACCAAATAGCAAGTTCGATCTTATTACAATCCAGTGATTACAACCTGATTACAATCTGTAATCCCTTACAGCTCAATACCGCCGCAAGAACCAATTTCGTATCACAACATTATATAAAATACCCAACCCTAAGCCCCTTTTATACAAGTATTAAACCGCTTTAGGGTTATAACATGTCGGCCATAATATGTCGGCTACCATGTCGGCTACTTCCAAATTTTTTTTTTTTCGGGGCGATGCCCTGAACCCCACTATTTATGAAGTATGTACAGTACTTTCCTGATCAGTCACCACAATCTAACATCTCTCTCTCTCTCTCTCTCTCTCTCTCTCTCTCTCTCTCCTCTCTCCCTCTCCCCCTCCCATCCCTCTCTCTCTCTCTCTATCCCTCTCTCCCTATCCCTTACTCTCCTTGTGTCTCTCACTCCCCCCCTCTCCCATCCCCTACTCTCTTTCTCCTCTGTCTCCATTTCTCCATCCCTCTCTCCCTATCCCACCTTCTCCCATCCCACCCCCTCTCTCTCCATTTATCCCTCGCTCTCTCCCTATCCCACCCTCTCCCATCTCCTACTCTCTCCCCATCCTCTACTCTCTCTCACTGTCTACCCTCTCTCCTACCCTCTCTCCTTCCCTCTCTATTGAAAGTTAGTCTTACAAAGTGCATGTGCACTATAGTGCATACATGCTATGTAAGCCTGAATTTAAAAATGGTTTAAATAGTGTACACATGCTATTTAAAGCTTTGAATTCTACCAAGCCTAAGGCTTGGATTTTCCTTGAGGATCCAACCCAAAGGTTTGGAGTCTCTAAACTAGTATGAGATGTAATTTGCAACAAGTATACAAAAAATGATTGATTTTTCTTATGTGCTTTCCTTCAAGTTTCCTCGTGGTTGAGCATCGATAAAATTAGGTTACATGATATTGTAGATCTCTGTGTTAGCTATATAACCATATATTTTATTTCAAATTTGAACTATTTCAAGCCTTTCAACTATAATTTCTTTTGAATGTATGTCCATTTTCTCTCAAAAACCAACATGTACTAATTAGGGTGTAGATTTTAGCTCAAATTTCACAACTTAGTTTTTTAAAAACTAGACTGCATTATACACACTTTGAAAAAAAAAAGTTTTGATTTTAGATTTGTTTTCAATCATTTATAGGGGGAACACACAGACATTTCACATTTTTGGGATGTGTCCAATTACAAAATTCATAAAAAAATATATGTAACATCATAAAATTACCCAAAAAATCTAGGATAAACTACATTGTGTTAGTTAACTTTTGACCAAAGTGATTAAAGGATTTCAAAACAAATGTTAAAATTTTAGGGGGCCCACACTTTGCACTATGTTATGTTATTTTTGAAAAAATAGCACCACTTTTTGTGGCCCCCTTTTTTGAGGACCTAAAACTAAACCATTTTGAAAAACAATTAGTAGTTTAGAAACTAGATTTAAAGGACCACTACTTTTATTTTTGTCATATCTTAAAATTTTGACCATAACTGTCTTCACATTCTTGTTGAAGTTCAAAAATTGTTGATTTTAGGAAAAAAAAAAGTGGCCACTTATACCTCTATTTTGGTACCACAACTTGGTGCACTTACACTCAAGTATTCATTATTTTCAACATAAATAGAACAACTACACAATTGTTTTGTCTCTATGTTGTAGGTTACCCAAAAAATGCAGAAAAAACACATTCACTTCCCCCTATCATCTTTGCCACTAACACTACAAATGTGTTCTCTGCCAATAGCCACACAAATCTTGAGAAAAAGTAGAAGAGCCCCCATCTTGTTAAGGATAATCTAATCAATAACCCTATGATGCCTCTTTCATGTTCCTATAATTGATTAACTTAGTGGAAATTGGATCAAATTCCTCTTTTTATGGGAAGTGGTGAGAAACATGACCTTGGTCATGTTTAAGCTGAGAGGCTTATATGTGGGAGCTTTGCTCCCAGTTTTTACTAATTTTTGCCAGAAAATTGTCATCCCTTCCCCATTTTTATTTATTTTTGATAAGAATTGGTAGCTCATATATCGTTTTTAAATTATAGATACTATTGAAGAGCTTCTATTTTTTTACTGCTATTTCTATTTTTTATCTCCTAAACTTATGGATTTTTTTGTCTTTGTTTATAGAAATAAGCTTTTCCATTAAATATGGAATAGAAAGCTCTTATTCTAAGATTTCTCATAGATGATTTCAAAGAATATACTCATTCATTATATTGAATGCATTTTAACTTTCTTGGATCACCATATTGTAATTCAATTTTTAGTTATTCACATATTGCTTATACATTTTTATAGTTCTGATTTTTTTATGTTAATTTTATTGATAGATTTGGATATCCTATTTAAAACATTTTATTATATATTTTTTGTAGTTCTAGGATGAGCTGAATCTAGGCTACGTGCCTTATTGCATGATTTAGATGTGATGGACCAATGTGATGTATTTTATTATGCTTAGAATGAAAGCATATATCGACAATTACCAGTTCAAGGTTGATGTGCCTAATCTTGAGATCTTGTTTTTCTCCCTTCATTGAAGTCATTTTGTTTGATAATAATGTCCTTACAATACCTATAAGCTTATTGTTGTCTTTTTAATAGATTTGTGTAAAAGAGATGCAAAATTTTAATTCAAGAATGCAATAATATATTTTATTAGATTTTGTAATAGAAGTATACATGATACTAAATTGATGGCTTTCATGGTTGGAAGACTACATGTCAACATTATTGTTCTTTTACTAATATTGATATCATATTATTACCATAAGAAATATTCAAATAATAAAGTAGCTTTAATGTTAAATAAATATTTGAAACAAACAATATACTGATTTTATCTTAAAATAAATATTTGAAACCATTATAAATGTAACTAATTATAAATAATATTTACACAAAACCTAGTCAAATAAATATTTCATTATGCACACATAAAATTATTTTTATTTTAGATTAATATGGTATAAAACAATAAATTCATTATAATGTTCTATGAGATAGTTTTTCATGCAAATCTCTTAAAAGTCATTATTTAAAAAAAATACTAAAATAATCTTTTAAGACTAAAGATTTTTAGAAACAAGAGTAAGGATCATGGTTTTCCATGCAAATCTTTTAAATGCTAATCTTTAAACAAAATGCTAAAACACTATCTTAAAAAATGATAAAGATTTTTAGAAACAAGAGTAAGATGATAGTTTTCTTTGCAAATTTTTAAAATGTCAATCTTTAATCAAAAGACTAAAATAATATCTTGAAAAGTGATAAATTTTTTAAGAAATAAGAGTATAAATCATACATTTCTAAATTAATTAATTTTATTATATTTAAAAAAATTTACAATAGATTTTTTAACTTATTTTTTGAGATACAATCACTTAAATGTAAAATAAATACTATTTCTTAGTCTATTTAAAATATATTTAAAACATTATTTTTATTTTAATTGAAAATTAATTGAGATTTAATAATTAAAAATTAATTAAAATTTAATAAAAAATTAAACTAATAATAATCAAACTTTTTAATGTTTTCTTACTAATAAACATAGAAGTGAGGGATTTGTAAAATATTTTCTTTTATGGATAAACACTATTTTTTTCTCAAAATAAAATGTATTTTTTTTTTTTTTGCATATCTTTTTAAATATACCATAAAGTATTTTAAAGTGCTTATTTTATTCCAATTATTTTACTATCAATTATTAACAATTATTTTTGGTATTGTGCATATTATCAATTATCACATAATCATCTATAATTTTTACATTTATTTTTTACATTATTAATGGATATTTTATATTTTCTATGAACGCGTTGCATGCACAAAAGCATGCAAGCGCTAATATATATTTAAGTTGATAAGCTTTATGTGGGAGCTTTGCTCCAAAAAAAATCATTTTTGACAGAAAAGTTGTTAGCCTAATCATTTTTGTATTCTACGGTAGATTTTCTGATAAACATCATTTTTTAGAAATTTCTTATAAACAATAATTTTTATTATTTTCTTTAAAATAAGTATCCTTTTTATATAAACTTTCTAATTTTCAGTTAAGTTGCAAATTCTCTGCTTTCTAATTTTCTTTCAAGTTACTAATTCTCTCTCTGATTTATATGTCTTTTGTGGATTTATAAATGTTTATCCATAGTACATTATTGTTGAATGTCTCAACTACAATCTACACACTTTCTAATAAGCCAAATCGTTGTCTAATCTTCATAGCCATTTCTATTGATCAATCGACTTTAGTTTTTGGCCTTGGCAAGGTTTGAGCTCGACACCTCAGGTATGAAACTTATCTTTCACCAACACTTTTACTTTCTTTTTCTTTTTCCTTTTCTGTATCAGATCTTTTTCAGAATTGTTTCTTGGATTTTTTATATTTTGAAACATCTCACACTCAATGAAAATGGTCATAGTTCATAGTTTACATTTTAAATATAACCTTTTCTTTGATCTTTAAAGTTTTCACCACATTTTGATAAGCTTAGCACGCCTTGTTCAACATGAATACCAATTGAAGTTGCAAATGAATATGATCTATTCGTAGTTCATAGTTCACAGTTCAAATGTATATTTTTCTTTGTAACGAATCTCCTCCACATCTTCCTATTTTTGCTACCTCATTTTGTAGTACGTGCTTTTCTTTTATCAAGAAGTTGCGAATGGAACCTAATCTTTACCAGGAAAGTGAACCATTTAAAGCTTTAGGTAAGCTATTTGGTTAAATTATGTGCCTTCTACTTCACTGTTGTTGCTAGATTAAGGTATGTTTATAGCGAATATTTTCTTATTCCAAGCACATCGTCATAGCTTTTTTAGGGTCACACCATTTACTTTGTAAGGTGACAGCTAGTCTTACAATCAATTTGAATGTTTGAGCATCATGCAGAGTCTTTGAGAGACGACTACAATATGACTTTCACTGGTTAAAATTGTTTTGGACTCCAAAACAATAGATCTTGATAGTTTCTTACTTGAATTTTTTTGCTTAAAATTGTTTCTTACTCCAAAACAACAGAAATTGTTATTGTGGTTGCAATATTATATGCAATACTTGAAACCAATTAAAGTAATCAAAGAATTGAAACCCCAATCTCTCTCAAAGCTTTGGGTTTCAGGTCCTTAAAACATGTTTTTACCTCTATCCAAAACAATATAAAATTCCTCTACAAAAGAGACATATATTAACAACTAAAAACAACATTCATATACATAGAAGTTGCATAGTAAATTAATTTAGCATTTAATGGTAAAATTATTTATAAATTGTGCCCTAGATATCCTATCCACTAGAACCCACACTTAATTTATCTTTATTGAACTACACCTAAATTTTTATAACTAAAGATTAAAAAAATTGCAAAGAATAATTCTAATAAAAGAAATCTCTCTAAACTATCATATGAAATAATAAGTTAATACTTTTCTTAAGATTCCTAAATTTATTGAAGATTTCTATTTCTTTGAAATCACTATAATACACATAGAGTTTTGCAAATAAATAGAAACATATTTAAATAACCTCTATTTTTCTTTTGAATATGTAAAAATATTTTCAAAGACAATACAAAAGATATAGTTAAATATTGAGTAGAATCATTGCTTTGATGGATAGGAAAAAAATACACAAAATATTTCATTTAGTGATACAAGACTTTTTTGGTAGTAGTTGTAAAAAGATATGAATTAACAATTCAAAAATAACATTTATATAAAGAAAAGTTGAATACTAAAATAATTTAGCATTGAATTAGAAAATTATTTTAAAATTATGCTGTAGATATCATATCCACTAAAACTCACTCTAAATTTATCTTAATTGAACTACATTCCATTTTCTATAATTAAAGAAAAAAATAAAAATAAAAATTTTAATTAAAGAAAAAATAACATAAAAACTTCTACTTTGACAAAAGAAATCTCTCTAAATCATCATATCAAATAATAAGTTTCTATATTTTTAAGATTCCTAATTTTATTGAAGATTTCTATTTCTTTGAAATTGCTATAATAAAATTGTTTTTTAAAAATAATTAGAAATGTATTTAGATAGCTTCTACATTTGTTTCAAATATACAATTTTTTTTTCAAAGACAATACAAAAGATTTAATTAAATATTGAGTAAATGATTTTTCCTTTATTATTGTTATTTGGTAGAGACGAAGAATTATACAAAATGTTTCATGTTATGATGTGATATTTTTTATAGTAGCTGTAATTATTAGAAGTAAAATTTCAGTAATTATTTTTTGAAAATCTATATTTTGTATGATTGTATCAATTCTTTTCATATTCATTAATAATTATGAAGTTTTGCTTCAAAATATATCTTTTCAATGTTTCTACCAAGATAATTTGTAATCCTTCTTCTCCAATAAGATACTACCACTACTATTGATATTATCAGTACTACATACATTTTACCATCATTATTTATCAATTTAGAGTTAGAAATTAGCCCCTCTAGCAATCTCTTGGTTCCAACATGGCATTGAATCATCTCAAACAAAGTTCACATCCATATTTGCCCTCAATAAATAATAATTACACATAATGCATTTTACTAATTACATATCTCTTTTTTATTACAACCTACTTCAAATTAAGTGTACATTATTATAAAAGTGCAATTTCAAAGTTTATGTTATGTTATCTTTGATGCTTTATTTTAAGCAAAGATTGCAGTAGGTAATAAGTTCTTCTTTCAGCTTCTCAAAGAATTTTTTCAACTTCTCAATGTGTACTCAAAGTTATGATAGCATATTAAATGCTCTTGATTTAAGACACATAATTCAAATTCCTATCAATACTCAATATCATGTCTATATTATTAGACAATTGTACTAATGTCGACTTTGTTGCATTATGCATAATGATATTCTTTTCAAACTATATTATATTTTTCATTTTTGTACTTTGAAATTCCCAAAAAAGGTGTTACATCAAGAAAAAAACTCCCTATAATCAATAGAAAAAAGATCCAAAAAAAATGTACACCTACAAGTTGAACAAGGTGTTAGAGTAGAAAATCATGGAGAATACTTCTAAACTTAAAGTAGTATGCTAAAAAATAAAGCATTTAAAGTAGTATGCTCAACAATAAAGCATTTCCTCCGAAGTTGATCAACATTTTATATACTATATCTTAACATCCAAACTCAACAAGATTTATTTAACAACTAAATGATCAAGTCAACACAATCAAAGCACAGTGGCTAACATATTTCACCAAATTCGACATATAACTCCTATCGACTAATCGTTGCACATACATAAATGCACAACTGCTAATTAATAGATGTAATTGATGTTTGCCCCCACTTTGTAGGTCAAACATAATATTAAATACTTTTATCGGGTTACTCATTTTGGTATGTATCATTTTCATAGTTATTAAGAACAAAATCTATCTCAAAATGACATATGGCTTTGTTCTATGTTCTGATAGATGGAGTATATGTGCGACTTCGACATATGGACACATCCTAGTTCAACAACGCCCTTGTGCAAGTATCAAATTTTAAAGCTCCTCATCTGATATTTCTCTCCATGCAACTGAATATTTTTGCCAGGTGAGAGAGGAGGACATCCTATTTTCCATGAATCAAGTCTCGCACTATAAATTCTGTTTACCCCCAAATATTTGATGATCTCAGAAAAGCATCACCAACCATAAATTTATCAGGCACTTTTATTACTTGTATTGTTGTTGGTGATGTTCGATTTCATGAACATATTTGATCATCGCTAATAGCCATAATCGGTGCTTGATATCATATTCAAAGCCTTCATTTAGGACTCTGCTTTGGCGGGGATTATATCAGATGTTGACGAATTCGCATTGATACCCAAGTAGCTCATATAACACTCTGTCAGTTGACTCACATATCTCTTGTGTGGGCTTCTGAACATATAGAAAAGGTGGACATTTTGTCGAGCACATGATTCCTATTCTCCATACTCTGTCAAGATCAGAGGCTCAGCTTTGATGTTTTCTATGAGTTCATGAATTATGTTACCAGAAAACTCCCCATGGTCCATCATATTTTTCAGCTGGTATATTGTGCTACATGTGCCTTTGCGGATCAAGTTTGATTATATCAAAATCTATACTTTCACCATAGAATGCCAATTTATTTAACTTGTAGCTCGTTCCTTTATGCAGACTGCACACATAGCTATAGACATGTGCTCAAAGAATTTTAGGGACATCCTTGTCTCTATATCTTTCCCTGCTTAGTTTTCAACCAAATGATTTGCAAAAGTGGAATGAATGTGCCTTGTATCGTGGTATTGTGAAAATATGAGAGAAATCCTCACAAATGCTCCCGAGTTTGGGGTATTGTGTCTGTAGTTCGCGGGACTCCCCCAAATTCGTATAGTAGCATAATGAAAAACAACTTACGCAATCTGTTAAATAGTTGGCAGCAACATTTTGTGCTCTTCTAGTTGCACATTGACATTTTAGGGATCATAAGTCAAACAAAACCAATTATATGTGTAGGCGGGGCCTCGAGACTGATCCTCTAGTGGTTCGAAAGAGTTGTTTGTCCCAATAGGAATAGAAAATTAGAGTAGGAATAGAATATGGAATGGGAATGGAAAAGAGGAATCCCATTCTTGTTTGGTTAATTTGGTATTTGATTGTGAATATATTGGTTCTTTGTTTGGTTGTACAAAAATGAAATAGGAATAAGGTGAAGTTTTGTATTTTTTAAAATAGATATAATAAAAAAATGTTAAAAAAAAATCAAATTTTTTAAATTTTTTTTTAATTTTAAAAAATCGAAAAAAAAATTAATTTAATTAAAAAATAAATTTAACTAGATTTTTTATTTTTAAAAAAAATTGAGATTGGGAATAGGAATGACCCATTCCATAACAACTATTTTTTGGAATCGACATATGCTCATTTTAGGGGCAAAATTGGAATATGTTTGCCTATTCCCTATTTCGATTTGGGGTACCAAACAGAGAATACATTTCCTATTCCTATTCCAACAAACAAATGGGCCCTTAGTGAAATAATTCCACAATCTTCAAAATTGTGTTGTACTGAGCCTGAATCCATATTATTGTTTACCAAAAGTGCTTCATTATTGATGTTTCAATGGGGGTCTTTGAGGTCTTGAATTATCTCCAATTTCATTGCTTGATAGTAGTCTCCATGCTCTGATGACAAGTACGAGGTTTCCTATGCATTGGTCTCTATGGCATTTCTTATTTGATTGCCATGTTGACATTTTATTAGGCGGGTCACATACATGCCATGAACTTTTTGTTATTTCTCTTTTGAATGTCTCAGGTGATCCTTTTAGCACACAAACCATGATGAGCATATTCATTTTCCACACCAAACCCACACTATCCCCATTGGATCGGGTTGTTTGCTCTCCATATTGACTCGCTATCAATTGATCTTGGATCACACTAATCGGTAAGTTTGCAAAGTGTTTGATAAATAATGGCATTAGAAATATGGATATCAAACCCTAAATCATCAAGTTTTCTGCTAATATTATATGTTGGATGCATATAGATCCTAGTAAAAAATTGATAAAAGATGTTATCATAATCTCTTAGGAGGCCAACCTAATGGTAACTTGAACAATCCTCATCATCCGGTTATAGATAATACGATAGTTTAATTGTTACATTGTAGCCAATGAGAAAGCTTTCTCTATACTTAATTAATTGTCTTAAGATGCCTAATTTTTTTTGTTGAACTTTAGAATATTCATATTGGATAACTATTAAAGCCATAAGCTCTTTGGTAGCTTCCTATGACATACAAGACATATTTTTTGTTTAGGGATAACATCTCCACTAGTATTGTCATTAGAGAATTCACCTTTGCATTTGGTGTATTTTGATGACCTTGTCGTGGAAATTATGAACTTGAGAATGATGACTTTTCTTTAAATCTAAAGTATGGAACCTCGTAACTTGCATGTCAAAATTTCAATCTCAATCTATATTTCTAAGTTCGAACTACATTTCTAGTCCATTCGATATCTCACTTATGAAACAATAAATTTGTTCCTTTGAGTTTTGGAACTAGTAATCATCCATTTTGAATTGGATTTTGGGATTTTAAACTTTGAATTGAATTCTAAATTTGATCCATACTCTTGGACCTTGAACTAGTGAACTTAGATTGTGAGACTGTGCTTCAAAATCTATATTTTGACCTATGGATCTAAACTTGCATTTTTTATCCCTTAACATTGATCTTTGAACTTCAAACCATTGAATTTAAACTTGTACTTTCAAACTTGCAAATCCAAACCATGCACTTTGAACTTTCAAACTTTGTCCTCAAACCTTGAAGCAAAGTTCAAGTTCAATACAGTCTTGGGACAATGACACTTTACACATTAAACTTTATAAAGACATCATTAGTAATAAAAACCCATGAGAAACTGAAATGATTTGAGGATTCCTTCCATGGGTTTCATTCTCCAAAGTTTGAAACTTGGGTGTTGAAGGTAATCTAATAGATGGCTTTGACTGGGGATGTTGCCCACGAGGGACATGAAAAATCTTGCAATCTCTAGTAAAGACCAGTGTCTATCCATTGGGAATTGAGTTACAATAGCACGTGTAGATAGGGGAAAATTTACAAAAGAGTAAAGAGAAGTAGGGTGACACAAATGCCTTAACGTAGAACACCACCAAAATTGAACAACAACATAGAACTAACCAAACTAGACCAACAACCAAACTGAAACCAAGGTAGCTACACTACACACAACAAAAACTTAGAGAGAAACAAGCTATATGTGGTGTGTGTGTGTGAGGATCTTGTCGTAGAACAGGAACCAAGATAGACTTACACAGAACTATTCACCTGTTGTGAGAAGAAAGAGCCTCTCCAGAATAACGAGCAACATTTGAATAAGAAAATTTGGTGCAACCTACACGTGGTGAACTCGTTACTACTACAAACCAAACTCAAAGTGTGCAAGAGCCTTATAAATCAAATGATGTGTCCAAAAAGCAACAATTCATCATAAATTTCAAAAAAAATCTAAATTTTCGGTATGAAGTTCAGAAGATCGTCCTCAACTAATGACTGAAAAAAATAGGCTAAGATATTGTTAAAGAAAAGATAATGCCACTCACCTAATCAACATTCACAAGATCCAAATCTTTGGAATAATTTTTAGCATTTAAATCATATTCAAGACCAGAATATACCTTGTCCACTATAGGATCATCCTTAACCAGACTAGTTTTATCATATTTTGTTGCAACCAAATGTGAAAATTTCTATCCAAGCTAAATGTGTTGATCAAATCAGTATTTGAATCTATACCTTGGGATCTTCTTACTTGATTGCTGATAGGAATATTTTAATAATCTCTAACTCATTTAAAGGATCATTACCTAAGTAAGCTGATGATTACTAAGGTTATAACCCTTTAACATCCTTCCCATCATAAAGAACTGCATTCATTTCATATTTTTCCTCTCCCTTCAAACTTTTAGAATCCAAAGGAATCTCATTAAGACATAAGATATTTTCACTTTCGGCATAGGAAATTTCATAAAAGGAGTTAGATTCTACAATAGTTTGATTTAAAAAACCACATTAATTCATTCTAATGCTAGGTAGAATGGAAAGCCTTGTTTTTAGAACCATTCTTCCTTACAAATTCCTGATCTTCACAAGGTGTACCCCTTAGGTTGCTTGGTGATCCTTGAGGCTGTGACACTTCAACAAAATCATCAACATTCTCTCTATTTTCTTTAGAAACCTCCTCTCTAAGAAAATTTCTAGAACTATAGGGCTACCTCTCGGGGCATGATTCTATCCCACTTTTAGCACAAGATCCATCAAGAATATTAGATATTGTATTATTTTGACAAGAAAGTTTTTCTAGAATGGGTTCACAATAAACTCTTATACACAAAGAACCATTTTCATCAGTATCTTCTAGAAAACTAAATGCTTCATATTTAGCTGTGAATAAATCTCAAAATTCTGATTCTCTACATTCATTGTAGTAGAGTAATCTTTTAGATTTTCAAAATTGGAGCTCTCAATGTCTGAAAAGAAAGTAAAATTAGACTTACCATTTTCTTGCTCCGTATTAGCCCTAACATCCTCCTATTTAAGTGGATTTTTAGAGTCAAAGGGCTCTATCTTGGAGCAAGCTTTCACTTCGCTGTCAACATAAGCATTTTTAGATGAACATGAAACAACCTTATCTTGACAATGGAAAGATTTAAGAATATGATTGTTACATGCTTTCAGACAAAATAATCATTATCCCTAGGTATGAAATGAAAAACTTCTTATTTAGGTTGCATATGAATTAGAAAATTTTCATCTTCTATATTTGTTGTAGTGGGATGGTCTAGGGGCTTTTAAAATTAAAACTCTCAAAGTGGTGTGAGGAGAGATTAAGAACTAGGGCCAAAGGCTCACCCAACTATCCAAACCACCTTGTAGAGTAAACACCAAGGAAAGAGAGAACAAAGTACTTTTATTATTTCATCCAGTTAACAACACACATGCCCAACTGTAAGGCCTTCTGGATTATGACCAGATACAAAATACCACTTCAAGATCCACGATTCAACTTCAAATTTGTAGCATCTACTTTCTCCAAGTCCTCTCCACTTTTCCTTTTCCTAAACTAAACTAAATTACCTATACTTATACTTGCCAAAATGACTTACAAAAGATTCTAGAATATTACATCAAAGAAAGGTCAACCTCAAAATGGTCAACACTCATCCCTAGACAAGATCCTATCATTAAATTCATGATCTAAATTAAATACAAAAGTCAGCTCCCACTAAGAACCAAAACATAGACAACTTAGTCAAAAAAGGAACTGAGTATCAAAAAAATAACTAGTTCACTTGGTGCATGAAGGAACACTCGGTCAACCCTAGACAACTCAACAAAAACTAAAACTTGACAGTAACTGAAACTTGATAGTAACTAGTAGAATGAACGAAAATGAGTAGGATTGCAAGGAAACCTAGGATGCTCCTACATCAAACAACTAGGTTAGAAAGAAATGATTCTCTTGAATCATGCAAGTGTCACAACCTAAGTTGCATCCAACATAGATTAGGAAATCCATGTAGCATCTTCCATTGGTCTATTCTTCCACTTCACCAAATACTCATAGTAATGTTTTCCTCTTGTGCTCTTACTAACTCTCTGATCCAATACCTATTCAACCTCTTCAATCTGCTTCTTAGGTTAATCACCTAATACAACATTTGAGTCATGATACTTATACAAATCAACAACATTGAATATAGGAGATATATCCATGTCATTAGGTAACTCAAATTGATAAGAATTACCACTATCAAACTTCTTCATCTTCAACTTACTATATGTTCCAGTAGGAAATCTACCTTTCTTCAACTGAACCATCACCTCATCACCAACTTCAAAAACATGATTTCTCCTAGACTTATCAACATTCTCCTTATACTTTTGATACTTTTTTTCAATCTCAACTTCACCTTTTCATGTAAAGACCTCATAAAATCAACAAATTCTTCCCCTACAACACTTCTCTTCTCTTCCCCAACAACATCCCTCAAATCTGATATTCCCTTAGGCTACATTCTAGTAACAATCTCAAAAGGTGTTTCCCTATAGTCCTATTCACATAACTATTATATGAAAACTTAGTGTATACCAATACCAACTCCCAATTATGTGGTTCATCTCCAACTAAGCATCTCAACAAATTATCCAAGCTTCTATTTACAACCTCTATCTCTCCATCTATCTATGGATGGAATGTAGAATTAAATCTCAATCTCAGTACCCATCTTCTTCCACAAATTTCTCCAAAAATAACCAAAAAACTTATTGTCTCTATTAGAAATAATACTTCTTGGCAATCCATGCAATCTAACAATCTCTTTGAAGAAAATTTCAGCAACATAATTATCATCTAATGTCTTTTATATGGTATGAAATGAGCCATTTTAGAAAATCTATCCACAACAACAAATATAAAATCTATTGTCTTAGGTAATCCAAGAACAAAATCCATATTGATGTCACTCCAAGGTTTCTTAGGAACAAAAATAGGTGTAAATAATCTAGAATTCTAACTTACTCCTTTTGCAACTTGACAAATTCCACAACTCCTTACAAACTTCTGAACATCCTTATACACTTGTGGCCAATAATACTTATCCTTCAACAAACTCAATGCCTTATCAATTCCAAAATGTCCAGCCAATCCACCACAATGCTTTTCATTAGTTAAATTAACTCTAATAGGAATTTTTGGTATACATAACTGAATTCCTTTGAACAACATACCTTCTTGAAAGAAATACTCATCATACTTACTCATGTGATCTGATAGATTTGGTGCTCTGCACTCTCTCCATGCCCCAAAAAATTAGGATTTGTATCATACAACTATTTTATTTCATCAAAACCAAGAACTTCAACCTTCATCTCAGTAAAAAAAAGAATGTCTTTTGCTCAATGCATCACAAACTTAGTTAGTTAGTGACTCCACTTTTATGATTGATCACAAAATGTGAAATCCTACACATATTCAACCAACTTTATATATCTTTGATTCAATTTTTGTTGACTTCCCAAGTACTATAAAGATTTATGAACAATATAACACACAAACACCTTAGGAATCAAATACTGTCTCCACTTCTTCAAGGCTTGAACAATAGCATAAAACTCTTGATTATACACATAATACTTCCTTTTAGCATCATTCAACTTCTCACTAAGAAAGAAACACTTTTGCCTTCTTGAATTAATACAACTCTTATTGCATTGCCACTTGCATCACATTCAACTTGAAATACCTTATTGAAATCAGGAAAAGCCAATACAGGTAAGTCAACAACTTTTTGTTTCAATGTCTCAAAACTCTTATCAGCTCCATGTGTCCACTTGAAATCCTTTTTATCTCCTCTCATTATTTCAGTCATAGCATTAAAAATAGAATTAAAACTCTTTATAAACTTCCTATAGAAACTAGCCAAACCATGAAATGATCTTACCTCACCCACATTCTTAGGTGTAAGCCATTTCAAAATTGTTTTAACCTTCTTAGGGTCCATTTTGAAACCATCATCTGAAATCACAAATTACAAATACACAATTTCCTCCTACATAAAAGAACACTTTTTCAAGTTAATCAACTTCTCCTCTTTCAATCTCTACACTACTTATCTAAAATGCTTAATATGTTCTTCCTTAGTCTTACCGAATATCATAATTTCATCCAAATAAATAATCACAAACATACCCAAAAATTTCTTGAGAACTTTATTCATCAACCTCATGAAAGCACTAGGTGCATTATCAAACCAACATACATTACCAACCATCCATACAAACTATCTTTTTTCTTGAAAGTAGTCTTCCATTCATGACCTTCTCTAATTTTGATCTAATGATAACCACTCTTTAAATCAATCTTGGTAAAATACTTTTCTCTACTCAAACAATCCATTATGTCATCCATCCTTAGTGTAGGAAACCTATATTTCACTGTGATCTTGTTAATAGTTGTAGAATTAGTACACATTATCTAGTCTCCATTTATCTTAGGTGCTAATATACATGGACTCAATCTTTCTCTGATAAAAACTTTCTGCAACAATTCATGCACTTGTCTATTAAGTTCTTCATTTTCTGTAGATGTCAATCTATATGGTGTTTTGTTCCATAAATTAGCTCCAGGAATCAAATCCATACAATGACTTATACTTCTCACTGGTGGTAAACCATCAAGTATATCCTCAGCAATAATATCCTTATACTCATTCAACAATTCTATAATTTCTTCTAGCACTTGATCTATTCTAGCTATTGGAATTAAAGATAGAGTAACTGAGAGGGGGGGGTGAATCAGTTACTCACAAAAACTTTAATCATAGATCCCTTAGATGTCTTAAAGAACTAGTTACTGCTGATACTCGGTAAACGTAACTAAAATGCTGTAACTCGATAAATTAAATTGTTACTTATCTTTAAGCATTCATGAATGTAACTGAAAACAAAATGAACACAAGAGACACCAGATTTAACGTGGAAACCCAATATGGAAAAAACCACCAAGTAACTAGTCACCAATTTTTCACTCTTCTAAAGTGAGCCCTATTAGGAGCCAACCCTATTAAAGGTTACAATACACACTGTTAGGTGTGACCCTGTTAGAGGATTTAATCACCTTGTTAGGAGTGGCCTTGCTAGAGGTCTTTAGAACAATTCAACTAAACTGTCACCTTGTTAGAGGATTTACAAAATGGCTGTTAAACCAACTCTGTTAAGAGATTTGAAATCACTACTACAATGGTTAGAAAGCAACAATGAATTGACCTGAACAAGATGAAACTAAATTTGCTAACTACAGGTCTCTGTTCAACATCATTAGATCCTCCTTGATCAAATACAGCTTTGTTGCTCCTCAATGATCTTTGATCATCCTTCAAATTCACTTCCATAATAATTAGTCCTCATATCACATTAAGTCCACTTCCACTTCACACAAACTTAGAATTTACAACTTGACCTCTTAATTATACCATTTAGATTGTCAAGTTGGCCCATTTATAGGTTGCATTTACCAATAAACCATACATCAGTCGGCTACAAATATTACTTTAAACAAATAAATTTCTTAAATAATGAAATCCTTTACTGGTCGACCCTGCTCGGTAAATACTGCTTTCAGAAATTTCTTGAGTTAACCTTCTTGACTCGGTTAACATTGAAATATCTGTAAAATCTCTTGGCTGTCAAGTTTACTCGATAAGAACTAAATTTCTTCATGAGAGCTTGGTAAGAACTATTTCTGCCATATTTCCTTTGATGACCGAGTGAGCTCGGTAAGAACTATTTTTGCCACATTTTCTTTGATAATCGAGTGAGCTTGGTAAGAACTGTTTACTCGGTAGATACTACAAGTTCTCTTTACTAACCTTCTGACTCGATAGATTCTATCCTTTGCCTCACTAACCATCTGAGCTCGGTAGACACTATCCTTTCCCTTGCTGACCATCTGAGCTCGATAGACACTGTTCTCTGCCTTACTGACCATCTGAGCTCGGTAGACTCTATCTGATGACTGATATGACATTTGTGTGACATCAAAGACAACACACAATTGAAAAATTGTATCCAACAATCTCCCTCTTTAGCATTGATGGCAGCACAACATGTCGTGGCAGAATGAAATTTGAAAACAAGTCTTTTACTGACAGAATACTTCACTTACTTTTTCAAATATAGCAAGCTCCCTCTTTCATAATAATCTCTCCCTCTTTCACAAACTCTTATTATTTTGCAAATTTTAGAAAGATATGATAGTATACTCTCTCTCTTTGACAACACATGCCAAAGACAACTTAAAACAACTAAATAGAATTGTACTTGATGTACTGATTCATATGCAATATTTTCATTGGTTTGCTGCATCAACTGATAGATCTTCAATTTTGTTCTTGTTGATGCATCACTAAAGCTATATTTTAGTGAGCTTCAGATAGGGGAATGACCCCTAACTTACCTCTTAGATACAAGAATTCATCCTTAGGTAAAGGCTTTGTGAATTTGTCAGCAATTTGTTCCTTTATATGAACATATTCCAAACTGATTTCCTTTTCTTGTACCAATTCTCTAACAAAGTGATACTTTACGACAATATGCTTAATTTGTGAATGCATCATTGGATTCTTGGAGATGTTAATTGCACTTGTGTTATCACAAAACATAACAATAGGTTCTTTGATTTCTTGCTTCATACCTTCCAATAATTGTTTGAACCACACAATGTTTGAGCAATTTACTGCTGCTGCAACATATTCAGCCTCTGCTGTGAATTGAAATGTACAATTCTACTTTTTACTTGTCCAAGAAACCAACGTTTTTCCAAGAAAGAAAGCTCCTCCACTTGTGCTCTTTCTGTCATCAATATTCCCTACCCAATTTGCATCAGTGAACACCTTTAGATCTAGATTTCCTCTAATTTTATACCATAATCCATAATCTTCAGTTCCTTTTAAGTATCTCATGATCCTTTTGATTGCCATCATGTGATTTTCTTTTGGTTTTGATGAGAATCTTGCTACAATTCCTACTGCAAGGGCAATGTCTGGTCTTGTGTGCACTACATATTGCAACTTTCCAATCATAGATCTATACAATGTCTGATCCACTTCTTTTGATTCATTACCCTTGGTAAGTTTTAATCCAGTACACATAGGAGTCCCAACTGGTTTGCAGTCTTCCATACCAAACTTTTTCAGTATCTCCTTGATGTATTTAGATTGAGTGATGTAGATGCCATTCTTACTCTGTTGAATTTGAAGACCAACAAAGAATTTGATTTCACCAAACATTGACATTTCAAATTCTTTGTTCATTTGTTCTGAATTTTTTTTGCAAAGATCATCATTTCCTATGAACAAAGTATCATCTACAAATATTTCTGCCAAAACAATCTTATTGTTTGGTCCTTCCTTTATGTACAAACTACTATTGTCATTAGTTTTTTGAAAACCAATATGAATAAGATAGTTATCCAATCTTTCATACCATGCTCTAGGGGCTTGCTTCAGACCATATAATGCTTTATGCAATTTGCAGACCATGTCCTTTTTGTCTGGATCAACAAAACCTTCAGGCTGTTCAATGTAAACCTCTTCATCCAATATGCCATTGAGAAATGCTAACTTGACATCCATCTAATAAAATTTGAATCCTTTGAATACAGTATATGCAAGTAAGGTTTTGATACCTTTCAATCTTGCAATAGGAGCAAAAGTTTCTCCATAGTCTACACCTTCTTCTTGAGAGTATCCTTTGCATACTAGTCTAGCTTTGTTCCTTGATACCTTACCATCTTCATTTAGTTTGTTTTTGAATACCCACTTTGTTCCAATCACATTCTTCTCTTTGGGTCTAGGTACAAGAGTCCATGTTTTGTTTTTCTCTATCTATTCTATCTCTTCATTCATAGCTTCAATCCAATTTTCATTGTCTAGTGCATCTTTAACATTTCTAGGTTCAAAATCAACAAGTAAACAAGTGCCTTCCAACTTACTTCTTGTCATTGTTCCTTCTGATTTATCTCCAACGATCTGATCTGGTGCATGATGTTTTCTAACATACTTGGCTAACACGGGTTCCTTGCCTTTTGAATGACTTGCATTGTCATCTTTCTGTGTCTCAACTTCTGGTTCTGATTCTAGTTGCTCAGGCTCGGTAGATGCTAACTCAGTAGCTTCTGTTTGCAACTCGGGTTCTTGTAGCTCGATAGGTACTGACTCGGTTTGAACTTCTTGTGACTTGGTCAATGAATTTCTAGGTTCAAAATCAGCAAGTAAACAAGTGTCTTTCAACTTACTTCTTGTCATTGTTCCTTCTGATTTATTTCCAATTATCTAATCTGGTGCATGATGTTTTCTGACATACTTGGCTAACACAGGTTCCTTGCCTTTTGAATGGCTTGCATTGTTATCCTTCTGTGTCTCAACTTCTGGTTCTGATTCTAGTTGCTCAAGCTTGGTAGATGCTAACTCGGTAGCTTCTATTTGCAACTCAGGTTCCTGCAGCTCGATAGGTACTGACTCGGTTTGAACTTCTTGTGACTTGGTCAATGAATTTCTAGGTTCAAAATCAGCAAGTAAACAAGTGTCTTTTAACTTACTTCTTGTCATTGTTCCTTCTAATTTATCTCCAATGATCTAATCTGGTGCATGATGTTTTCTGACATACTTGGCTAACACAGGTTCCTTGCCTTTTGAATGACTTGCATTGTTATCCTTCTGTGTCTCAACTTCTGGTTCTGATTCTAGTTGCTTAGGCTTGGTAGATGCTAACTCGGTAGCTTCTATTTGCAACTCAGGTTCCTGCTGCTCGATAGGTACTGACTCGGTTTGAACTTCTTGTGACTCGGTCAATGAAGACTCAGGAGTTGAAGATTTTTGATTGAAAAATGTATTTGGTATTGTATCAAGTTCAATGTAAACAAATCTCATGTAGTCTTCAGGTTCCTTATTGCTTTCTTCTTTTGTTCTTTCTGCAATCTCATCAACTTTCACATGTGCACTTTCTATGACTTTGTGAGTAGATAAGTTCAAACATCTATATGCTTTACTTTTGCAAAAGTATCCCAGAAATATTCCTTCATCACCTTTTACATCAACTTTACATTTTCTAGATTCTTTCAAAATGTAACATTTGCTTCCAAATACTTTTAGATAACTTACATTAGGTTTGTAGCCATACCATAACTCATAGGGGTTTTTGACTGAATCCTTTTTCAGATGTACTGGGTTCAAGGTATGAACTAAAATACTGATAGCTTCCTTCCAGTATTTGATAGAAATATTTTTCTTAATCATTAAAGTTCTTGCACAGTCCATAACAGATCTGTTCCTTCTTTTTGCTATTCCATTTTGTTCAGGAGTTCCAGGTGTAGAAACTTGTCTTTTGATTCTTCTTTCAATGCAAAAATTATTAAACTCATGTGAAATTAATTCTCCACCTCTGTCAGACCTTAAGTAATTCAATCTTTTTCCTGTTTCCTTTTCTACTCTAGCCAAATACCACTTGAACTTTTCAAATGCTTTTGATTTCTCTCTTAGGTACATGACAGTCATCATTTTTGAATAATCATCAATGAAAAGAATGAAAAATTTCTCACCAGTATAGCTTTCAATGCCAATAGGTCCACACAAATCAGTATGCACAATTTTTAGAACTTCTTCTATCTAATAGTTCTTGCTTTTAAAACTAGTCTTTCCCATTTTACCAATTTGACAATTCTTGCACAGACCAATCTCAAGTTTCTTTATGTTAGGAATGCCTCTTACTTTCCTGAATTTACTAATTTTTATCAAGTTTCCAAAGTTTACATGGCATAACCTCCTATGCCATAACCAACTTTCTTCAATTTGAGAAATAAAACATGAACATTCACCAAGTTCAAGATAGAATAAGTTACCTCTTGTTTGAGTGCCTGATCTAATCAGCTTACCTTGCTCATTTAGCAGTCTTGCTTTTCCTTGCATGAATTCTACTTTAAATCCATTATTGAGTAGCCGTGCCACATTCAACAGATTGTTCTTTAGTCCTTCTACCCAATATGCATTATCACATACAAGTTCTTTGGTCAGAGAGATTCTTACTTTTCCTTTTATACAACAAGGTTCATTGTTACCAAATCTTACACTCCCACCATCATAGTCTTCAAAGTGTTCAAACTTAGTTTTATTGCTAGTCATGTGAAGAGAACAACCACTATCTATAATCCATGTATCATTTCTGCTCATATGAGAAATGAGTGCCATTTCTTCATCATTATCAAACTCATCTTTTATAGCTATGTAAACAATTTCATCTTCTTCTTCATCATCATAATTATTGGAATATTTTGCCATAAAACATGTTTTCTTACCTTTATCCTTGAAAGATTTGAAGTCTTTCTTGCGATTATACTTGTAACCTTTCTTCTCATCCTTATTCTGCTTATTTGGGCACCTAGCAGCAATATGTCCAATTTCTTCACAAGAAAAATAGATTAGAGGAACCTTCCCTTTGTATTTTCCTTTGCCTCTTGAATATTTCCTTGCTAGCAGAGCTTCAAACACTTCAAGATCACTATCTAAACTTTTTTCTGATTCTTCATCACTATTTGATTGAGGATCCTTCAACTTTTTGCCTTTTTTTTTGAGCGAAAGCTTGGCTTCAAATGCTGGTTTAATGTTCTTGGCGGCTGGGACATAATTATCATAGTTGTCTAGCTCGAATGCAGTCAATCTTCCAACTATGGCCTCTAAATTTATCTTATGATTTGCTTCACATCTTCTTTCTTGAATTGCAGAGACTCTGATTGCATAGATAGGAAGTAGAGTTCTAAGAACTTTACTTATAACTGTCTCATCATTGATATCTCCTCCAGATGCTTTGATTGCACTAACACATGCTTTAACTCTTTCAACATATTTTGCAATGTTTTCATCCTCTCTCATCCTCATTTGATCAAATTGTCCTCTCAAAATTTCTTCTTTGGCTCTTCTTACATTATCATCTCCTCCATAGATCTCTTTCAGCTTGTTCCACATTTCAAAGGCAGTTTTGCAATCCTTGATGTCATCAAATTCTTCATAACTTAGAGCAGATGCTATATCTATCATCATGTTATTGTGAGTTTTCTTTTCAACAATATCATTGACAGATAATGTACCAGAAGGTTCTTCATATTTTTTATCAAGGTACTTCAGCCCCGTATCTCCAATAGAAGCCAGATGAAGCCTCATCAATCCTTGCCATGCTAAGAAGTTGTCCCTGTTAAGTCTTGGAATTTCCCTTTTGTAAGTCATCCTGATCTTTGGCTTAGATCCTTGAAATGTTTTCCTATAAGCACCAAAAGCTCTGATACCAATTGTTGGAATTAAAGATAGAGTAACTGAGAGGGGGGGGGGGGGGGGGTGAATCAGTTACTCAAAATTTTTTTAATCATAGATCCCTTAGATGTCTTAAAGAACTAGTTACTGCTGATACTCGATAAAAATAACTAAAATGCTGTAACTTGGGTAAATTAAACTATTACTTATCTTTAAGCATTCATGTATGTAACTGAAAACAAAATGAACACAAGAGACACTAGATTTAACGTGGAAACCCAATATGGGAAAAACTACCAAGTAACTAGTCACCAATTTTTCACTCTTCTGAAGTGAGCCCTGTTAGGAGCCAACCCTGTTAAAGGTTACAATACACACTATTAGGTGTGACCCTATTAGAGGATTTAATCACCCTACTAGGAGTGGCCTTGCTAGAGGTCTTTAGAACAATTCAACTGAACTGTCACCTTGTTAGAGGATTTACAAAATGGTTGTGAAACCAACTCTGTTAAGAGATTTGAAATCACTGCTACAATGGTTAGAAAGAAAAAATGAATTGACCTGAACAAGATGCAATTGAATTTGCTGACTACAGGTCTCTGTTCAAAATCATTAGATCCTCCTTGATCAAATACAACTTTGCTGCTCCTTAATGATCTCTGATCATCCTTCAAATTCGCTTCCACAATAATTAGTCCTCATTTCACATTAAGTCCACTTCCACTTCACACACACTTAGAATTCACAACTTGACCTCTTAATTATACCATTCAGATTGTCAAGTCGGCCCATTTACAGGTTGCATTTACCAATAAACCATACATCAGTCGGCTACAAATATTACTCTAAACAAATAAATTTCTTAAACAATGAAATCCTTCGTTAATGCTTTCAAAAATTTCCTGAGTTAACCTTCTTGACTCGGTTAACATTGAAATATCTATAAAATCCTTTGGCTACCGAGTTTACTTGGTAAGAACTAAATTCCTTCATGAGAGCTCGGTAAGAACTGTTTTTGTCATATTTCCTTTGATGACCGAGTGAGCTTGGTAAGAACTATTTACTCGGTAGATACTACAAGTTTTCTTTACCAACCTTTTGGGCTTGGTAGATTCTATCCTTTGCCTCGCTGACCATCTGAGCTTGGTAGACACTGTCCTTTCCCTTGCTGATCATCTGAGCTTGGTAGACACTATTCTCTACTTTACTAACCATCTGAGCTTGATAGACTCCATCCTTTGCCTTGCTGACCTTTTGAGCTCGGTAGACACTATTCTCTGCCTTATTGACCATCTGAGCTCGGTAGACTCTATCTGATGATTGATATGAAATTTGTGTGACATCAAAGACAACACACAATTGAACAATTGTATCCAACACTAGCATCTTTAACTATCACTTGGCCATCATTATTTTCTGTTACTCAGTTATTATTGACATAAATCAGTCTCTTAGAAATTATGACAAAACAAATTTGATTCTTCTTTGCTTCCTCTTCAAATTGCTTTCTATTAACCATGCAAATTCTCACAGTAGTACAATTAACCTTGTATGGACTCTCAATCAAAGGCAACAATATTTGTTTTCTCCCATCCACCCAAAGAGTATATTTATTTAATCTTCCATATGTATATCATATCTATCATATTGCCAAGGTCTAACCAATAAAATATGACAATAATCCATAGGCACAATAACACACAAAACTTCATTAAAGTAATGTCCAATCTTGAATTTCACAATATATTGCTCAGTTACCAATATCTTATGCTCATCCTTGATCCATGAAACATGATAGCATTTAGGATGCTTTAGCCTCTGCAACTGAAACTTTGTAACCAACTCTTCTAATGCCAAATTTTTTGAACTTCCAATGTCAATGACCACTTTACAACATTTTCTAGTCCTCTTGCATCTAGTTTTGAAATGAATTCTCCTTAGGATAGGTTCTTCATCAATTCCCTTATTACATAAGGTTCTTCTCACCAATAGATTTTCTCTAGCCTCAAGTCCACTTGGTGAACCCTCAATGTCTCCTTGAATCATAGCATTTCTGATACCTTGCCCTTTTCAGAGGATATACATTCAAACAATCTATGCCCTTCTTTACCACATCTAAAATAATTACCATGAAAACTACCTGTAAAATAAGAATTACCTCTTCCTCAGTAAGAACAAGTACCTCCTCGGTAAGAATTGCCACCTTTCCATTAAGTATTTCTTTTATCATCACTTTTCTATTCAAATTTCCCCTTGTCTTGCATAGAACTATCAAATCTTTCACCTTCTCCATAAGATCTACCTCTGCCTCTCTTGAATATATCACCTCTAGCTCTTTGTCTTTGTTCATGCTTCTTTGTCAAGATTTCCTCATCTTTCAAGCCACATTGGTATGCTTCTTTCACACTTTCCAATTTCAAAAAACTTATTTCATCTTGGATTCTAGATCTCAATCCATTTAGATACCTTGCAGTTTTCTCAACATCATCATCGACATGTCTAGATTTGATGTCCAATCTATAGAATTCCTTAGTATACTCCTTCACAATCATGTTTCTTTGTTTCAAATTTTGTATCTCTCTCAAAAAGCTAACTTGGTAATCAATAGGAAGGAATTTTTTCTTCACCATGTTCATCATTTTTAGCCAAGTCCTGATCTTCTCCATTCCTCTCCTTTGTTTATCAATTTGCAAATGCTCCCAGCATAGTAAAGCATGACCTTTCAACCTAGTAACTACAAGTTTCACCTTCCTACCATCGGGAGTGTTTTAAAACTCAAAGAACTTCTCCATATTAGAGATCTAATCTAACACAACATTGGTGTCCAATTTTACATCATAAGGAACAAATTCTACAATAAGATTTGAATGTGCCTTAGACTATACTCTCAACAATATTTCCTCATCTTGATCTTCTTCAAGTTTTGGATTAGGGTTTGGTGCTATTGCTTCATCATCACTCACATCATCAAGATGTGCTTCTCTCCTTTGGGCTATCTCCACAACATATAATTTGCTTGTAATTTGTCTCAAAGGATCTAGTATGGCATTATCAACATTTTCTCTACCTCAAACCATCTCCAAAATTAGGTTCCTACAAGATCATAACCCTCTATAAGTTATAGGTCACCTCCTCAACTCTGCCACCCTACAACCAAATCCAACCTAGGATTCTACATGATCCAATCTCCACACGGATGAACCTCAAGCTCTGATACCACTTGGTGCAAGGAGAGATGAAAAACTAGGGCTAAAGTCTCACCCAACTATCCAAACCACCTTGTAGAGTAAATGCAATAGAAGAAAACAACAAAAGACAACACCAAGGAGAGAGAACAAAGTACTTTTATTATTTGATCTAGTTAACAACATACATGCCCAACTATAAGGCCTTTTGGGTTATGATCAGATACAAAATACCACTTCAAGACCCATGATCTAGCTTCAAATTTGTAACATTTGATTTCTCCAAGTCCTCCCCACTTTCCCTTTTCCTAAAATAAACTAAAATACCTCTACTTATGTTAGCATGAATGTTGATGCTCTGGGGGAGCATTCTTTAACATTGATATGATGTAATGATGACTATGTTTGTCATTGATGGCAACATAGTAATAAGTTTGTAAAGACTGACAAAGCAACATATTGTGATTTTTGTATTAAGAACAATATATTACCTATTTTTTAATGTGCATTTTCTAGTGCATACTACATTATGTCTTTGTTACAAGGGTAAGTGTGCATAAACTAATTTGATAGTGTATAGAAGATATGATTGATCTATAGAAAATCGTATGGAAATAGAGTATTAGGAAAGCAATTCCTATTGTGTGATTGATGTAGTTCATCACAAATGTAGTGAAAGGTTGCGTAGTTAATTGGAGACAGTATACTAGCTGTTGATGATGTCAAAGAGTGTGCACGTACGAAAGTCAAAGGTGTGAAAGTTTGTTTATAACTGTGAGCTAACAACATTAATTAAATGTGTATTCATTTAATTAACGTATTATAATTAAGTGGGAAGTTGACTCAAGGATTTATTATTGAGCATGGTATAAAGGAAATACGTTTTCTATGTTTAAATATAGAGAATAGATAAGACTTGTGAATTATTGAGCAGCAGAGCGCTATACGAGCAAAGTGACTTACCAATCTGTGTAAGTGACCTTAAGGGTTATTGTTATTGAGTACAGAGTTCCAGATTTGATTGGATGGTTTGAAGGGGAAGAAGTCCAACATATTGGACAAAGGAAGAAGTAAAAGCTTGTTTCACATGTATTATTCTGAAAGGAATAGTACCGAGGTCAATTGGACAGTGGGTGCATTGATTTGATCCTAAAGCTATTTGAATAGTAGGTTCAACTATCTTCCACAACCCCTAACAAGGTTGGCACAACTCCTAATAGGGTTGGATTCTCCTAACAGGGATTCAAAGTCTCCTAATAGGGACTCTTTGTACTAAATGTTGTAATAGACTCCTAATAGGGTCCATCCTCTAACAAGGAATATTTATATTAGTACATCATCTTGCAGACATCATTCCCACTGAGGTTTTCCCTCTGATCAAGGGTTTCCCTAGTCAACATATCTGGTGTAATTGCTTATGTGTATCTTTATGGTTGCTATTTACTTTGGTTGAATGTTTAAGTTTTTTTAAAGAGGATAAATGTTTTAATTTTTGAATAACTGATTCGTCCCCCCCTCTCAGTTACCTTGGTGGACTATTATTTCTAACAATTGGTATTAGAGCATGTAATCATGAGACAACTATCTTCACCTCATTTACCTGAGTAGAATGGGATTGCTAAAATGAGAAACATATCAATTGCTGAAGCATCAAGAGCTATGTTATTCAAAAATGATGTACCAAAGACATTTTGGAGAGAAGCAATCAATACAACAGTATACACTTTGAAAAAAGTACATATCATAAAAGGTACAGAGAAAACACCTTATGAGTTATGATTTGGATACCCACCATTAGTCAAATATTTTAGAATATTTGGAAGAAAATGTTAAATGAAAAGAGATGATGATATCAATAAGTTTGATCCAAGGAGCAATGAAGGTATGTTTCTTGTCTATTCATTAAAAAGTAAAGCTTGCAGATGTTTCAACTATAGAACAAAAACTATAGTAGAGTGCACAAATGTGAGAATAGATGAAAAGTTTGGCACCAAAGAGAAGATGATGGATTATAACTTTGATGAAGATAATTATTGTGGGATGACCAATAGATGTAATGAATTATTTATCAAGACTAACAATGACTTGTAGAATAATGTGCAAACTGAAGAAATAAGAGAAGAATAGAATGTAGTACCAGAAATAAGAGTTGAAGTAACAACTCCTACCCCAAATAAGAATATGATAAAAAATCATCCTGCTGATTAGATAATAGGAAGTAAAGAAAAAGGAGTAATGACAAGAAGCAGAATCAATGAAGAACTATGCCTAATAGCTCAAGTTGAACCAAAGAGAACAGATGATGCAATTAAGGATGATCATTGGATGAAAGCAATGAAGGAAGAACTCAAGCAAATAATAAAGAATGACACATGGAAACTAGTCCCTAGACCTAAGAACAAGAATGTGATTGGCATAAAGTGGCTATTTAGAAAAATAATGAATGAACAAGGAGAAGTAATAAGAAACAAAGAAAGACTAGTATGCAAAGGCTACTCTTAGCAAGAAGGAATAGACTATGAGGAAACATATGCACCTGTAGCAAGAATGGAAGTAGTCATAATGTTCTTGGCATATGCAAAAAATAAAAACTTCAAGGTACATTAGATGGATGTTAAGTTAGCATTCTTGAATGGAGAACTTGAAGAAGAAGTTTATATTGAGCAACTAGAAGGTTTTCCTTTGATAGAAGAGAAGGATATGGTTTGTGGATTAAAGAAAGCTTTGTATGGATTAAAGCAAGCACATAGAACCTAGTATGCAAGGTTAGATAAATACTTAGCAAAGCTTGGATTTGCTAAAAGAACAACAAACAACAACTTGTACTTGAAACAAATAGAAAATGGTTTGTTGATAATCATTGTATTTGTTGATGATATCATTTTTGGAGGAAATAATGAAGCCAATAACAAATTCTTAGAAGATATGAAGAATGAATTTTAGATGAGTATGATAGGATAGATGAAACTTTTCTTAGGATTGCAAATTGTTCAAAATAAAGAAGATATATTTATTTCTTAGACTAAGTACTTGAAATATTTGGACTAAAAAATTGTAAACCTATTGGAACCCCTATGGTAACTAGTCACAAGTTATCTAGCAAAGATGAGACACCTACTATTGAACTAAAGAAGTACAGATCTATGATTGGAGGATTACAATACCTAACTCATACTAGACTAGATATAGCTAATGCGGTTAGAATTGTGGAAAGATTTCAGGCTGATTCTAGAGGATATCACTACGCAACAGTAAAAAGGATATTCAAATATCTGAAAGGGACATTTGATTATGGCATTTTCTATGAAAAAAGTAATGATTTTATTCTTTGCACTTATATTGATGCTGATTGGGCTAGAGATATGGATGATAGAAAAAAACACCATTGGAGAAGCATTCTTTCTTGGTGGAAGACTAGTTTCTTCGCTCAACAAGAAACAAGATTGCGCTTGACAAAGTACTACAGAGGTAGAATATGTTGCAGTAGCAACCAACTATAATCAAGTTATATGGATGAAGCAGATGATGAAGGATATTGGAATTACATTCAAAGAACCTGTTATCATTTATTGTGATAACATAAGTACATTTAACATATCTAATAATCCTTTTTTACATTCTAAGACTAAGCACATCTCTATAAAGTATCATGTGTTGAGAGAAAAAGTTACAGATAAAGAAATTAGACTAGAGTATGTTAACACTAAGGAACAAATTGTAGACATTTTAACAAAGACCTTACCAAAGGATACATTTGAGTACCTAAGAGGTATGCTTGGGGTTATGCCCCTACCTACTTTAGAATAGAAGATGCAAAAGTCCATCAGTCCAAGGAACAGAGCACCATTGTTAGACTGGACTGAATGTTGATGCTTCCTCTATGGGGGAGTATCTGTGATGAACAGAGTTAGCAAAGGACTCTTGGTAATTGGTAATTGGTATGCAACAGTGTCTCTAGACACTTGAGTTGTTTATGGATTTATATACAAAAGTTGTAAAGAAATAGACTAACTTGTGGTCGTGTTGATGAATTATTGTATCTTCAAGCAATTGAACCATTTGTATATTACCTTTGACATTGATGTCAATGGGGGAGAGAATGACATGAAAAACATTCTATGTAGTTCAATTGGAAAGAAAGCAAAACATGATGATGAAGAAGATGTATATTTGGTATTCTTGGAACTTAGATGTTTTTCATCTATGTTTCCATTAATGCCAAAGGGGGAGATTGTTAGCATGAATGTTGATGCTATGGTGGAGCATTGCAGAACATTGATATGATGTATTCATGAATGTGTTTTTCATTGATAACAACATAGTAATAAGTTTGTAAAGACTGACAGAACAATAGACTATGATTTTTGTATTAAGAACAATATATTACTTATCTGTTAATGCATAGTTTCCAACACATACTATAGTATGTCTTTGTTACAAGGGTAAGTGTGCAGAACCTAATTTGATAGTGTATGGAAGATATGATTGATCTACAAAGAACTGTATGGAAATAAAGTATTAGGAAAGCAGTTCCTATTGTGTGATTACTGCAGTTCATCACAAATGTAGTGAAAAGTTGCATAGTTAACTGGAGATAGTATACTGGCCGTTGATGATGTTAGAGAGTGCGTATGTACAGAAGTCACACATGTGAAAGTTTTTTTATAACTATGAGCTGACAACATTAGTTAAATGTGTATTCATTTAATTAATGCATTATAATTAAGCAAGAAGCCAAATCAAGGATTTATTATTGAGCATAGTATAAAAGAAATATGTTTTTCATATTTAAATATAGAGAGTAGATAAGACTTGCAAATTATTGAGTAGCAGAGAGTGACTTACCAATGCGTGTAAGTGACCTTAAGGGTTATTGTTACTAAGTATAGAGTTCCAGATCTGATTGCATGGTCTGAAGGAGAAGAAGTTTGACGTACTAGATAAAGGAAGAAGTAAAAGCTTGTTTCACATCTATTATTTTGAAAGGAATAGTACCGAGGTCAATTGGATAGTGGGTTCATTGATATGATCCTGAAGCTATTTGAATAGTGGATTCATCTATCTTCCACAACTCCTAATAGGGTTGCCACAACTCCTAACAGGGTTGGAATCACCTAACAGGGATTCAAAGTCTCCTAACAGGGACTCTTTGTACTAAATGTTGTAATAGACCCCTAACAGGGTCCACCCTCTAACAAGGAATATTTATATTAGTACATCATCTTGTGGGCATCATTCCCACTGGGGTTTCCATCTGATTAAGGGTTTCCCTAGTCAACATATCTGGTGTAATTGCTTATGTGTATATTTATGGTTGCTATTTACTTTGGTCGAATGGTTAAGTTTGTTTAAAGAAGATAAATGTTTTAATTTTTGAATAACTAATTCACCCCCCCTCTCAATTATCTTGGTGGACTATTGTTTCTAACAACTTATACTTGCCAAAATGGCTTACAGAATATTCTAGAACATTACGTCAAAGAAAGGCCGACCTAAAAATGGTCAACACTCATCCCTAGAAAAAATTGTATCATTAAATTCATGATCTAAATTAAATACAAGAGTTGGCTCCCACTAAGAACCAAAACATAGACAACTCAATCAAAGAAGGAACTGAGCATCAAAAAAATAACTGGTTCACTTGGTGCATAACAAAACACTTGACCAATACTAGATAGCTCAACCCACACTAGACAACTTGGTAGTAACTGGAACTCAACAGTAACTAGAACTTGACAATAATTGGCAGAATGAATGAAAATGTGTAGGATTAGAAGGAAACCTAGGATGCTCCTGCATCAAAAAGTATAGAAGGGAAGTAAGATAAGGTACATCATTTTCTTTTGGAATTACTAGACTTCCATTACCTTGTTCTTTTTGGCTTACCCATGCTTTCTCTTCATGAGACTGAGAGGATTATGGACAAAATTCTCATTCACTCATAACGAGGTAATTTATCAAGAGGGATGAAACTAGAATAAATGGAGCTTCATCATCATCCACCTCCAATTCTTTTTCAAGTTGTTATACCTTTCCTTTGCATTCTTCCAAATCTTTTAGCTTGTGAAATCTGACATAAAATTCTCCACAACAATGTGGATACGTGATCATCTTTGACTTTGAGGTTGGTCTTTATTGCATGAGAGATGCTTTCTTTGTAGTGCTTGAAGAAATATTGCAACAATTTATCATTCATCTGAATGATCTCCAACATGATAGGGTTAGGTCTCATCTTTCTTGTGACCTTTCCATTTGGCATGGTCATAATATAGAGCCATCAATTTCCTACACACAAAGACAAAATACAGAATAAAGAGCCAAATGTTAGGCATTGATCTTTGCTTTTGAGTCCCCAACAAGGTCACCAAAAATCTATTGGTAAACAGATTTATCCTTTTACAAATGTTCAAGTAATGACTCAAGATTGGTTGAAAATAAGGTATAATTTGTGACTAATAGTTGAGTCACTTATAATGGTTATGTACAAGTGCTCTCTAAGTTTTGATACAAAGGATCAACTCCATTCTCAGAGATATTTAATTAATCAAACAATAATTAAATTTTTAAAATGAAGACATAGTTATATTGGTTTTTTGGAAGTTTCTTCAATGCTCTCCTTAAGATTCATGACACGGGCTTAACCATATCTTGTGTACTATAAGTTGAGTGGTTGTGTTAGACATTGACAAAATTAGTCTTTTGGCGCAATGACAACCCTACTCTAACAAGTGGTATCAGAGCTTGGTCTTAGGTTTGAATCCGTAGACCCTCATGTAACGCTGAGGGGGAGATTGTTGGAAATTTTTTCATTACTCCCCCTCGGATTTGTGACAAGGGATTAACCACCTTCTGTTTACTATAAGTTGAGTGATTGTATTGAGCATTGACATATCTATTTTATGGTGCAACAACAACCCCACTCTAACATGGCAACAAGCAAGATTAAGAGGAAGATCAATAAGCAACAACAGGATTATCCACTAACTCCTCCCTATGACAGAGAAATGAAAAGAAGATAGAATACTTGGATCTATAGAGTATGAGTACATAAATTGATAGATTCATCACCTAACATACACAAAAAAGTGTTCAAAATAGAAGAAAAGTGACCACAAGATCAATTACAATCCAAGAAACTTGATACTTAGACCACACGATCAGATTAATATCAAGTATTCATTATTTTCAACACAAACAAAATAACCATGAAATTATTTTGTCTCTATGTTGTAGGTTACCTAGAAAATGCAGAGAAAATACATTCACTTCCCCCTATCATCTCTATCTTAAACATAACAAATGCATTCTAACCCTATAGGCACACATCTCTTAGGGAAAAGTAGAAGAACCCCCATCTTGCTAAAAATATTTCAATAAATAACACTCTGCTACCTCTTTCCTATTCATGTAACTGATTCTTGCAAGAAAATATCACCCTTCGAAAATACATCCAATATTTTTCTTTATTCATTTTAAATTAGTGGCAATTGGATCAAATTCCTCTTTTTATAGGAAGTGGAAAGAAACATGACCTCGGCCATGTTATATGTTTATAGCTTGCCCCCACTTTGTAGGTCAAACATAACATTAAATACATTTATCATGTTCTATTGGAGTGGGGTTTCATTACCCTAAAAGACCAATCTATCAATATCTAATATGATCAATCAAATTATAGTGCATAGGAGGTGGTTAAGCCCTTCTCACAAATCCTAAGGGGAGCACTGAATAAATTTATAACACTCTCCCCCTTAGCGTTACCTAGTGGCTTGAGGATTCAAACCTATGACCAAGCTCTAATACCACTAGTTAGAGTGGGGTTGTCATTGCACTAAAAGACCAATTTTTCAATGTCCAATAAAACCACTCAAATTATAGTACATAGGAGGTGGTTAAGCCCTCAAGGGAGAGTGCTGAAAAAATTTCTATTAGGTTCTTCATTTTGCTATATATCACTTTTATAGTTATTAAGATCAAAATTGATCTCAAAATGATATATAGCTTTGTTCTAAGTTCTAACAAATGACGTATATGTATACATTGATATATGGCCACATCCTAATTAAACAACACCCTTATGCCAGTAATAGATTTTAAAGCTCCTTATCTAATATTCCTCTCAACACAACTAAATATTTCTACTAGGTGAGCAAAGACAACATCTTATTTTCTATGAATGTGTTGATGCTCACACTATAAATTATGTTTACCCCCAAACATACCATGATCTCAGACAGACATCACCAACCATAAATTTATCAGACACCTTTATATTAATTATATAATTTTGCTGATGTTCGATTTCATGAACATATTTGATCGTTGCTAATGGCCATAATCGATGCTTGATATCAGATTCAAAGCCTTCATTTAGGACTCTACTTTGGTAGGGATTATATTGGAGCTTGATGAATTCACATTGATACCCAAGTTTCTCATATAACACTTTGTCAATTTACTCACATATCCCTTGTATGGGCTTCTAAATATATAGAAAAGGAAGAGATTTTTTCAAACACATGACTATTATTCTCCATACTTTTCCAAGATTAGAAACTTGACTTTGATGGTTTCCATGAGTTCACCAATTATGTTCGTAGAAAATCTCCATGGTCCATGATATTTTATATGTGGTATATTGGGTTCCATGTGCCTTTGTGAATCAAGTTTGATTATAGCACAATCAATACTTTCACCATAGGATGCCAATTTATTTAACTTGTAATTTGTTCCTTTATGCAAATCGCACACACAGCTACATATATGTGCTCAAAGAATTTTAGGGACTTCCTTGTCTCTATATCTTTCCATGCTCAGTTTTCAACCACATGATATGAAAAAATGGAATGATTTCACCTTGTATCATGGTATTGTGAAAATGTAATATAAATCCTTACAAATACCTATGGGTTTGGGCATGGTGCCTCTAGTTCGCAAGACTCCCTAAAATTCATACAGTAGCATAATGGAAAACAACTTGGGCTATCTGTCAAAAAGTTGGTAGTCACATTTCGTGCTTTTCTAGTTCCACATTGACCTTTTATGAATAACTGGTCAAAAAACACCAATTATATGTATAGACGGGGCCCTAAGAATGATCCTTTATTGGTTCCAAAGAAGAACTTAGTGAAAGAATTCAATAATATTCAAAATTGTGTTGTGCTGAGATTGAATCCATATTATTATTTACTGAAAGTGCTTCATTCTTGATATTTTGATGGTGGCCTTAGAATCTTGAATTATCTTTAATGTCAATTCTTCGTAGTAGTCTTCATGCTCTGATGACAAGTAAGAGGTTGCCCATGCATTGGTCTTGATGGTATTTCTTATTTAATTGCCATATTGACATTTTGTCAGGTGGGTCACATACATGCCATGAATTTTTTGTTATGTCTTTTTTGAATGTCTCAAACAATCCTTTTAACATCTATTCTTCTCACACAAACCACATTGAGCATATTCATCTTCCACACCAGACTTGCACTATCCTCATTAGATCAGGTTATTTGCTCTCCTTTGTAGTGCCTGACCCTAGTTCATATTTTGCTATCATTGCCAACTCTTTTAGGCCAATTTTATGTGTGATGATTAGTACTATTATTTTGGAGATTATCAGATATTGCTTTACATTTAGTTTATTATATGATGAGATTACTTGGTACTCTATATTTCATGTATGTATGATGATTATTCAGTGTTTTCAGTTATTGATGATGATTAGTTAGATGGATTATTATGTGTTTTCTTATGGATGCTTACCCCATACTTGCGTGTGTATGGTGTGCGTGTTTGTTTTCTTTCTGTATGGCATTTTTGATGTGGTTAAGGAAGGGAGTCGTAGTCACCTGCTAGTTGGGATCTACACGATGCACCACTTCCTGCCATTGCCTATTTGGCTTAGAATATTGTGTCTGTACATGCATGGATTTTATGCAGGTTGTAGGTACCGGGTATCGACTTCCCTGAATTGCTAGGATGAGCATAGCCTATCGCATTATCTCAATGGTAAGAGAGGGGAGATAAATTCTTGAGTCCAAATCCCAACCCTTTAAGCCATTTGTCCTAATTGATAATTATGACAAGTATTTGAGTCGAGTACCCTTTGAATGCATCGAATGACATTAATTCATGATTATAACCCTTTTTTTTGATTTAGTATGCGTTTTGCTATGATGGGTTTTCATATGTTGTTTTATGAGTCTTTGGTGTATTTTTTTATTAATTAAGTCTAATTAAAAGACTAATTAATGTTTTAATTTAATGGAAATTATTTGAAGATAAAAGATTAAGGATAACTTAGAATGTGATAATATTTATTTAATTTAATAATAATATATTTAGAGTTCATTTTTAAATAAATGCTAAATATTACTGTTATTTAAGTTAATTAAATATTTTATCAATTAAGTTCTAAAATAAATTAAAAGTATAAAAAAGATATTAAATTATTAAAAAGATTCTAGATCGCATGATGCATGCATGAGTTGAAAATATAAAAAAAGAAATTAATCAAAAGATAAAACATGTGAATTTAATAAAGATGTTTTATTAAAGTGCACATGGGAGTAAAGTAATAAATTAATTAATAATAGAAGTCAAGTGAAAATTAAATAAAGTAATTTAATAATTCATTCCATGTGCATGGAAAAGATTAAAAAAGATTAGTAAAAGTTAATTTTAGAGTTAACTCTGGTGAGCACGAAGTTCTCCCAGTGAACATATAGTTAGTTCCCCGATTTAAGGATAGAGAATCCTTATTATCACTTGAGGGTTCATTTTCGTAACACATGAATTTTGGACGTGAATTTTACTGCGAATTTTGGGGGCAAATTTCGGAAGCGAATCTTCTCACTATTCTCGGTTGGTTGCGTGTTAGCATCAGGTTCAAGTAGGGTCTTGCGTTTTGACCACTAAATTATACATGAAAATTTAATATGTTTTGTCTACTTCGTGCTTGTAGGAAATTATTTTCTCAGATCTTGTTGCATGAATCTTGCCACCCTTCGTTCTAGATCTATTGCTATTTGATTTCATTTGTAAATCTAGATTGAAAAACTGTTTAGAAAACCTTGTTCAACAATTAAAAGAAATTAGTCTTAAATTAGAATTTGGGCTTGAATTAAATGGAATTTGAGAGATTTAATTAGGTTAGGGTTTTGAAATTGGATAAATAAAATTCTAAGTTGGAAAAGAAATACGATTGATTTATTTTATTTAAATTTTATAGTTGATAAAATTTAATAAAATAAATTTACTTGAAATCGATTAATAATAATAATAATAATATATATGATTTTTTTTAAAAGAAAAGATTTAAATTATAAATTTTATGTATTTATAAAATCTGACTAGATGAATCAAATCAAATAAAGTATTTAATTAAACATGTATGGGAGATTGAATTGTTTAGTTAATAAACAAAAATCTTTTTAAAAATAAATAAATAAATAAATAAATAAATAAATACATTAAAAAATATATATATATATAGAAATCGGAAGTGGTTTTATTTCATTTATAAAAATGAGTTTTATTAAAATTTTTTTTAATTAAATTAAGATATATATATATATATATAGAAAAAAAATGGATTGTAAAGTTCTTAATTTAAAAAGAAATAATAAAAGAATAAATAAATAAATAATTTTGTACTCCACTCACCTTTTGGTCAGCGACCTGTACATGTATGCGATTTGGGCAAATTAAATGGGCCGCACGGTTCTAAATTAATTAAGGGGTGACTATTTTAAAATAGTGCCCAAAATGTTTTCGGTTTAATATTTAAAGTTTCTTTTAAAATATATTATATACGTAATGTTTTAAAGTTATATAATGTAAAGTTATTATAATTAGATAACTTTTTAATTAATATGATTTGTAAATTAATTTATTATTATTTAATAATTTTAATTAATAGATATTAATATTAAATGTATTATTAATTTATAATACTTTAATAATAATAATAATATTTAATAGTATTTATTGATAGATTTTATTATTATTTGTTAATTTAAATATTAATTTATTTTAATATAGTTTTTGTAATTATTAATTTATTAATAGTTTTTTTGGTTAAATATTAATAAATTGGTAATTAATGAGGATATTAATATAAGTATTTAGATCAATAATTATTAATTAATTTAATTAAAATTAATTTAACTAAAGTTAATTAATAATGGATATTGTTTAATAAAATTGTAGAATTATATTATTGATTTAGATTAGATTGGAATTTCTTATAAAAGAAAATAATCAATAGTTATTATTTTAATAAGTTAAGTAAATAATTATTCTTTGATTATTTGTAGAAAAATTGATTTAAAACATGATGGGAGGATAATTCTAGTGAATGGATCAACCTGTAGGGTTATCAGAAATCCTTTACTTGAAACATACCTTGAAAATGAAAACTAAAATTCTAATGTTTAACTCAACTGCGTGTTTTGAAACCCAAACTATAAGACCATTCTGTTTCTCTATACTGTTTGTTTATGCTATCTATGTTTTGGGATTTTTAGGGTTGATTAGATGTTGACCAGTTATAGGATGTTTACCAGAGGCTCGGGGGTTATGTGTTTGTGATGTCATGCTGATGTTGGTCTCAATCTTTTATACCTGACCTTGGTAATGTGATGCTATGCTCTATGACATGTTTGTATTTACTGGTTGTTATTGCTTTCCAGTTTCCTTGAGTGAAGCTAAGGTGTATGTTTATTGAGATACCTGACTTAACCATTTTTGAGTCTCGATCAGTTATATTTGATAACCATTTTTGAGTCATCGATCAATTATGCTTAGGTTACTTTCAGTCGCTTTGAGAGGGCTGAGATGTTTTGGATGATTTGTTCTTTATGATTTCATGTGGTGACATGTTTTGACTTGACCATTTTGGAGTCTTCAATCAATATTGTGATTTATTATTGGGATTCTTTCTGGTTTCTCATTGGAGAACCATTGGATATTGTGATTTATCATGGATGCCTTCAGTTGCTGATAGAGAACTGTTGTGATCATTATGATTATTATTTGATGCTTATTAGTTGCTCGTGGAGAACTGATGTGATTATTGTGGGTTATATTTATGATGCCTCCAGTTTCTTGTATAGGATTGAGGTGATTTTATTATGATTCTTTGATTTGTGATTTCATGAGCCTAGGGTAGGTTATCTATGTGTAGTGTCGGGAAGTGGCTTGCAATGGGGGTCGGGGCCCTAAGAGGCTGCTTGGAGAAATCCATTGTAAGTTGTTTTAATAAGTGATAACATTTACACTAAACAGGGATTAAAACGAACCTAATAAGATAATTGTATGTTCTCTCCCATGCCTTGAGTGCTAGTACAAACTAGGATGGGGTAGAGAGAATGCTTGGTTGAGACCTTGCATTTCATACTATGCCTCGTCAATATGAGAGGATACTAGTGGCTGCAAGGATCACTAGGGACCCAGGATTCCTAAGGGATTGCTCAGGTAACTTCTACGTGACTTTTGCGATGACACTTTCCTACTTGCATAGTAGATTTCCTACGTGTCTTTGTGTGCCTCTAGGTCTAGATGTCGATCTATGTTGGAACCTTTGAGTTAGTATACTTTTAGGATTTCCTAGACTTAGAGAATATTTGTGATTATGTGATTTGATATACTGTTTAGGACTTGAGACTATCTCCTCAACGCGGTGGGAGTGGGCCATTTAGGTTCCATGCGGTCAGGTGGTAGTGCTTTTTACTCTTACCATTGAGATCCATCCGTAGTCACCATGGCTAGAGCTTCTTGGTATGCTGGTTTATCATGTTTAGATGATGTTGTATACTTATGCTTTATTCTAGTATGTTAGATTTCTTTATGCATATGATGTAGTATGTTTTAGGAGTGACATCCCTATTACTATAGTACCGATGATCTCTTCGGTGACTTGGGATGTTATGTGTGGGGGATGGCTAGGGCCCATGATGGTCTTATGATGCTATTGACAGTTGGGAGGAACCACACACTTAGATTAGTTGTGTTTCATGATAGATGGATGTATCATGTATGTTATTAGATTCATTTATTTTATTGCACTTGTACCATGGATTAGAGTAGGATGATGTATCTTTATTTTCACACACACACACACACACACACACACATATTATTTTAAGCCTTTCATACCCTGTGACATGTATAGTGGATGATTGAGCATTTCAAATTAGTTTGCCAAGAGGCATTCAGAACAAATGTATATTATGGATATTGGACTTTCTACTTATTCTTTCATGTGGATGTGGTAGTTGTTAGACTTAGAACTAATTAAATTTAAATGTGACTCAACATCTTGGGATCCTTAAGGAATGTAACCTATTATGTATGTCACAATTGATTGTTTGTCATTGCTCCCGCTACTATATGATTGATGTGAATGGTTTATCTTTCTTGTTGTTTTCAAAAAAAAAAAGTTTGGCAAAATCAGTAAAACTTTAGGTTAATTCTTTTGGATCCCTTGGTGGGGCATTACATCCTTCATATTGAATCAATTTCAATTGATCCTTGATTACAGTGATCAATAAGTTTGCAAAGTACTTGATAAATAATGACATTGGAAATATAAATATCAAGCTCTAGATCATCAAATTTTCTACTAATATTATTTGTGGGATGCATATAGAGCCTGGTCATAAATTGAAAAAGAGATGTCATCATAATATCTTATGAGGTCAACCTAATGGTAACTTGAACAATCCTCATCCGATTATAGGTAATAGGATGGTTAACTATTACATTGTAGCCAATGAGAAAGCTTTCTTTGTACTTAATTACTTATCCTAAGATGCTTGATTTTGTGTTGAACTTTAGAATATTCATCCCCTAAAATGGAAAAAAAGGATTACATAACTATCAAAGCCATAAACACTTAGATAGCTTCCTATTTCATACAATAAAGATCTCTTGTTTAGGGATAACAACATCTCTACTACCATTGTCATTATAGAATTCACCCCCATATTTGGTGTCTTTTGATGACCTTGTTATGGAAATTATAAACTTGAGAATGATGACTTTTCTTTAAATCTGAAGCGTGGAACCTCATAACTTGCATGTCAAACTTTGAATCTGAATCTATATCTCTAAATTTGAACTACACTTATGGGCCATCATGATCTCTCACTTATGAAACAATAAATCTATTCCTTTGAGTTTTGGAACTAGTAATCATCCATTTTGAATTGGACTTTGGGCTTTCAAACTTTGAACTAAATTATGAATTGGATCCCTACTCTCAGACCTTGAATTAGTGAACTTGGATTGTGAGACTATGCTTCAAATTTGTATTTTGACCTATGGATCTGAACTTGGAATTTAAACTTGCATTTATGATCCCTTGACACTGATCTATTGAATTTAAACTTGTAATTTCGGATTTGCAAATTCAAATCATACACTTTGAACTTTCAAAATTTGAACTTGAACCTTGTGAACCAAAGTTCAAGTTCAATATGATCATGGGACATTGCCACTTTACACATTAAACTTTACAAAGGCATCATTAGTAACAAAAATCTATGAGAAACTAAAATGATTTAAGGATTCCTTCTATGGGTTTGATTCTCAAAAGTTGGAAACTTGGGTGCTAAAGGTAAGCCAAGAAAGGTGACAAAGAGATACAAGATATGTATAGCACATTATGCTCAGAAGAATCCTTGAAGGATGAACACAAAAATCTCAAGAGTTTCACACTAAGTAGAGTTGGGGACATACCCAAATTCTTCAATGAAGAATGGGTAAGATTCATTTTATGTAGAATCTATGAGATATACGTATGGTTGGAAAAACCATATAAGATCACAACGGCCCTGATTGAGATGGTAATTGGTTTCAAAGTATCTAACATTGACCTATTGATGAGCATTATATTAGTAAGACATGTAGCTTCGTTGATCGGAATGGATTGCATAATAAATGAGATCCCAAAAACTAAGATAAGGTTCATGACCATGGTATTGGGTTACAAAATGAGCTAAACTAGTAGGAAAACTATATCCCTAGTAACATTGCAGGGTATGTGCAGGATCATGGTGTGCCAAAAAGTTGTGATATGAAAAAAATAGAGTTAAAAAAAATCTAAAAGTGTTTCAAAATCTGCTCTAAATTTTTTCCACCCATCCTGATAACAAAGCTAAAAAGTTAGGACCAAGCCTTATGGGGTATCCAATATGAAATCAGATACCTGATACCTGTGACTGTGATTTTTAAAAAAAAAAACCCGAGCACTATTTCACATTGCATTATTTTGGCTTGAAGCTTTGGTATCTGATCAACAGATGGGTATGCAATATTGGTAAGTGTTTTTTTGTTTTTTTAAAATGTTTTGAATGAATTTTATTATAAATTTTTTAGTTTTAATTGAATTTGTTAAAAATTAGGTTTTTTATAATAGAAATTGTTGAAATTTAGGTTGTTTTTAATAAAAATTATGTTTTGCAAATTAATAGGTATGGTTGACTAAAATGATGATACTGAGGCAAGAAATACTATTCCTCATAACCCCCCACCAAATGATCTAGTGCCCCCTCAAAATTGTCCACCAAATGATCCCCTAACCCCCTCAAAATCCTCCTCGAATTGAAGATTTGATATTTGAAAATCTTGCAAAATTGAGGGCTTTGTGAACCACATATAATATTGTACCCACATTGGCTCCTATGTTATCTACATTAAACACCATAGTGGATAATATTGAAACACTTAACAATGAACAAAATGTCGCTCTTCATTGGCATGATGAAATGCATGCCATGTTTGATGATGGGTTGGAATATGATGAGGTTGCGGCCCTCAATATAAGAAAAGATGATTTGATTGCCCTTTTTGTGAACCCAAAAACTAGTTTACAAGTCAACCGCAAAAAGCCCAAGCTATTGATTAAATGGTGCACAAATGACGCTATATGTGCAAACTTTTGGGATTGTTGGTGGATGGTTTTTGACATCCCTCCACATAACAATTTAGAGGTGCCATTTTATTTCATTCGAAAATTGTATGTAGAATTTGTGTTGGGCCTCAAGGTGAAATATTGGAGCATGAAGCCCAACATGGGTGTAGGAGGAGGAGCTCCTCAGGATAGGCCCTTTTCCTAGCAGAAGAAAGCTGGCACTTTTGTCCCCCCTACTGATGTCTCCCCCTGCGTAAGTGCAACATCTTGATATCATTGTAGAGGCTAGCTCTCTCAGACTATTAGAGCCATCCATAGATTAAGTATCCTAGTGATATCCCAGGTTAGGTTAGTGTTGCCTCCCTATGTTGATGATGTTGATGTAAGTTCATCATTGACAAGCTCACCACATGTTTGTGTGCCCCATACTTGCATAATGTGCAAGAATTTTTTTTTGGGTCCCATAGGTGATCTTTCTGAGTATCAGTTTGTATTTGATGAGGATACACCAAACACACGTACAGAGGCTATAGACCCTAATGTGAGAGAGGAGGGGCATGTAGAGGCATGGACTCCTTCTGTGTTAGTATGTGTATACATTTATGTGTTACGAGATATGTGATTTAAAGTTAATCTTTATAATAGAGTAATTTTATTTTTTAAGCCATACTGACTTATACATGTATGTGATCTTCATTCATGTTTAGTTGATGACTAAGGAGGAGCTCAGATAGGTTGATGATGCCACACTCTTAGCTATTTCATTTGGCCTTGAGACATCTACGGTACATTAAGTTGTGTTCTCATTATTTTTTCTATTTGATATTATAACATATATGGTTTCTAATCTTTCTTTTGTCTTGCAGGTATCACCTGTTCCTAGGATGACCCATTGACAAGGGAAAGATAATTAGGTGCTTTCGATTTGATTAAATATCGATGCATTCTTGTAAAATGTTTGTGGGAATGAAATTTAATTACATTCTTTATTGTATAGGGAGTGGCTACTAGTGATGAGTCCATGCAGATTCCACGTCGTAGATGCTCTAGCATTTCCATTCGCATTGAGAGCCCCATTGTATGTATAAGTATTATTTATTATTTATTTCCCTTATTTTCATAAATAAATTCAAAATTGATTTCTGTGATATTAACAACTAGTATTTTGTATCTCATAGGAAACATCTAGTGCACACGAGGTTGGACGATAGAGTTTTGTATCTTTGCTAACACAACCATTATATCCTGAGGAGGAGTCGACACAGGTAAGTTGTAGTTTGAATTCTTTATTATATGTTATAAATTTAGTATGCTATGACATATAATGTTATAGTTTAAGTTTTAGATTCATCTGAAAAACATATTTGAGCATATGCAGGCCACAATCAGTGAGGTGCAAGCATTACAAGGGACATATGAGAGGACTCCTGACTGGTGCAACAGGTCAACGAGAGAAGTTTTTATGATGAAAGTTTAATACTATAAATCTTTATTTAAAAAAAATTATCATTATGCATTTGAGTAATTCAATGTTAGATGCAAAGAATCATATAAATTTAGTAGTCTAACTTTGGGTTTTCCTTTTTTGTTTATGTAGGAGGCATTCAATCCACCTAGTGCAGCGAAAAGGCTACATTTTGATCATCCACTAGCAGCCTAGGATAGTATAGTTGTCATAGGATGCATCATCAAACATTTTGAGATGGCATATGCCACATTGTTTATAGAAACATTAATATTATACAAATTCTGATGGCATGATCAGCCACATTTTGTATATGGATTTATGTATTTTGATATATATTTGTGTAATTTGTCTATGGATACATGAACTTTGATATATATATATATATATGTGTGTGTGTGTGTGTAATTTGTCTATGGATACATGTATTTTGATATATATATATATATATATATATTTCATTTATGTGCACAATGATATACATATTAATTTAATATAGTATTGTTCAATTTATCGTGGATCATGTGTATTGTTCATGTTTACAGAATATCATTGATTTTGATCATGTTTGTTATATTCGATTCAAATGAAATAATTTGTGAATAACATTTTAACAACCTTTATTATCAAATTTTGATGCAATGTTTAATTTGAAATGCTATCATATATGTTTAATTTGAATAAATCTCTGCAATCCACCTCCTTCACCCTGGTACATCAACTTTACAAAGAAAAATGAGAACAAGTGCTATTATGAGACTTTACTACACTTTCAGATTACTAAGCCCACATGACATTTTGGCAATGCAAGAAATATTCAATGCTTCCATCAGCATCATGACATTGATATGTATGAGTTTGGATCAACCAACAACTCTAAAATAACTAAAAATCAATATCTCAAACAAATTTCAACTAGATGTTGTTGTTAGCACATTAAAATCATAGTCACAACAAGGTCATTTCACACCTTATATAGGTGTCTCCAACCTTGTATGGTCATGCTCAAACCCCTAACTAACTCTTTACACTCATTTTCACTTTGCAAGAAAAAGTTGCAAAAGTTGCAAAATTGCAATTTTGAACAATTTTTGCTATAACTTAAAATTCTTAATTAGACGAGTTCACCAAACTTGGTAAGGGATTATTTTAGGCCTTGGCATGACTATCCTATAGCATTCAATGTTTCATCGATAGCCCTCATGAGCTCTGAGTTACGACCCTCAGAAGATCGACCTCGATATGCACTGAGAGCATCTTGGAGACTGTTTGGTACAGGTTTTTCGTGGATGATGGAGGCTCTCTATGACCAAAAAAAGGGTGTCACTAGGGTTCATCAGCCCATCCAGAGCTAATGGCACTGATGATTTGATGTCAAGATCAACGGTTTTAAAGTTACGTTGTGATACACCTATGAACTGAGGCATACTGCAAGTTTTGGCAACGATTGAGATCACTGTGCCGAATCCAAATGTAATGTGACCTCTCAAAAATGAGATAGGTTATTTTAGGCCTTGGCATGACCATCCTATAGTATTTGACATTTTGTCGATAGCCCTCACGAGATCCAAGTTACAACCCTTAGAAGATCGACCTCGATATGCACTTAGAGCACCTTGGAGACTCTTCGGTATGGGGTGGCCACAAACAATGGAGGCTCTTTGTGGCCAAAAAAAGGGTATCACTAGGGTTCACCCACCCATCCAAAGCTAATGGCACTGATGATTTGATGCCAAGATGAGTGGTTTCAAAGTTATGTTGTGATGCACCTATGAGTTGAGGCACACTACGAGTTTTGGCATCGAGCGAGATCATTGTGCCGAATCCAAATAGAATGTGATCTCTAAAAAATGAGATAGATTATTTTAGGCCTTGAAATGGCTATCTTGTAGCATTTGACATTTCATTGATATCCCTCATGAACTCTGAGTTATGACCCTTGGAAGATCAAGCTCAATACACACTTAGAGCGCCTTGGAGACTGTTCGGTACAGGGTGGCCGCAGATGATGGAGGATCTCTGTGGCTAGAAAAAGGGTGTCACTAGGGTTCACCCACCCATCTAGAGCTATTGGAGCTGATGATTCGATGCCAAGATCAATAGTTTCAAAGTTACGTTGTGATGCACCTATGAACTGAGGCACACTGCGAGTTTTGGCATCGAGCGAGATCGTCATGCCGAATCCAAACAGAATGTGATCTCTCAAAAATGAGATAGGTTATTTTATGCCTTAGCATGAATGTCTTGTAGCATTCAAAATTTTATTGATAGCCCTCATGAGCTCTAAGTTATGATGCTCAGAAGATTGACCTCGATACACACTTAAAGCACCTTGGAGACTGTTCGGTATGAGGTGGCCGCAGACGATGGAGGTTCTCCATGGCTAGAAAAAGGGTGTCACTAGGGTTTACCCAGCCATCTAGAGCTAATGGCACTAATGATTCGATGCCAAGATCAGTGGTTTCAAAGTTATGTTGTGATGCACTTATGAATTGAGTTACACTGCAAGTTCTGGCATCGAGTGAGATCGCTGTGCCGAATCCAAACGAAATGTGATCTCTCAAAAATGAGATAGATTATTTTAGGCCTTAGGTTTACCATCTTTTAGTATTCAATGTTTCATTAATAGCCCTCATGAGCTCTAAGTTACGACCCTCAGAAGATCAACCTGAATGCACACTTAGAGCACCTTGGAGACTCTTTAGTATGGGGTGGCCACGAAAGATGGAGGCTCTCCACGGCTAGAAAAAGGGTGTCACTAGGGTTCACCCACCCATCCAGAGCTAATGAAACTAATGATTTGGGGCCAAGATTTGTGGTTTCTAAGTTATGCTGTGGTGCACCTATAAATTGAGGCACACTGCGAGTTTTGGCATCGAGCGAGATCGCTGTGCCAAATCCAAAAAAAATGTGATCTATCAAAAATGAGATAGGTTATTTTAGGCCTCAGCATGAAAATTCTATAGCATTTGATGTTTCATTGATAGCCCCCATGAGCTTCGAGTTACGACCCTCGTAAGATTGACCTCGACACACACTTAGAACACCTTGGAGACTCTTTGGTACGGGGTGGCCATGGACGATGGAGGATCTTTACAGACATAAAAAGGGTGTCACTAGGGTTCACCTACCCATTTGGAGCTAATGGCATTGATGATTCAATGCCAAGATCAATGGTTTTAAAGTTACGCTATGGTGCACCTATGTATTGAAGCACAGTCTGAGTTTTGGCATCTAGCGAGATCACTGTGCCAAATCCAAACATAATGTGATCTCTCAAAAATGAGATAGGTTATTTTAGGCCTTAGTATGAATGTCTTGTGGTGATCAAAGTTTCATCGATAGCCCTCACGAGCTTTGAGTTATGATCCTCAGAAGGTCAACCTCGATACGCACTTAGAGCACATTAGAGACTCTTTAGTATGGGGTGGCCACAGATGATGGAGGCTCTTTGCAGAAAAAAAGGGTGTTACTAGGATTCACTCACCCATCAAGAGCTAATGGCACTTATGATTCAATGCCAAGATTAGTGGTTTCAAAGTTACACTGTGGTGCACCTATGAACTGAGGCACACTGCAAGTTTTGGCATTGAGCGAGATTGCTATGCCAAATCCAAACGAAATGTGATCTCTTGAAAATGAGATAGGTTATTTTAGACCTCAACATGATTGTCTAGTAGCATTCAATGTTTCATCTATAGCTCTCACGAGCTTTGAGTTACGACCCTCGAAAGATAATCCTTGATATGCACTTAGACACCTTGGAGACTCTTCAGTATGGGGTGATCATAGATGATGTAAGCTCTCCATGTCCAAAAAAAGGGTGTCACTAGGGTTTACTATCCCATCTAGAGTTAATGTCACTGATGATTTGATGCCAAGATCAACAGTTTCAAAGTTACGCTGTGGTGCACCTATGAACTGAGGCACACTGCAAGTTTTGGAATTGAGCGAGATCGCTGTGCCAAATCCAAATAGAATGTGATCTCTCAAAAATGAGATAGGTTATTCTAGGCCTTAGCATGAACATGATTTAGCATTTGACATTTCATTGACAGCCCTCATGAGCTCTGAGTTACAACCCTCAGAAGATCAACCTTGATACGTACTTAGAACACCTTGGAGACTATTCAGTATGGGGTGGCCATAGGCGATGGAGGCTCTTAATGGCGAGAACAAGGGTGTCACTAGGGTTCACCCACCCATTCAAAGCTAATGGTGCTGACGATTCAATGTCAAGATTAGTGGTTTCAAAGCTACGTTGTGGTGCACCTATGAACTGAGGCACACTGCGAGTTTTGACATCGAGTGAGATCGCTATGCCGAATCCAAATGGAATGTGATCTCTCAAAAATAAGATAGATTATTTTAGGCCTTGACATGACTATCCTATACCATTCAACATTTTATCAATATCCCCCATGAGCTCCAAGTTACGACCCTTGAAAGATCAACCTTGACACGCACTTAGAGCACCTTGGAGACTCCTCGATATGGGCTGGCCATGGATGATGGAGGCTCTTTGCGGCTAGAACAAGGGTGTCACTAGGGTCAGTATTAAGAAAAAACATTATTTTTTACCTCTCTCAAGTTTTTGGCATTGGGCACAGTGCAAGTTTGGTATTAGTATAATGTATTAAAATCATCATTTTTTAGGTCCCTCCACATAAATTGCATTAAGTAAAATCATCTTTTTTTCTTACATTAAATAAAAAAGTTTATATTTACAATATCTCAAGTGTTTAATCATTATTGCATCAATACACAACTACCAAAAATCACAGTGTCAAAAATAGTAGTGTCAAAAATCATAGTGTCAATAAAAGTATTGTCTAAAATCGTAGTGTCAAAAATATAATAGATTTTTCTTCATTCTAATCCTTATTTAGTTTTTTATCTTCATGCATGGATACTCTTCATGATGTACCTACATTCCAATATCATAAAAAATATTAGTAACTTATTGTATTAATCAAGATAATCATCGATTCACCGAATCATTATGAACAAAATAACATAGGAAGTAAATATGCCTAGTTGAGTGTTTCAGTAGAGTCCTCTCTCTATTTTTAGGGTCTCCAATAGGGCTTCATGATCAACATTAGTAATAGTAAAAAGTTCTTTTAATTTTGGTCTTCCTTGATGCTTCAACAACACTTTTTTTGCTATAATAAGATGCAAAAATATGAGAATTATTTTGTGCTTCTGATAGTCTTTGAATGTAGGAATTCCATTCCTTCTAAGCATGTATGTCCGCAACCATGTTCTAGTGAAAAGCACTAAACCAGTAGGATATGTCAATCCACCATCATCTATGATCAATTGTGCAAGCTTTTGTTTACCTCTTAAATAATGTGCTAATCAATAATCTAATTTCTCATCATTCCCCTATGGTGCAACCAATGCAAAGACATGTCCTAGCTGAAGAAGATATGATAGATGGTTATGCTCAAGTGAACTTTCCATGTCATCATTTTTGATAGACGGTATGATAGACAATGGAGTAAGATAATGCGAAGCCCATGTGTCCACCCACTCACTTGACTCACAATGATCCCAATTGCACTAAAAATGACTAGGACAAAAGCAAGCTAGCTGTTGTGTCCAAATGATCCATGTACTAGAATCAGAGCTCCGAAATGAATGTATTTTTGGTGAGTCTCTCATTGTAGCAAAATCTGATCTATCACCTATGGACCCTTCCTCAACCAACCAAAAGAACCTGTGTACTACTGAATCAAGGGTCCCCCCTGTGATAATGCTGAACTACACCAATCAACAATGCTACTAGCATCAAGAAGCTTTGCTCCTAAAATCTTCAATTGCTCCTTAATTAGGTCTCTCTTCACACATGCAACTGCTATATCACGTTCCCCTTTCCCATGGCTGGACTAAAAAAAAATCCAAATATGAGGCACCCCCCTCTCTAGGTGCATCCTACACAACCAAAAAAATATGTGAGCATTCTTGAATTGACCTGTACAATTATCTAACTAAATGATATGTCTATCCATAGCAATTGCATGCTCCTATAAGAAATCAAAATAATTCTCGAAACAATGTTGCACAAACTTATGAAAGTGAGATCTATTATCACTCATATAAAAATGGTACTCTCTAATAATCTTTTGATTATCTTCTGCACCATCAGGGGCATGTCTACATGTTATGTGGACACAAATAACCATCTAAATGGAGTTGTAATACTGAGATTGTGTCTCATTTTGAGGCTGCAATTTGTAGTTCTTAGCAAAGTTAGCAACTATATAATAGTGCCAGTGGGAAAAGTCTCCTTACATATTCTCAATTGTTGATCCAACCACTGAGACCTATGATTATTTCTTGCATACTTGTAGAAAAGATTTTTCTTGAAATTTGAAATAAAACTAGCCACATTGATTTCTTTTGCAACCAATTGACATCTAGAGCCCTTACCCCCCACTCTTCAATGTGTACTTCACCATTCATATACATTTTTTTTACTATTGTCTTCCCAAGATCTTGTTCGCACCCCTCATGGAAACATGTGTCAAATTTGGATAAGCCACCACATTCTAAACACTTCTCATTTAAGCAAGCATTTATATACAAGAAACAACCATCAATTCTATGACATAAAAATTGATCTAGCAAGTCTCTTGATGATTATAGAAGACCACTAGCACCACAATTCTCCAACATTTCTTTAGTATGCAAAGTAGAACAGGTGGAGCATAATAGTTCATGGTGCATAGAAAACTTGACATGATATTTGCAACATGTATTTTGAATTTTAAGCGGCACACAATAAAATGGCTTCAAAGATTCAAAAAGCCCTTTGTGATATATGAAGACTTAGATGACTCTCTCTAAATTGTTTGAACAAAAAAGTTTGAATTACCTCCAAATAATGTTTAGGATGTGGCATGTGGTCTCTGATGCCAATTCTCAATTTTAACACATCTTTAGCATTGGGTGATACTCTTGAGCTAGAGTGCCAAAATTGTGTAATTTTTTCCTTCACATCATTAGATAGCTTCTTATCAAAACATGGAAGTCTCCCACCAAAAGCCCATGTTTCATTTTGAAGAGGATCATCAATTCTCTTTCGTCTACTAAGTGCTCTTCTCAAAGTACTACGATTTAGGTTCAAGTCAATACAAGTTTGTCTAATATATCTACCCTTTCTCAAATGATGACCTACCAAAGAGGTTGTAATAACCTTTTGAGCAGCTCTCTTATCCTTCTCCATACTATTTTTCCCAATGCTATTTAGAGCACTAGAAAGATTCTTCACAATAATAGTATTTCTTTCCAATTTTTTATTGACACGAATCTTCAATTTGGAAAGCATAGGTCTCATCTTTTGCATCTTTAATAAGTGCATAAAAATTTGACATTGCTCCACCACTATCTTGTTTTTGAAAACATCTTATATAGTCTTGAAGCCCATAACCGAATAGTTCATTCTGATTTTTTCCCTTCCAAATTGGTAATAATCATTTCATCAATTTCAATTATCCATTTTGGTGTTCTAGAACCTTCATGTCGATTATAATTAGGAGATATGTAAGGTTCCTATGTGTTATCATTTTTGACATGGTCAATCATGCAATTTACATTATGACTTCGTAGCATTTCATTCTCTAAAATTTCAATCTCAATATTATAGTTATCAATTGGTACATTTTCATTCCTCAACTACACATATTCATTATTTGACTCTATGATTTCACTTTCGACAATATATCGTCAACTTGAGTCATATTTAACATACCTTGTCTCTTCCTTCGGTGATTTAGCTTGTCCCTTTCCCTATATGCTGCAATACCTTCTTTTTGCATTTAGCCTTTCGACGACTACTGCTCCCTATCTAGATGACAATATTGGACACCCAATCATATATTATCGAACCTTTTTCAATCGTATGGGCCCCAAAAAGTCAGCTTTCTCCAAATCCATGAAAATGGCCCGCAAAAAGCAATATTGTCGGGTCTGCAGTGACAGGAAATATGTTGGAAAAATCATGCCAGTATTATCAGGTATCTGATCTCATATCATGTATCTAATATGAAATTAGATATCCGATATCAGATTGTGTACCTAAAATTGATTCTCAAATTTTGGAGGGAATTATGGGCAATGTAAATAGATTTCATTATTATGTATGATTAATATATAGATGGTTATTATTATATATGATTTAGATGTGATTATTATTATATATGATTATTATATTATATTATTATTAAATATACTATAGTAATATATGTTATTGTTATTATAATAATCTATAAATATAATATATATATGATTATTATATTATATTATTATGATTTTTACTATTATTATTAAATATGATAATGTAATATATGTTATTATTGTTATTATTATTATTATGACCTTTAAATATAATATATTAATATATATATGATTATTAAATTATATTATTACGATTTTTACAATAATTATTAAATATAGTATAGACAACATATATTATTATTATTATTATGACCTATGATCCATTTGGTTGGTTCAAATGCATCGAAAGGCGTTATAGGTTAACCTATGACCCCTCTCGATGCATTTTATGAAAACATATGTCTCTAGGGGCCCTAGGGCCCCTAGGGACACATTTGGTTGGTTTGAATGCATCGAGAGGGGTCATAGGTTAACTTATGACCCCTCTCAACACATCTCTTGACAACAAATGTCTCTAGGAGTCCTAGGGCCCTTAGGGACACATTTGGTTGGTTTCAAAGTGTTGAGAGGGGTCATAGGTTAATTTATGACCCCTCTCGACACATTTCATGACAACTTATGTCCTTAGGGGCCCTAGGGACCTGAGGGATGCATTTGGTTGGTTCCAATGTGTTGAAAAGGGTCACAGGTTAATCTATGACCCCTCTCTATGCATTTCATGACAACATTTGTCCTTCTGGGCCCTAGGACCCCAAGGGATGCATTTGGTTGGTTCAAATGTGTCGAGAGGGGTCATAGGTCAATGCATTTCATGAAAACGTATGTCCCTCGAAGCCCTAGGGCCCCTAGAGATTTATTTGGTTGGTTCAAATGCGTCGAAAGAGATCATAGGTGTTACCCCTCTCGATGCATTTCATGACAACATATGTCCCTAGGGGGCCCTAGGGCCCCTAGGGACACATTTGGTTGGTTCTAATGCATTAAGAGGGGTCATAGGTTAACCTATGACCCCTCTCAATGCATTTCATGACAATGTATGTCCCTAGGGGCCCTAAGATCTCTAAGGACACATTTGGTTGGTTCAAATGCATCGACAGGGGTCATAGGTTAACCTACAACCTCTCTCAACACATTTCATGACAACATATGACCATAGAGGCCCTAGGGCCCCTAAGGACACATTTGGTTAGTTTGAATGCATCGAGCCTCTTGATGCATTTCATAACAACATATGTCCCTAGGACCCCTAGGGACGCATTTGGTTGGTTCAAATCTATTGAAAGGGATCATAGGTAAACCTATGACCCCTCTTGACACATTTCATGACAACGTACATTCGTAGGGGCCTTAGGGCCCCTAAGGACCCATTTGGTTGGTTCAAATGCATCGAGAGGGGTCATAGATTAACCAATGACCCCTCTTGATGCATTTCATGACAACAAATTTCTCTAGGGGCCCTGTCATTTGGTTGGTTCCAATGCATGGAGAGGGGTCATAAATTAACTTATGACCCCTCTCGACACATTTCAAGTCAACGAATGTCCCTAGGGCCCCCTAGGGATGCATTTGGTTGGTTCCAATGCATCGAGAGGTGTCATGGGTTAACCTATGACCCCTCTCTATGCATTTCAAGTCAATGAATGTCCCTAGGGCACCTAGGGCCCCTAGGGATGCATTTGGTTGGTTCCAATGTGTCAAGAGGGGTCATAGGTTAATCTATGACCCCTCTCGACGCATTTCATGACAACATATGTCCCTATGGGCCCTAGGGCCCCTAGGGATGCATTTGTTTGGTTAGAATGTGTCGAGAGGGATCATAGGTTAACCTATGAACCCTCTTGATGCATTTCATGACAACGGCCCTGGCATTTGGTTGGTTCCAATGCATCGAGAGGGGTCATTAGTTAACTTATGACCCCTCTCGACGCATTTCAAATCAACGAATGTCCTTAGGGGCCCCTAGGGATGCATTTGGTTGGTTCTAATGCATTGAGAGGGGTCATAGTTAACCTATGACCCCTCTCAATGCATTTCAAGTCAATGAATGTCCCTAGGGCCCCTAGGGCCTCTAGGGATGCATTTGGTTGGTTCCAATGTGTCGAGAGGGGTCATATGTTAATCTATGACCCCTCTTGACATATTTCATATTTGTTTGGTTAGAATGTGTCGAGAGGGGTCATAGATTAACCTATGACCCCTCTTAATGCATTTCATGACAACATATGTCCCTAGGTTCCCGAGGGCCCCTAGAGATGCATTTGGTTGGTTTGAATGTGTCAAGAGGGGTCATAGGTTAACCTATGACCCCTCTTGATGTATTTCATGACAACATATGTCCCTAGGGTCCCTAGGGCCCCTAGGGACCCATTTGGTTGGTTTGAAAGTGTCGAGAGGGGTCATAGGTTAACCTATGACCCCTATCAACATATTTCATGACAAAAAAAGTCCAATGCATTTGGTTGGTTCCAATGCATTGAGAGAGGTCATAGGTTAATCTATGACCCCTCTTGACACATTTCATGACAACATATGTCCCTAGTAGCCCTAGGACCCCTAGTGGTGAATTTGGTTGGTTCAAATGTGTCGAGAGGGGTCACAGGTTAACATTTGATGACAAAATACTTCCTTAGGGGCCTTAGGGCCCCTAGGGACTGATTTGGTTGTCGACGCATTTCATGAAAACATACACATTTGGTTGGTTTGGATGCATCGAGAGGGGTCATAGGTTAAACTATGACCCCTCTCGACATATTTCATGACAACATATGTCCCTAGGGGCCCTAGGGCCCCTAGGGACACATTTGGTTGGTTTGAATGCATTGAGAGGGGTCATAGGTTAATCTATGACCCCTCTTGATGCATTTCATGACAACATATGTTCTTAGGGGCCCTAGGGCCCCTAAGGATGCATTTGGTTGGTTTGAATACATCGAGAGGGGTCATAGGTTAATCTATGACCCCTCTCGATGCATTTCATAACAACATGTCCCCAGGGGCCCTAGGGACCCATTTGGTTGGTTCAAATGTGTCAAGAGGGGTCATAGGTTAACCTATGACCCCTCTCAACACATTTCATGACAACGAATGTCTTTAGGGGTCCTAGGGCCCCTAGGGACGCATTTGGTTGGTTTCAATGAATTGAGAGGGGTCATAGGTTAATCTACGACCCCTCTCGATGCATTTTATGATAACATATGTCCCTAGGGACCCTAGGACTACTATGGATGCATTTGGTTGGTTTTAATGCATCAAGAGGGGTCATAGGTTAACCTATGACCCCTCTCAATGTATTTCATGATAACATATGTTTGATTTGGTTGGTTTGAATGCATCGAGAGGGGTCATAGGTTAACCTATGACCCCTCTTGACATATTTCATGACAACGTATGCATTTGGTTGGTTCAAATGTGTCGAGAGAGGTTACAGATTAACCTATGACCCCTCTTGATGCATTTCATGATAACATATGTCCCTAGGGGCCCTAGGACCCCTAAGGATGCAATTGTTTGGTTCAAATGCTTAAAGAGGGGTCGTAGGTTAACCTATGACCCCTCTCGACATATTTTATGACAATGTATGTCCCTAGGGTCCCTAGGGCCCCTAGTGATGCATTTGGTTAGTTTGAATGCATCAAAAGGGGTCATAGGTTAACCTATGATCCATCTCGACACATTTTATGACAATGTATATCCCTAGGAATGTATTTTGTTGGTTCGAATATGTTGAGAGGAGTTATAGGTTAACCTATGACCCCTCTCAATGCATTTCATGACAACATATACAAACCAACCAAATGTGCCTCTCGATGCATTTAATGACAACATATGTCCCTAGGGACCTTAGAACCCCTAGGGACACATTTGGTTAGTTCGTATATGTTGTCATGAAATGTGTTGAGACCTATGACCCCTCAACATATTTCATGACAACATATGTCCCTAGGGCTCCTAAAATGCGTCGAGAGGGGTCATAGGTTAACCTATGACCCCTTTCAACACATTTCATGACAACATATGTCCCTAGGGGCCCTAGGGCTACTAGGGACACATTTGGTTGGTTTGAATGCATCGAGAGTCAAGAGGGGTCATAGGTTAACCTATGACCCCTTTCGATGCATTTCATGACAATGTATGTTCGGGCCTCTAGGGACACATTTTTTTGGTTCAAATGCATCGAGAGGGGTTATAGGTTTCAATGCATCTTATGACAACATATGTCCCTAGGGCTCGTAGGGGCTAGCAACCCATTGGGAATGTGTCAAAAGGGGTCACTAGGGGCCCTAGGGACATATGTTGTCATGCAATGTGTCGAGAGGGGTCATAGGTTAACCTATGACCCCTTTCAATGTATTTCATGATAATATTATATTTAATAATAATAATATTATATTGTATATTTTAATATACTAATAATATAATATTATATATTTAATATAATAATAATATATTACTAGATTATATAACAATAATAATCATATATATTACTAGATATAATAATAATAACCATATATATTATTATATATAATAATAATTATATAATATTACTATATATATTTAATAATAATAATATTTATCATATATATTACTATATTATATTTAGTTATAATAATAATTATATTTGTAACTATACTATATTTAATAACAATAATCATGATAATCATACATATTACTATATATAATAATAATAGTTAATAATAATAATTATAATCATATGTAATAATAATAATGCGCCCACTTCCCAACTTTTCATTTCCCTCTAAAATTTCCCTCTAAAATTGTCATTTCCCTCCAAACTTTCCAATGTGGGTGGTTTCCCTCCCAATTAGAAAATTCAAACTTTTTGGGTACCCGATTTGAAATTAGGTATCCGATTAGGCTTGGTATTTACCAAACCTATTTGGTCAACTCAAAAAATGTGTTTGAGAAGGGTTTCACTGACACTCAGACTTCGAGTAGCCATTTGACGATATTATTTTCATTGAAATTGAATAAAATGAAAAGGGTTTTTTTATAACACTCTCAAGATTCCATTGATATAATTGCTATGAAATTCTGAGTTTGATAAGTATTTATTAGTCAATTTTTAATGAAGATGATTGTAAAGTGTGTTCATTGACATACTGATTGAAAAATAGCTATAGCTTTCAAATAGTATAACATTTTTGAAATCCAAAAGTTGCATCACATTCTATGCTTCGCCTAGTATAAGGAAAAAAATAAATTTAATTTGGTAAAGTTTTCAATTAGTTAAGGTGGTCAGACACAGGAGTTTTTTTATTCTAAATTTTTTTAGTAGAAAATTCATATTTAATTATTTATTTGGAATAAAATACCAAAAATATGCATCACATCCAGGCATGAGTCTAATTTTTTTTAAAAAATATTATCATTTGATTTTGATTAAGGTGGTCAAACATATACCTAGTTTTTATTTTAGCCCTAAAATTTTCATAGTACTGCATTAAAATCCAAAATTTTGACCAATCAAATATTTTTTTTCTCTAGATAAGGCCTAGTATTTTAGAAACTACATTCAATTTCCTATAGATTATTTTCTTACAACTTTTTGATATAAAGTCCAGAACCACTTTAAAATTATGTGTCAAGTTGACATAACTCTGATTTGGTGATTCTTCAGTACCACTTAAGGCCATAGTTTGGTTGACCATGATCCTGCACATTCCCTACATATGAAGCAGTACAAGCCATCCTCAAAAACTCAAAAATTGATCTATGTGAATATATGCATAGGAAAATAATGAAGAACATAGACAAGAACATGAATGATCATAAGGATCAAACTCTACGATTTGGATCTATATTGGTATGTATATTCTTCTATTTGAGAGGATAATTTTGTGGATCCTCACACATCAAGTAGAGAGAATACAAACTAGTCATGACACAAATATGTGAACTATACAAGAAATTAGAAGGCAAGGGTAATGCCATGCTATGGGAATACTTCAAGAGTTTCCAGATGGAGATGAATCCGAGATCAACGATATACACAAACTTGGTGTAAAGATTTAAAGACCAGGTTTGTTTCCTTGTGAGTACTAATAAGTACATTGTGTGTGTAGCTCAACCAAGAAATCTATGGTTGACATTGGTCAATTAGCTTAATAGCTTAGTAACAAAGGACATTGACTCCATTATTAGATAGGATCATGTGTTTTCCTAAGAATAACATACTGAATTCATTTTATTTTGTGAACCTGGGAGTGTAAGCTTGAGAGGGTGGCTGAAAAGTATATCCTCTGATTCTTCCTTAAGTCATTACAACTAAAATAGAAAGGGAATGCTGAAGGAGACTTACGCTAGGAATTGAAACAACATCTTATCTTAGAGCTTAGAATAATGCTGCAAAAAATAAATCTATCTATGCACCTATGCTGCAGGAACAATTCAATGATTATGTTATCAATGGCTACAGGAACAACAAAATTCTACCTTGCAAACAATAAAAAAAGGAAATGAAATCTATTCGAACAAAGTATTTCATTCACCAAGTGGGCCCCCTTGGATGAGTGAATAGAAAAGATAATCAAGACAAAAGATGGAAACTAGAACTTTGTATTCTATTCATTCATAGCAAGAGATTACATTTGATTAAAAACAAGATCACACATTGCTATTATGAAAATCAATCTATTCTATCTTTCTCCGAGAAAAAACTTCTTCCAAAGCTACAATGGGCATTATTTAAAGGAAAACTACAACAACTTCATACTTCTATGATTACTCCATCGATGAGGATCAATTATAGATTCATAAAGTTTACAACAGAAATATCATTAATTGCAATCTAAATCCTCCAAGAATACAACACATTGAGGGAGCTATGTTTTTGTGCTACCATAATAGAAATCACAATAATCTGCTTGTTACGATGATTCATCAATCTTGTCACTTTGACTTAGTGTTGAAATGCTGATCTTGAATATGTGCGACAAGTACCTACAAAACATTGAATGCACACAACTTCCACATACATATATATTTATTTCATCATCAAAGTTAGAAAAGGTATAATTTTGAAATTATCACTCTTTGCAAATCCTATGGCTATAGGAAGGAATCTACCCAAACATAGCATGGATGAGGAAACATTTATCAGCATGTAATATTTCTTCATTATACCATAGAAGTCCATAGATTCAAGCAAACATTGCATATTTGAACTATCTATACTTCAATCTTCATGTCTTAACATATAGATAATATATTCATAAAAACATATGTTCCTTTGCTTAAACCATAGAGTCATAAAATGTTTTCATAAGATAATTGTCTAAAAACAAGATAAAAGGTTCTCAAAATAATAACCTTTTAGAGGCTCATCAGACACCATTCACTTATGAAGTAGAGGAGGAAGATGCACAAGCTTACACAGAATGGCTTGTAGCATCAGATGAAAACTTTATCTTGTCAAGGTTTGGAACATGTACATAGATAAGGAAAAAACCTCTCATGGAGAAGAAAAAGTCTCAACAGGAAACCCCATAGAGGGTGACCGTAAGTCAAGTAGGTAAACCATTCACATCAAGATCGTATAAGGCGATGAGCATTGAGGAAATGGAAGAAGAGCTAGTCACCAGTACTCACAAATGACTCAAGCTCGAGAGGGAGAAGAATCCCTGTAAGATCAACTAGAGGCTGAAGAAATTAAACCATTATATGATGCATTTGGAACATATGTAATCATTGAGGCAACCAAGGAGGAAGAGGCAGGAGCATCAGGGGCACCAAAAAAAGATAAGAAGAAATCCAAACTGGTCCCTATTAGAGAAATTGTGAATACACTTGTTAAAAGCCATGATTATTCTATCTTAAAGAATAGATTTGTAAGGTTTTCTAAAGAAAATAAGATAAATGATAGTAATTTTGTACTAGCTAGAATGAGGGTAATAGAAATAAAACCATATGATATTGGGTTGATGATACCCAAGGAATTGAGAAAAATATTGAATGACAAATGGAGTACAAAAGTAAAAGATTGTGAGAAAATGGTGGAAGATTCTCTAATCAATATGAGACCAAAAATGAATGAGTCTCAAAATATTTCTATCATATAAGTATATAGGGTAAGGTTCAACAACACAAAGTATGTCATATACATCTTAATTGGTCCAACCAACCAAACACGGGTAAGCATAGCTCAACATCTAAAAGAAATGACTTTAGAAATTGATACCTATGTGAAGAAAAATTAGAATCAAGAAGGCACCAAGGAACCATTTAGTTCCAAAGTAAAGTAGATATCCAAGCCTAAGAAAATAGAGGCAAAACCATGCTCAAGAGTTGAGTGAGATATAGCAATTCAAGGAAGGAGACAAGAAACTCCTAGTCCTCAAAAGGAGGAAGATGTTTAATAAGAAGAGAAGCAAGAGAAGAAAAATGTGACTCAAGAGGAGTTAACTGAACCTAAGTCAAGTGAAGTAGGAAGGCCTATAGACAAAGCCAAATAATATGAACAACTAAAAATTTCCCCACTAGTTACACATGATGATAGACAAACCAAAAAGGAGCAAGCCAAGTCACTAGAAGGTATGAGTCAACAATACATTGATAAAAAAATCATGGAAGCCACTATTACCATTGATTAATAACCAAAAATAGATTAAGACAAAAAGGAAAAATTAATTGAACTAATATAGTTACCTGATGAAGAACCCCTAGGGGAAAAGTCCACTAAAATGGAAGAAGAACTAGAATCACCACCAAAGGGAGGTGAAGGTTGAAGAAGAAGAGGATCTACAAGAAGTGGAATGAGATATTGCAACAAGACCTACATCTTCAAGGTCAAGAGTGTCTGAAAGAAGGACCTATATGCCATAATTTGCAACAAAGAAGTCAATGATCAAAGATACAGATTTGGAAGACATAAATGAGTATAAACAACAATTGAAAAGGAAAGGAGAACTCAAGAAACAATAATGAGTGAGGACACTAGTAATCACTATCTAGAAATATAATCATTGAGCTAGCCACACAAGTTGCATATGATCCTAATATGGATGTTATCAACCAAATCTCCACATTGGTTGACAATAGTAAAGATAATAAAGGGATAATTGAAGCACAGGTGGAAAAGAATCTATAAGTCAAAAGGGTAGGCACATTGCAAAATATGGTAAAAAAAAGAAAGACCATTCTACAGGATGCTAAGAATAAATGGAGAGAAAATTTTCAAGCCTTAGAATTGGTCATGAAGAAGATGTTAGATCCATAAGAACTCTCATTAGATCTAGAATAAAAGCTACAACAAGCTCAACATGAGATAACATTGCTCAAGGACACCTTACTGATTCTATAACTAACTATTTATCCACAAAGCAAGGGCTACTGAACCTCATTCATTAGATCCAATATGAGGATGAGAAAAGAGCTATCATACTGATTGAAGTATGGTGAAAGTTATCTCCAATGAAAAACATCATCTAAACACACATCATCAATGCAAAAGCACTAGCTTCCCAAGCACCAACCGACAAAACGAAAAAACTTGAATCACTACTGGCAGACATCGATTGTAAGATGATTGCTCTCACTAACTTGTAGGTATCATGGGATACTCATATTGCAAGTATACATAGTCAATATAAAGATATATTTGACAACCTATAGGCATCCCATATGACCCTTTTCCATTGATGACTAAAAGGGGGAAAATATCACAAGAAAGATAGGGGGAATAAGAAAGAAAAATTGGGGGAGAATATTATTAGTAGAGAGAGAATAGAAGCAATGGAGAGAATACATAAAAAGGGGAAGAACAAGAAAAAGGGGAGAACAGAAGAATAAAATGAGAGAGAAACAAATCATGAAAGGGAAGCAAAAGAAGAGAGCAAAGAAAAGAGAGATGAATGGAGTGAGACATGGACATTGCTAGGGTGAGATTTAACAATTTAGTGACAAAGTCCATCTACAAGCAACATAGTTCTCATCGATACAATTGAAGAAATGGTAAACATAAGTATTAAGTTTTTGTCATCAAAAAATATTCACAAAGTAGAAAGGGAGATAGTTGGTGTATGATATTTTTTCATTAATGCCAAAGGGAGAGATTTTTGATCTTATAAGTCTCTTTGGAAAAAAATATTGAAAGAAGTATGGATGTTGTCATTGATGACCAATGTATTTGATTGGAAAATTACTTGACAATCGATTGAAGAAAGGAGAAGAAGAAAGAATTTGATGATTATCAGTCAAGGAAAAACTCATATACACTCTAGAACACCCATGCCAACATAGGCAATCAAACATAAAGCATAGTTGATTTAAGTGTGATGCATGAGTATCATGGGTTGCCTTGTGATCCTGTTCATCTTTTCTCATTCTTCATGTTGGAGCTGAGTGCCAGTGGTTTCAAAGTTGCTATTACTACTGAGCTATTTAGTGTTGGCTAAGCTACTATAGCTAGTGATGGTTGAGTTACTGTAGGTAGTGATGGGTGAGTTACTATAGCTATCTTGTATTGGCCGATCTATCTAGTGTTGACTTAGTGTTCCTTCATGTGCCAAGTGAACTTGTTGGTGTTGAGAATTCCTATTGGTTCCAAGTATTCTTATTGGTGTTGAGTGTTCTTGTATGTGCCAAGCAATGTTGACTATCAATATTTGTCTCGGTACTTCTTTAATCGAGTTGTCTGTGTCTAGTTCCAGTTTGGGCCAATCTTGCATGTATTTAATTTTGGTATTGGTAGTTGATACTTGATGTGAGTTGACTTGTGGTTGTGCATGAATTTAATGTAGGTTTTAATTTCTATGATAAGCTGACCTATGGCCAAAAAAGTATTTAAGGAGGCCTAGGATCAAGTTTTAGTTAGTCAGAGGGAGTTAAGGATAGTCTAGAAGAGTTAGATTGCAGAGTCCATTATTGAATATCAAAGTTTGGATTGTAATATTAGTTGTAACATAGAAGGCCTTACAACTAGGCATATAGGCTAATAATTTGATGAATCAATAGAAGTGACTATTCCCCCTCTCCTTGGTGTTGTTCTCTTTATGGGTTTTCTTCCATTGCATTCACTCTGCAAGGTGGTTTGAATAGCTAGGTGTGCCTTTGGCCCAAGTTTTCATCCCTCCTTACATTAGGTGGTATTAGAGTTTCAAGTTCATCCTTGTGAAGATTGGATCATGCATAACCCTAAGTGAATTTGGTTGTAGGGTTGTAGATCTATGGATTTGACCTATAACTTGTAGAGGGTTATGATCTTGTAGGAACCTAATTGTAAAGATAGTTCAAGGTAGAGGAAATGTTGATAATGCTATATTAGATACTTTGAGATAAATTGTAGCCAGATTATATGCTATAGAGAGAGCCCAAAGGAGAGGAGCACATCTTAATGATGTGAGTGATGATGAAGTAGTAACACCAAACCCTAATCTAGATCTTGAAGAAGATCAAGATGAATCAAGATTTTTGAGAGTATTGTCTGGGGCACATTCAAAGCTAGTTGTAGAAGTTGTTCCTTATGATGAAAAACTAGACACCAATGCTATGTTGGATTGGATCTTTGATATAGAGAAGTTATATGAGTTTGAAAACACTCCTCATAAGAGGAAGGTGAAAATCATAGTTACTAGGTTGAAAGGCCATGCTTCACTGTGGTGGGAGCATTTGCAAACTATTAGACAAAGGAGAGGAAAGGAGAAGATCAGGACTTGGCCAAAGATGGTGAACAAGGTGAAGACCAAATTCCTTCCTGTTGATTACCAAGTTATCTTGTTAAGAAAGATGAAAAATTTGAGGCAAAGAGACATGATTGTGAAAAAGTATACTAAGGAATTCTATAGACTAGACATCAGATCTAGACATGTGGATGATGATGTTGATGAAATTGCTAGGTATCTAAATGAATTGAGACATGGAATTCAAGATGAAATAATTTTTATGAATCTAGAAAGTGTGGAAGAAGTATATCAATATGCCTTGAAAGTTGAGGAGATCTTGACCAAGAAGCATGAGCAAAGAAAAAGAGGTAGAGGTGGTAGATTCTAGAGAGGCAGAGGTAGATCTTATGGTGAAGGTGGAAAATTTGATAATTCTATACAAGATAAGAGAAAATATGAATGGAAGAATTATGACAAAGGCAAGATCAAATGGAAAGATGGTAATTCTTAGTAAGGAGGTACTAGTTCTAATTGAGGAAGAGGTAATTCTTATTCTAGAGGTGGTTTTCATGGTAATTGTTTTAGATGTGGTAAAGAAGGGCATAGATCCTTTGAATGTAGATCTTCTAAAAATGAGCAAGTTAATAGAAATGTTGTGATTCAAGGAGAAATTAAGGGTTCATGAAGTGGACCTAAGACTATAGAAGATATAATGGTGAGAAGAATCTTATGTAATAAGGGAAGTGATGAGGAACCTGTCCTAAAGAGAAGTCTTTTCAAGACAAGATGTAAGATGGCTGGAGATATTGCAAAGTGATCATTGATAGTGGAAGTTCAAAAATTTAGCATCAGAAGAGATGGTTACAAAGTTTTAGTTGCAAAGTCTAGAGCATCCTAAACCCTATTGTGTTTCATGGATCAAGGATGAACATAAGATATTCGTAAGTAAGTCACTTTGATGAAGTTTTGTGTGATATTATGTCTATGGATTGTTGTCATATTCTATTGGGTAGACCTTGGAAATATGATAGATGAGTAGAACATCTACAAATAAACCAATTAGTGGAATACATTCTAATCTCTTGAACATCCATTAAGTAAATTCCATTATTAGACATCTCAAGAGGCAATACAAAACACTTCCAACACAAGTCTACCAATACATTACCATTTGCATAGTCCAATTTCTATTCCATAGAATATCATTCATAACTTTTGTGTCTAATATTTTCATGAAAAATACTTTGAAGGAATCTTCAAATACTAGGAATATTAAAACATATCCAAATCTTAATCCAATCCAATAATTAAAATACAAGTTATGATCTATGTACCAAGACCCATTTTTTCTGTTATAAACTAGTAACAAAACTTGTAACCCTAACTAGGGCATCTTAAATCTTTCTCAAAAAAAATCAAAATGAAACCAAATAATTTTTTAATTAACCCTTCATAGTCTAGTTTCATGATCTATAAGCCATTTATTTTTCCCATTCATAAATCATTTTATAAGCACAAATCACTACCTATAACTCCAATGGAGATCTTTAAAAACTAGTTTCCACTCAAATGTATATAACTTTCATAAATATGCACAAAAATGAATCAAACCAAAAGGAAATTAGATTTAGTTCACATATATTTACAATTAATATCATTAGAGGTCATTATTCTCCAAAATTTATCTATACCAAACGTTTCATTCAGACTATGATCAAGCAATCTCAAATCAGCAAATAACAACTTTTGCTAAATCTGCCATAACTTATTAATTTCTCAAAATAATCACTCCAAAAAAGAACCAAAAGAAATTTTATTCCTAATTTAAATATATTACACTTTTTACAACATTTCTAGTTTGTACAGGTCCGTACAAGACCTAGAAACCACATATAAATAGTTAACATGAATCAAAACTGCAAGTTATGAAGATACCAATTGTTTCAAAATGATCTTCCTTTTCTAATTCATTCAAATATTATTTGTAACAAACAATACAATGATTTTATAGTGATTTTGGTGGTTTAAAACTTCCCAACTACCTTTTAAACCAATAATCCTTCCACTTGTAACATTATGCACTTTATGCATTACAACTTTTAATGTCATTGTGACAACTTCGCAATTTTAACTCCAAAATTAAAAATTATTTGAATGAACACTTGAATAACTCTAAAATGGACTTAATAGATTTTTTACATCAATTGTATCCTTTATTAGACATTCTTTCATATTTTGATTTTCTTGACCAAACTAGGACCTTAACATGACAATATTAACAATGTCATACAAATGGCTTCACATAGTATGTAGCTTGGGTGCTCCTACACCATACTTAAAGCCTTCAAAAGTTTCCAAGTCCCTTGGAAACATGGAACCAATAACCTACAAGAAAAAATATATTTTAAAATCATCTTCAACTGTGCCTCTTCAAGTTTCACATTCTCTTGTCTCTTGTTCAAGAACAGATGATAGTCCTTACCATTTTCTTTTCTAGTGCCCTCATAAGTGGAGCATCAATGGTTGTAATAAAAAAGGTTTCATAAATCCATCATTCTTCTTGTTGCTACACAACTACCAACTTGTTGCCATCTCACCTATCCAAGACCCTAGAAGATGCACTACCACCCTCTCTTAGTGGTTTCTCTCTTTACACCTTCTACCCAGCTTCATCTTGATAGAGACAATATTAAGACCCCTCCTTAGGTCTCCCAAACACACACTTTCTTACTATGACTTTGATGGATAAGAACCCTACAACTAGAACTTATCAACATAATAGATACCAAATCTTTAAGGTCATGGTGTAGATTTCCTCCCTTGGCGCTCTACCCACACACTCAAGATCTTCAAGCTCTGATACCAATTTGATGCAGGGAATCTACAAATAAACCAATTAGTGGAATAAATTCTTATCCCTTGAACATCCATTAAGTAAATTCTATTATTAAACATCTCAAGAGGCAAAACAAAACATTTCCGACACAAGTCTACCAATACTTCACCATTTGCATAGTCTGATTTCTATTTCATAGAATATCATTCATAACTTTTGTTTCTAATATTTTCATGAAAACCCCTTTGAAAGAGTCTTCAAACACTAGGAATATTAAAACATATCCAAATCTCATTCTAATCCAATAAATACAATACAAGTTATGATCTATGTACCAAGACCCTTTTTATTTTGTTATAAACCAGTAATAAAACTTGTAACCTTGCCTAGGACATCTTATATCTTTCTCAAAAAACCTATAGAGAATGAATAGCTCAATAGAAAAGTGAATGAATTGTTGTAGAAAGGTTTGATTAGAGAAAGTTTGAGTCCACATGTTGTATCTACTATGTTAGCACCTAAAACAATGTAGAATGTGTACTAATTGTAGAGCTATTAACAAGATCACAATGAAATATAGGTTTCCTATGCCAAGGATGGATGACATAATGGATTGTTTGAGTGAAACAAAGTATTTTACCAAGATTTATTTGAAGAGTGGTTATCATCAGATCAAATTAGATAAGGTGATGAATAAAAGAGTACTTTTAAGAAAAAAGATGGTTTGTATGAATGGTTGGTAATTCCTTTTGGTTTGACTAATGCACCTAGTAATTTTATGAGGTTGATGAATGAAGTTCTCAAGATATTTTTGGATAAGTTTGTGATTGTTTATTTGGATGAAATTATAATATTCAGTAAGACTATTGAAGAACATCTTGGGCATGTTACACAAGTATTGCATAAATTGCAAGAGGAGAAGTTGATGATTAACTTGAAAAATGTTCTTTTATGCAGGAGAAGATTGTATATTTGAGATTTGTGATTTCAGTTGATGGTTTGAGAAATGATCCTAATAAAGTTAAAGCAATTTTAGAATGGCCTACACCTAAGAATGTAGGTGAGGTAAGATCATTTCATGGTTTGGCTAGTTTCTACAAGAAGATTATAAGGAATTTTAGTTCCATTTGTAATGCTAGGACTGAGACAATGAGAGGAGATAAAAATGATTTTAAGTGGACACATGGAGCTGAGAAGAGTTTTGAGACTTTGAAACAAAAGGTTGGTGAGTTACTTTTATTGGCTTTTCTTGATTTCAATAAGGTATTTCAAGTTGAATGTGATGCAAGTGGAAGTGCAATAGGAGCTGTATTGAGTCAAGAAGGTAAACTTGTTGCTTTCTTTAGTGAGAAGTTGAATGATGCTAAAAGGAAGTATTCTGTGTATGATCAAGGGTTTAATGCTATTTATTAAGCCTTGAAGAAGTGGAGAGATTATTTGATTCCTAAGGAGTTTGTGTTGTATATTGATCATAAAGCTTTACAGTATTTGGGAAGTCAACATAAATTGAATCATAGACATATGAAGTGGGTTGAGTACTTGCAAAGTTTCACATTTGTGATCAAGCATAAAAGTGGAGTTATTAACTGAGTTGCTGATGCATTGAGAAGAAGAGATTCTTGTTGACCAAGATGAATGTTGAAGTTCTTGGTTTTGATAAAATGAAAGAGTTGTATGATACTGGCCCTAATTTTCTAAGGCATGGAGAGAGTGAAGAGCACCAAATCTATCAAATAACATGAGTAAGAATGGTGAATATTTTATTCAAGAAGATTTGTTGTTCAAAGAAATTCAGTTGTATATACCAAGAAATTCCATGAGAGATAATTTTATTAAGGAAAAACATTATGTTGGGTTGGCTGGACGTTTTGGAATTGATAAAACATTGAGTTTGTGGTGCAGGAGCACACCTAGGCTACCTCCATTGTTTGAAAGATTTTTGGCTTGTACTTGACTCTAGCCAAGTCAAGAGCATAGTTTAGGTTTCTTTTATATCTTAGAAGGTCATTTGCATTGTTGTCTAGGTGAGTTAGTCATTAGGACTAAGGTCACACAAATAGCCATTGTTAGTTGTTATTTTAATTACTTAGTGTTTTGAGGTAATAGAGAGTTTGAGTCTTTAAATGTGTCCTAAACACATATAATAGGTTGAAAATATACTTTAAGGTCATTTATGTTGGTTATAAATTGACCTAGAGGGGTTAGAGGTCCTAGAAACAAGGATCATGGCATAAGTCCAAAGATGCCAAATGTTGTCAAAAAATTGTTATGACAACATTTGCAATTTATTGCAAATGTTGTGTGCAACTCGGTTACATTGGATCCCCTAAGCATGAAGAATGGAAAATCAACTAATATGGCCTAAAATATAGGGAAAAGGCATCTACTACTTATTAGAGGCTCAATCTTGAGTTTGGAGGGGGGATTGTAAGAAGTTTTTGTGAATACAATAGTGACTGTGACTATGATTAGTGTGCAGATCGAGCATTTTCATCTTGTGTGGTGTAATATTGATTGAAAGAATCAATATAATGATTTTATAGTGTTCCTAGGTTAGTGTAGAGACTTTTTCATTCATTAAAAAAGTTGGTTTGGGTTAATCTTGTAGCTAGGAAAAAAATAGTTTAGTTTTGATAATGTACTAGTCATTAGAATACAGGTTTTGCTTTCATGGCCCCCACTTAAGATTAAACTCTTGAAAATTTGAAAATGTTGATGAATCTTAGAGTGGATCCATTTTACATGATGTATAGCTAGGTAGGAGTTTAGGGATGTCATGCTACTATTTTAAAACTCAAGCCCTAGGTGAGATAGGAAGGCCCAGTTAGAGGTTTGATAGTGCTAAATCTAATGGTTAAGTGAAGGGAATAGAAGACTTGTATAGAAAAAGTATAGTTCCAAGAAGGGAATAGTCATATCTTGATATTTCCTGGTCATTAAGGTCATGCCAAGCCTTTTGAGTGGGTTTCAAAACAAGTTTGTAGTCCAGTCCTAGGAAATAGGCCTTTTAGTCCTATAGGACCTATATAATAGGAATCACCTGTACGAACAACTTAGGAGTCTAATACCTACAAAATCCTTTAGGAAATACAAATGAGTGCTCAAGACTAGAATTTTTTTACTAGGTTGTTTGGAGAGTTTTCACAAGAAATATGAATTAGTCAACTTCAAGGGCTAATTGGCATTAGGCCTAATTATGCTTCCTAGAGACAAATCTTTGAAATTGATAAGGAAGAAGTTTGAAGACCTTTATAAATGGGCTAAAATGAAAGAAAATGGAGTGATCTCATGTCTATAGATGACCCTATAATGAATGATGAAGTTTGTGAGCAAGTTTCACTTAGAGCTCTCTAAGTGTGTGTGGAGAAAAGTACTAAACTTCTGTGTTAGTCTTCTGAGGGTAACCACAAATGATCAAACTATTAGAGAAGAGTTTGTATTGGTTATAGTTAATCACCTAATACAATCAAGGACCTAGGTGGACTATTTTCCTAGAAGAGACAAGCTAGGTCTCTTGAGGAGTAGTGCAAGCACCACTTGGAATACTTACATCATTTTGTTGAAGGATAAGTATTATTGGCCACATATGTATAAGGATGTTCAATAAGTTTGTAAGGTGATGTGGAATTTTTCAAGTTGCAAAAGGAGTAGGTCAGAATAGTGGTTTATATACAACTATTGCTATTCCTAAGAAACCTTGGAGTGACATCAGTATGGATTTTTTTCTTGGATTACCTAAGACAACAAGAGGGTATGATTCCATATTTGTTATTGTGGATAGATATTCTAAAATGGACCATTTCATACCATTTAAGAAGACATTAGATGTTGTGCATGTTGCTGAGATTTTCTTCAAAGAGATTGTTAGATTGCATGGATTACCAAAAAGTATTATTTCTAACAAAGACAATAAGTTTATTGGTTATTTTTGGAGGACTTTGTGGAAGAAGATGGATATTGAGTTGAATTTTAGTTCTACATTCCATCCATAGACAGATGGATAGAAAGAGGTTGTGAATAGAAGCTTGGGTAATTTGTTGAGATGCTTAGTGGGAGATAAGTTGAGTAATTGGGAGCTAGTATTGGCACAAGCTGAGTTTGCATTTAATAATTCTATGAATAGGAGTATAGGGAAAATACTTTCTGAGATTGTTACTAGAATGCAGCCTAGAGGAATATATGATTTGAGGGATGTTGTTGGTGAAGAAAAAATAAGTGTTAAAGGGGAAGAATTTTTTGGTTTTATGATTTTTTTGCATGAGGAAGTGAAGTTGAAGTTGGAACAAAGTAATCAGAAGTATAAGGAGAATACTGATAAGTCTAGAAGGCACCATATTTTTGAAGTTGGTGATGAGGTGATCGTTCATTTGAAGAAAGGTAGATTTTGTATTAGAACTTACAATAAGCTAAAGATGAAGAAGTTTGGACCTTGTAAGATCTTGAGAGAGTTTTAATGATTATGAAGTTGAGTTACCTAATGACATGGATATATCTCCTATATTCAATGTTGCTGATTTGTATAAGTATCATGAGTTAAATGATGAAGTTTTTGTGTTAGATGATTATCCTAAAATGCAGATTGAAGAAGTTGAACAAGTATTGGATCAGAGAGTTGGTAAGAGCACAAGAGGAAAATATTACTATGAATATTTGGTGAAGTGGAAGAATAGTCTAGTTGAAGATGCTACATGGATTTCTCAAACTAAGTTGGATTCAACTCAAGTTGTGACACTTGCATGATTCAAGAGAATCATTTCTTTCAACCCTGGTTGTCTAATGTAGGAGCATCCTAGATTGACTTGTTATCCTGCTTATCTTTTTCCATTCTACATGTTGGAGTCAAGTTCAAGTGGTTTTTGTGTTACTATTTCTATCAAGTTGTTTATTATTGGTTGAGTTACTATAGCTAGTGATGGTCGAGTTACTGTAGCTATCTTGTATTGTCCGAGCTATCTAGTGTTGACTGAGTGTTCTTTCATGTTCCAAGTGAACCTATTGGTGCCGAGAATTCCTGTTGGTGCTCAGAGTTCTTATATGTGCTAAGCAATGTCAAGTGCTAGTATCTATCTTGGTCCTTGTTTGAATAAGTTCTCTATGTTTGGTTCTAGTCTGGGCCAAACTTACACGTATTTAATTTTAGTATTGTAGTTAATATTTGATGTGATCCAACTTGTGGTTGTGTATGCCTTTAATGTAGGTTTTAATTTCTATGATAGGCTCACTTATGGCCACACAAGTATTTAATGAGTTATAGGATTGAATTTTAGTCAGTCAAAGGGATTTAAGGATAGTCTTGAGAAGTTAGATCTCAAAGTCTATTATTGAAGATCAAAGTTTGGGATTGTAATATTGGTCATAACCCAAAAGGCCTTACAACTAGGCATATAGGCTAATAATTTGATCAATAAATAGAAGTGATTGTTCTCTCTCTCTCTCTCTCCTTGGTGTTATTCTCTTTGTGGGTTTTCTTCCATTATGTTCACTCGGCAAGGTGGTTTGGATAGCTGGGTGTGCCTCTAGCTCTAGTTTTCGTGCCTCCTTGCACCAAGGTCACTAACATCTAGTGAGTCACCATATAAGTGACAAGAGTCAAGAGAAAAAAAAAAGGTAGATAAGGAAAAAGGCCATCATTAATTCATACAAGGGCTAGTAGTTCTTGTTAGCATGAATGTTGATGGTATTCCTTTGGGGGAGTATCCTAAGTATTTCTAGATAATGTGAAGATTGTTGGCATGATTAACATGTTGCATTCATGACTATGTTTGTCATTGATGACAACATAGTATAGTTTCTGTGAAGATTGGAAACATAGTAGATAGAAATTATGGGCATGCAAACATAGGTTTGATGTTTAGGTGAAGCATGGTTAAGGACATGTTCTACACTATGCCCTAATGGTGAGGTTAAGTGCGCATAACATAAGTCAAAGATGTAAGGAAAATATGTTTGATTTATAGAGAGCAATACAGAGACAAGGTACTTGATAAACAATTTCTGATGATTGGATTGTATCTCCTAACATAGATAGAATCGAGATATACTAAGCTATACAATGAAAAAGGATAGTTTGATGATGACATCAGGGAGTGCACAAGCTCTAGAGTTGCATGTGTGATAATTTGCAAAGACCGTGAGCTGATTTTATTGTGTGATTGCAAAATAATTAGTTATCTTAATGTGGTTCTAATATAATTATTGGAAAAGCCTCAAAGCCAAATCAAAGAAATTTTTTGAGGACATGGTATAAAGGAAGGTTATTTTCCTTTTGGTAAAGCATGAGCCAGATGTGAATTATGATTAAGAAATATGAACAAGAGAAAAGTATTTGGTAAATGTGAGTAAGCAATCAAGGGATTATTGGATTCAAAGTTAGTGATTTGGTATTAAGAACAGAAGGATCCGAAGTCTGGTTAACATGATAGAGGAAGAGGAAGGAAAAGTACAATTCATTTCTATTATTCTATAAAGAATAATACACAGATCATTTTGATAGTGCGTTCATTGGTCTTTCCCTTAACGCTATTTGGACAGTGGGTGCATTTGCCTTCTACAACTCCTAACAAGGTTGAAATCTCCTAAAATGGATTTAGAGTCTCCTAACATGGAGTAATATGTAGTGAATATTGTTATTTACTCCTAACAAGGTCCATCCTCTATTAAGGAATATTTATATTAGTACACCATCTTGTGGGTATCATCCACATCAAAGTTTTCCCTCTAATCAAGGGTTTCCCTAGTTAACATATCTTGTGTCATTGTGTATGAGTATCTTGTTATGGTTATTGATTACATTGATCATATAGTTAAGGATTAATAAGGTTGATAATTGTGATAATAGTTGGATAACTGATTCACCCCCCTCTCATTTATATTGGTGGACTTTATTTTCTAACAATTCTACCAGTCTAGATCCTAGGCATAGGGGTCACAGGTTTCTTATAAACAAACCAGACATAGAGTTAAAAAATGAGTTGGATAAATTAATCCTTGACAATGTAAAATGTATATAAGCAATCAAAAGTAACATTTTGCTATTGGTCAGTTGGAGACATTGGTTGTCACAAGGGAGAGAATAGATAAAAAGAGAAGTGTGTACAAAAGACCATACACGACTAAGACCAGGAAAAAAAGAAGTCGGAGAGTTAAAGAGTGTAGCTATAGAAAACCAAGGGAAGAGGCGAGACAAGAGAACTCATTATACAAATGAGAATATTAGTGCATCTTTGAGGATATGAAGTGGAGATATATATGACAAGACAATAACACATCTAAGGTATAAATAGTATGCTTTCTTACCATTACATCTATTTGTAGCTCTTAATAGGGAAAGATTCCTTAGCAATATTATTGTTAAATACTCTAACAAGGTGTTTCTTAGAAGGAGGTTTGTAAATCCTCTAACAAGGTAGCTTTCACAGACCTTTGTAACCAACATAGGTTATAAACATTCCTAATAGGATGTGTTTCTAGAAGAAAAAAAACATTCATAGCTCCTAATAGGGTAACCCATGCATTATAATGGCTAGTGGGTATATTAATATCCCCATCATAATTTTCACCCTCTAACCAAGGGTTTCCATGTACAAAAATATCTATGCCAACTTGTTGAATACTTTTTTGTTTGAACTTAATTTATTTTACCTTACTGCATTTGTCTTAGCTTTTTCTATTAAGTGGGTTACATTAAGGATAGTTAAATTGGTTAGAAGAACTTATTTTCAAGAAGGTACTAATTCACCTCCCCTCTTAGTACTGGTTGGGACCACCAAAATTGTCCTTACACTTAAAGGGGGTAGACATATATTTTTACAACTAAAAATCTAAGCTATTTATTTTCTTTCTTCTTTTCTAAATCCCTTTTATAAGCATTAACTTAAATTTGTAATCACCTAAAAATGGCCTTCTGGGCTATGAGTCCCCCTTTCTAGAAATTTTGCATGATTTACCTATACTTATCTTTGATCAAATCACCACTTTATTATATATCCAATTTTATCCTATGGTTTGATCACCTTATCCTAAGTCTTTTATTTAATTGAAAGAACATGTCCCCTTTAAATTAAATTAAATTCCCAAAGTCCCTTTATTCCTAAGTGTGCACATGAAAAGACATTTTCCTATTTCTTAAAATAAAAAGAAAGGCATTTTTGTCGACATGTGAGGGACACACTTTTCTATGTGAGATGAATCTTTATTCTCCTGCACACATCTTTTGCCTCTTAAACACCACCATTCATATTGATTAGTTAAAATTATTGTGCAGAAAATCAACATAGGATTCATTCTCCACCATTTATTTTGTCTCTTAATCTCTACCATCCTTTTCTCTTTAAAAGGAGATTCTCTCCTCACTCTCTCATACCTTATGCTTGTATTATATTGTTTGATGTCATTTTTCTTACTCACTCTTGAGCACTTTTCACTCAAATTTTCTTACTTGCATTCTTAGCTTAGTTTCCTTTTATGAAATACCCTAGCTCACATAGTGTAATTAGGGATTTTTTAAAGTCTTTCATTCTTGTTAGCTTAATATTGTATTTTCATATCACTTAGATTTAGCTTGCATTTTACTTTGCATACTTGTGATTCTTTAATATTGGCACTCTTGCCTCTACTCCTTTGAATCTTTCATTCTATGGTGCACCTTGCAAGGGTTTCCTAACTAGGTTCATTTGAAAGCCACCATACTATCACTGTACTCTTTCATGTCATGAATAGGAAGCTACATGTTGTATCTTGAGATGATCTTCATCATGGGTATTCTTGAGAATATTGGTCTATAGAAGTGTATTCACCATTTTTCACACACATTTTCTTATGCTCACCATGGTGCTGGACTCTTTTGTTAAGGTCTATTTTGCTACTTTTCACTAGATTTTGTACTTGTAGGTCTTCACTCTTATTTTACATACATCATTATTGTATGACACTTTCTATATTGTAGTACAAAACTTCATTTTATTACAATATGATACTCTTCTAGTTTATTCTATTGTACTAATACTCTATACTCTATCACATCACCTCTTGCAGAGTTTTATACTAGATAAAGCCATTTGTCATACTAAGTTGAAGTATTGTATGACTCTCTCTCAGTTGGTAAATTGTCATTCAATTTGATCTACTGTCATAATCTAAGTCTAGAGTTTCAATTTGTATTTCCAAGCTTCCACTTTTTGATTTTATGGTTTTCTAACAACTTCTAATAGTAGTCTTGCAAGGTTACTTTGATTTTTTTCATGCTTATTTGATTCAATAACCTTGTGGTTTTGTAGGGACTTGCTTGCCTTCTTTGCTAAAGGAAAAAAATGCAGAAAGGGCTACTAACAGATACTTGCAGGGCTTTCTAAGCATATAAAACTAATTTTTTTTGTTGCATGTCTTCATTTCATTTCATTGTGCTTGCATATACTAGTTGTTTCATTTTATAGGCACATAAAACCCATAAGCAGGGTTTTGTTGTTGATAGGAGAATATGCTCTTTTCCCTTGAGGAAAATAAAAAATCTTGACTCTTTATTGGATCAAGAAAGTGGGTGGTATATTCCACTGCTTAATGGTCTTAATTAACTTGTTTAGCATGCTTAGGAGAAGCATTGGGGAATAAGAGAGTATGCTCTTTTCCCTTGACTAAAATTATAAATCTTGATCTCCTTAGCGTGGATCCATTTTGTTCAATCTCCTAGTGAGATTTAATCCTTTAGAGGGCATGTTATTTGGTGGAAAGATATGAATAGGAATAACCCAAGTGGGAACAAGAAAAACTCAACTACCCAACCTATTATAATCACAAGGCCCTTGAAAAAGCAACCTTGGGGGACATAACACAACTTCATTTAATGAGAGTACTTCTGAGTTTGTGACCATGAGGAAATCATTAGGTGGGTATGGTTAAGGTACTCTTGTGGTTGCAAGGTCTCTATCCCATATTGGGTGTAAGAGGGGTGTTATGAATATAATCCTTACTAAGAACCATAGGTTAAAAACTACCCTATTTTTTTGCTCAATATATTAGTACAAAGATCGACCCCATTGGATTACTCAAATCACCCTAAGATTTACACTCATCATATGTGTTCCTTTAGATGTGGGTAACCCATCTACGACAAATACAATATATATTATGGGCAACCACTTTGTGTGAGGCAAGGGAGCATCAAGTTGTGGGCCAAGTTATTGATTATTGAGCCATGACCTTAGATAGATCTTGTTTCATGTATTTTTGAATGTGTGAAACACATAGAAATCTTATTGAATGTACACAATTGGTAGTCTCATAGGGCTTTACTTTTCAAGATCTTACAATTATTTGTATTGGCAAGGTTGCTTTGTCCCTTTTTCGATTGCTTGAAGATGTGTGTTTTCATCACCATTGCTTATCAAAATTGTTGTTGTAGTATCAAAACTATAACTAAAAATTACCACAACAATCACTCAAGAACATTTGGTTGAAACATTAATCAACTTAGGTCTTTTGATCACAAAAAGTTTTAAATTGTCTTTGCTATAAAACTATTATATTGCATTGTGAGAAATATCATACAATAATTATGATGTCTACAAAGTATTGTAATACTTCATAAATTCTATCATACTATTTTATAAAGTCTATTATAATTCACTAAATTATTGTATAACTTCTTGTAAAGTATCATACAAAATTTGTTTCTATCCTAATGTCACCTAGCTTACTGTACCATCTCACCTAATTATTGAACTTAGTTGGCTTTACTTTGAACTCATTTTTAGCTTATCTAGAGATGACTATAGTTGGTCTACCCTAGTTTGGTCTACCCTAGTTTCTTGGTGTGAAATCTATATGTTAGGGACTAATTTGGTCAAAATGGTTACCTTGATCTCTTGACTATACTCTTGATTGGGATAGTTTTCCACTCACCTATATATCTTTGGATATGTATCTATGGCTTTGATACTATCTCTTGACTCGATTTGTTGGTGTCATAAATTACTTGGACACTTTTCTTGACAAGTCACTTTAATACTCTATCACTATATCTACTATCTTGGCAACTAAACACTTTACCTCTCTAGTTTGGGCATCAAGTTATCTTGTGTCAACTTCTCAATTTATTCTAGTCTCTGTCATGCTTGATTTTCTATCTACCACTATGGGATTTAAATCTTGTGCTACCAAACCTCAACCAAGTCTAAATGATCCTGTATTTCTCATTATTTCTAAGAAGTTTCAATACTTATGCTCCTAATATGAAAAACTAAAAGAGACAACACATGTAGTTAAATTTACTTAGAATCAATAAGATGTAGCAGTGTTTCCCATGTATTCTTTAAAGCTTGAAGAGTGGGAATATGTTTTTGAAATTCTATGGCTATATTCTCTATTCTACTCATTGTACTATCCTTTGGTACCCGTACAATATTTTTTGCTTCCAATAGATTTTTCTTCATAACATCAATATGTAAACTTAGCATTCGTTGTAACTCCAAAACTCTTGCAATCACTTTATCTTGTTCTATTATAAGATGTATTTCTTGTGAAAATAATTCCTTAATTATCCATGAATATTATACAATATTCACTTATGAATCCAATCCTATGATATGACTTAGAATCTCATTCTGACTTTTGATAATATTGTTGTCTATCTCTATAGTAAATGTGTCATGACTACACAAAGCATCATATTTTCTCATTTCTATATCTACAATCTAATGTACTACAACTATATCTCTCTACAATTTCCCTTAAAAATATGTAAGCTTGGTCAATATTATTTTCTTTGTTTTATCTTCTAGTTTGCATGCAACTACTTTAGCTAATTGGCCTTCAAAACATGTTCATATTGTCTCCATGGTGTCCAGATAAAATTTTAATTACCTTTGGACTGGTTTCTCCTTATCCATAGCAATATCTGGCATAAGTGATTCAAATATTCATAAAGTCTTGTTTAACACTTGTATCTTAATTCTCTTTGATATCCTTTGATCAATCTCAGTCTTTAGATCTAAGACTTATTTGAATTATACTTTATCATCCTTCTTCAAAATTAGCAAATTTTCCTTTAGTATGTTGAATTGGGGGTCAGTACTAGGCAGATCATTTTCTTCCTCATCCTCTTCTTCTCCTTATTTCCTCTTACCTTTAGCATCAATTGGTTGTAAGTCTGCTCTACAATCCTTCTTCCCATTTTTTTCTTTACCCTTATCATCATCATCTTAACCTTTATTAGTTGTCTATTTTTTTGTGATAGCTATCACATTATATATGATGGGACCTTATATTTTAGTGATTTCACTCTTCCCTTGTGCTTGTTGAGTTATAGAGTCCTTTGATTGACACCCTACATCACCACTATCTTTTTGTCTACTAGTATTTCCTTTAATTGTTGGTGTCAAGTCTTACTATTTAGGGTTTGTTCAATTTTTCTCTTCTTGCCTATTCATAGAATTCAATACTTCTTCTATGGATATTAGTGATTGAGTAGTTAGATCAAGTGATGGAAGACCAATACTACCTATTGGTATAATTGTATGTTGACTTGTAGCCTTGTAAGATATATTTACTCCACTTTGTGCAACATTAGCTATAGTATTTGTACTCGTTCCCTATACACTCATCTATACTTATGTCAAATCATTTATGATTATCACTCTTAGAATCAAATCCTCCCTATTTTTTACACCTCTTTTTGGTTTTAGTAATGGAAGTTCCAATTAACTCACTAACAATTAATACATCATTAACATTTAAAGGTTCAACTTCTTCATAGGCTTACTTTTGTTCCTTCCTCAACTCCTCAATCCATACTTCTCTAATATTTTGAATAAAACTATATTCCTCATCAACTAATACCATCACTATCAATACCTTTATTCTAAATTCCTTGTGATATTTATCCATCCAAACTTATGTTTGTTAATTGATAGATCAGGACATAGTTCTTGAAGTATTTTCTTCCCCAGTTCTTCTACTCTCTGACTTTCATAATTCTATCTTTCAAGTAAATTAGTTTTCAATTCATATGACACCTTATTCTAGGATATTTACAAACTTTTTAAAATACTTAATCAATGAATCTTCAATCATTTTCTTGTCTGCTTAAATTAGATTGGCAAATGCACTAGAATCCATCTTCCCAAATAAGCTTCTTTCTATGATATATTTAGCTAATTCCTTGGGGTTATAAGGAATCTTATGTATTCTCCTACTAAATTCTATACCCCATGAACTAATTTATTTCTCTAATTCAACTTATGATTTCTTTGATGTTGGTAGAGTCTTGGCTTGACTCCAAGTAATGCTTCTATTAGCATCAATACGTTAGGTCTTTCTTCTTTTGAAATTTTTTCACTTCTCAGTATTTATAACTCTTTCCTCTATTGCTTCACTAGATGTTCTCAACTCAATTTTGTCTCTACTAAATTCTTCTTCATGTTCTAAAATAGTAATAATAGACTCTACATTAGGCTGAGTATTTGTGTCTTTTTCCTTCCTTATCAATGTACATTGATGAAGTACCAAAATTCTTGTGTGACTTCTTGCACTGAGAGGATATTGGATGCCTCACATGTAATATCAAATGTTTTCTTCATCCTCTTTTCTTTCTTGACAATTGGGGCCTCCAAATATTTTTTACTAAAAACTTCCTCATAAGTCCCAAATCATGTGAGTGAGATATTCTTTGGCAAGCTTAGTATATATTCAACATAGTTGACCAACTCCTTTTTAGAGACCTCATTATCCATTTAAGGAACCCAAGAATTTATAATTGTTAGTATCAACAACAAAACATAAGTGTCTTTATACCTTTGTACAATGGCACTTGTAATATGATAGTGCTCCTGCATTCTCAGTTGAAATTATTTAAAGTAATTACACATGATTCTCTTGAATTATTTGCCTAATTTTTCAAAATACTCATTGATTTGATAAATAATGGGTCTATTTTCATTCTATTCTACCACTCCTATATCGGGGAAAAAGTTCTTAACATAGAAATAAATACATACAAGTAAAGTATTTTATTTTATGTCCTATTGTCAGTTCCTCTTCAAACATTCCATTTATACACTTAATTTATTAACAACCATACCTAATAAATCATATGCTTTACCTTGTGTGGTGATCTCGTGAGTTGTCCAGAGCTATTCTCAACACACTAATGGGTTGACTCGATTGATATACCTTATACTCAATTATCATCACATCAAATCTTATTTATTCATGTTTCACCTTGTCCACCCCCATAACTAATTTGTTTTCTATAGTTTTTGTTATCTACCTTAAACCATTCATATTATTTACTCTTTAAGGACATTACTTTCCTTATGCTGATAGGCCTGTGACTTTTCTAACAAATTCCTTTGTAATCTTCACTGGGTGTTCCTCATCCACCCAAACTGCTTCGTCATGTACTCATCTTAGTAAAAATCTAATCCATTCATCAACAAAAATATTAGGCACGTGCACCATATGCATAAGGACTTGGGCTTCTAGATTCTTATAGTCATCTTTCAATGCTCCATCAATGTATAGTACCTTGTTATACATTTCTTTAGTTCCTGCATTACCCAATACCAAAAAATTGTTATGGATAAAAGTAGTGATATCCTTGGCCAATATTACTCTCAGTGGAAAAGATGATAGAGCTCCAACATTATCTCATATGCTTGAATCCACTATATAAACTTCACATTTTGGCTATGGTCTCTTGCTGATGCTCACAACGAAAGGTGTCTTAACTACAACTTCCATTTCTTCATAATTTTCTTGTTTAACATATACCAAATAGAAATTTTTTCCTACTAACAATTTTAGGGAAAAAATCACTCTATGCAGTATTTGTCTTTTAACACTTGTATATAATTACTTCAAAGTTCTTTTACATATAGTAACTTTTAAAAAGAAAGGTGTCAAATGAATTACCCTATGCATGTAATTATAATTTGAAGAGTAAGAAAATGGTTAATTATGCAATTTATTTATTCACAGTAGTAAATTTTCTAGGATAGTCCTCAAACTGATGGAGTTTTCCTTTTTCTTTACTGATAAGATTATAATTTCTTACCCATCACACTTCTTTATCTTGTCAGGGATGCAATAGAATTATACAATCATTAATTGTCCCTAACTACTACTTCTATTATCTTAGTTTGAGGAAAATCCTTCTTGGCTTGATTTTGGTGAATTAGTGTTGGATACACTCCCATTTTCCTTTTTGATCCATAATTGTTTAACATTGTTCTTCAATGTTCCAATACCCATAGAGTTTCTATCCATAGTTTTTCGATATCTATAGACTTGTGTTGCATGAATATATGTATGAAATATATATAGCTTGGTGTACTAGTCGATCATAAACTCATGTTTCCATCCATAAACCTATAGTATCTTGCCATATGTCCACATTTTCCATAATTATTGTACTATATTTTTCTTGGTTTCCTTATCGATGACATTCTATTCTATTATTGTACCAAATATATTATAAGTATATAAGTGACTTGTAAAGCTTCTTTCAGTGGAAGTACTTAGTGCTCTCATTTTGTAGCCTCTTATTCTATTTCTAAATTTGTAATAGTTTTAGTAGCAACCATTAAAGGATGCTTTCAATGAGACATTTGATGATTTTCCCCACACACATTTGGTGCATGTCCTGGATTTCCATAGTTGTAACATGTAAGTTTCTTATGTTGATTATTATTTGGTTGAGATACCTTTTCTATGATTATTTTAGATGATTCACTGGTTTCAACTTTTTTGTTATTGATATAGCCAAGTCTAGTTGTATTACCTGATTTCCTTTGCCATTTTAATTGTTCATCAATCTTTTTCATTCTTAGATCAAATTTGGCAAGTTTTTCATTTACCTCTTCTTCTATCCTTAGTTCTTTTTTAGATCATCTACTTCCTTTCTCAATTTATCATTCTTAGCAAGGATTTATCAATTTCCCTCATTTGTGTCACTCATGTAGTCATTTAATGTATCATTTTCATGTTGTAGATTGAGAATGACATTGTCCTCTTTAATTTGCTTTTATAGATTTTTCTTATCAACTTACAGTTTTCCTTTTCCATCTTCTAAAGTCTTCATTCTTTCTAACAATTTAGTCACTCTTAAAGCTTTACTTTCAAGTTACCTTTTTTCTTGTTGTGCCTTTTCCTCAAGGATAGTATTTCTATCTAATAGATCAACTATACATTGTAGCATCAATTTATTCATAACTTGTACTATTTTAGGAAAGTTCTTCAAGATCTTCAAGACTTGTTTGCAATCTTTCTGACAATTCTTTCCTCTTTAGTTCATTATTTTGGGGTATGGTTTCATTTGGGACATCTTCAATTTTCTTTTCCTTCTTGTACCTCCCCATTTTATTAGATCTACTCTAAAGTTATCATACTTTTTCAAGATAATTGATCTCTGATCCCAATTTTTAATTTTAGGTAGGAAAGGTTAACTATTGGGGGGGGGGGGGGGGGTTGAATCAATACTTGAGGAAATTTTTCATTTCTTAATATTTAACCAATATCCAATTCTAACATTAATCCAATCAGTCACATGTATAATTGATAGTGTAATCATTAGCCATTAATAGTTCATATGCATTAAAGTAAATAACAAATCATAAAAGAAATTAATACACACATAACAAATAGATTTGGTATCAGAGAAAACCCTTGTTTAGAGGGAAAAATTGTGGTGTGGATGAAACCCACAATGTTTTCACTGTAGTAAAAGAGGTTTTCCAATTAGGGATACAATAGTGTTTCTTTTTGAGAAACTCACCTAGTGAGGAGTGATTGATAAGTGTTAATCATATAAATAGCCTAATAAGACTTCTCGACTAAGAGATTTTAGCCATCTTATGTAGGCATTCACCTTGTTAGAGGATTTTACATGAACTTATCTAGTCTTATAAAAGACCATAGAAATCTTGTAGAAAACTGATTCAGTATTTGTACAAGATAACTTGACTTGTTCAATGCTTCTCCCTTAAGCTTATCAAATCCACTTGTTCCTCTATCCTCTCTCTTTGATGACTTTGTTCATTTTTCTCTCCTTTTTTTTCCATTTTGTTTTTCTGTGTGTGTGTGTGTGTGTGTGTGTGTGCGCGCACGCACATGTGCACATGTCTAAGTCCCTTTTATTATCTCTTGCATACTAAACCTAAACATAATATTAATCATAGATCTTAGGCTTGATCTCATTCTCAATCTTATTGTTAACTCCTCTAACAAGCTTTCAATAATACCAATCATACACTTCTTTGATAATCTTCTATGATGGTAAAATGCCTGATAGTAAGCCTTATACTCTAATAGTAACTTTTCATTAGTAATATCAATAATAAGTATGCCTTAGATATTTTGGCATTTAGTATGTAAGTTCATTAAAAGTCCAAAAATATTCAATACTTGAGATCTTATGGACAAGACATCATGTAGAGACTTTTTTCAAAGGGAAGTGCACATATGGATTCAATGAATGAAAACTTAGGATTTTCTTTTTCCTTATTCATGTAATTTAATTCATTTTAGTAAGTCTTGGACTTGTTTTCTCAAGATATCATTCTTAGTGGGTTCTCTCTTTTGAATAATCCTTTGAACATCAAAGTCATAGGGTAGCTTCCATCCTCTAGAAGCCAAATATTCAAAAAATTGGTCACCATTTTGTTCTAAATCTTTAAGCATAAGTCTTTGAAGATAATCATCTTATTGGAATTTTATGAGGTCATCACTAAGAGAATTATTATCTATCTCACCCCCATGTTGTGTCCTATGTAAAGGTTGTCCATTATGGGAATGTCTAGGTGTTGGAATTAACAATTGGGAAGATTAACTTCTGAGGAGGGGGGGGGTGGATCAAAAGTTACAAACTTTAACGATTTAAAATCTTTCAACTCATATCATCCACATGCATCTAATTCATCTAATAAACATAAAAGTAAAGTAATGCATGAAAATAGATAACACACAAATTTGGTAACCCAAAAAACCTCCAAAAATGAGAAGGTAAAACTGGGGTGGGGATGACACCCACAAAATATCACTGCAACAATATGTAACTATTCAAGGTTACAATGTTTGACCACTTCCAATGATCTGCCCTATGAAAGGCCTGTCCTGTTAAAGACTTTACACCCTGTTAAAAGTGACATAGTTAAAGGATTTCACTACCCTACTAAAAGTGGGCCTGGTTAAAGGAATTTAGTACATTCACTTGGAATGCCACCCTATTAAAGGATTTACAGATAGCTGCTAGACCAACTTAACTCCATAAGATTTTCATTCTTAATACAATGGTTAGAAAGTATAGAAGAATGTCTTGACCTAATAACTTGCAACCCTTGATTTCTGATTACAAATCCCTATTTTTCTTTGATTGATCTGATCCTTTCTTGATCTGACATGTCACTCTTTGAGGTTCTGATACTCTATTCTTGATCAACTACATTATGCTATGGTGTTATGCTCCTTCTAATTCCTTTAAATTCCTCTTAGAATTTTGCTATAGTTTACCCATACACTTTTCTCTCTACACACTCATACAATGGGTTTTAGTTTCCTTTTAAAGATTTCATGGACTTAGGGTTAGGTATGAATCTATTATCAATATTAAATCATCATTTCCCACTCAACTCTTGCATTTTTCTTATTGACTGCATGCCTTCTCCATGTTTCTTATTAGTTGCATGTTGATTGCATAGATAATGCAAAAGATTCATTCTTATCATCAAGATCCTTCGAGATTCATCTTATGTCAGCTCCAAAAATGGTTTACATCCAAGTTTGTGCCTTTACAAACTCATATGCTGATTCTGTGTTACTCGACACTTACTGGTTGCTGATACTTGACACATATAGGAAAAATGGCTTACTCAGCTCCTATAGTAATTCTGTTTCACTTGGCATCTATACTCCACTTGGCATCTATAGTGATACGACATCAATACTTTGCTTGACTTCAATACTCTGCTCGACATCTATTATCACTCAACATCTAAATATTTCTCAGCACTTGAAGTTTGCTCGACATCTATTGAATTCTCTAACTCAGCATACATTGTAGCTTGGCTTGTGTACTATACTCAACATCATCTTAAGAATTTGGTTAAGTGTGTTGATACTCAAATATCAAAACCAATCTGAGACTAACAATCTCCCCCTTTGACATGAGTGGCAAAAACACCTAACTAAACATCATAAATCTGATTTCTATGAGTATACTTCATGTTCTATTTGGCATATATACAAGACTTCAAGAACTTGTTCAAAATTTTGTATACCTCAAAATCTTATGACTCCTTCTGAGCTAATGTGTCATTTCTATTCCTATAACCAAAATTCTTGTCTTGAATGTGTCTCATGCTGCTATATCTGATACTCTTTGCCTAGTCTTCTGTGTCTATGTACCTTGTTTCTACTTCCTATACTTGGTATTTGTATTATCTTTCTTATTCACATCTCCCTAAAAACATTATAATCTCCCCCTTTCTATTTACATGCTATATCCAAAACATTACATCACCCCCTTTTTGACACTTATGTCAAAGGGTCTTAAGGACAAATAGAATACTTTTCCAAAAATGTTTCATTTATCTCCATAATAATCTTGAGAGAAGCATCCCAATCATCTAAAGCAATTGCCAATGACTTGTGCTAGATGGATATCTCTACTACAAGATGAAAAAATCCTTCTAAAGTAGAAAGATTAGGATCTTTCTTTGGAACATTCTTGGTATAGGTTTGTTCTTTATGGAGTACTTCTAGATGTGGTGTAATGGAGAATTGAATTTTCATCAATTTGGCCTTGATATTTGCCTCTTCTATAGTTAATACAACTAACTCTTTCTATGTGTGAATTGTTTGGGAAAAAAATCTTCTCACTCTGAGCTAGATCTTTTGGTAGCTGAGTGCTAGAAATCTTTAGATTCCTTTCCAAGCTCATTATCCTTTGGCTAGTTTCTTGTGTGAAGAATGATGTGTCACACAACTTGGTGTACAATGAGAATACATTCTCAAGTACTTACTTCACTTTCTCAATCTTCTTAGCCAATTCTACTTGTGAAAGTGCTATTTCACTTGATATTTTCTCAGTCACTTTCATCTAAAATTTCTTTTCTGACCATTCTAATAACTTAACATTAGTGTCAAGGTCCTCACTCTATACTTGGTCTACTATGTTAGATAATTGCTCCATGACGGGCTAGGTTTCATCAGGTACTTGTAAGATGAAAGCATCAAGAAATATATATGTAATTTCCACTAGTGCTTTCTTCTGCTTATACTCATTTTTGAGTATCTCTTGTCTCTTTCTTCTCTCAAGTGCCTCTTGCACTTCATTGATCTATTGAAGGTTCATAGTCCTTGAGTCATAACTGGGTATGACTATTTCTTCATCAAGTTTAGGGTCTCCATAGTGAAATACCCTAGCAACCTTGGTGGAGCTCAAGCCTGGTGCTAAAATTTGCAATGGTATTGCATCAGTGCTCGACTACTATGTATGTGTCCCCGAGGTAGGAAAGTTTATCAATGTCTATATTGCCTCTTGTTCCTTAGGGGTTTTCTCCTCTTCTTTCTCCTCTTCTCTTCTACCTTGATCAATAATGATAATCTGAGGAGGTGCACCTTGGGTTTGTGCTCCAGGAACATCTTGTCCTATTTGTTCCTTTGCTTGCTCCTCAATAGTTGTTGTTATTGTAATAGTACTATCAACTTTAGCAATTTTTTCTTGTACTTCTTGATCTTTGGGTTGATCTACTATAGATGTGGGAGGTTGTGTAGATTGTTCTTGTGGGAATTATTTCTCCCTTTTTATCTCTGTCACAATCTTCTACAATTCATCAACACTCACTAGAATTAGATTTGTACACAATTGTGACTGCAATGTAGCTTGGTGAAGAATCTTCTTGAGATCCTTTGTAGTGAGTGGATTGATATTCTATCTTGAAGTGTTAGGAACATCCTTTACAATAACTATTTCTATAGGTATTATATGTGGAGGACTTGGTGGTTGCAGTTGGGTGTCTTGGACACTCTGTTCTATTTGTTGCTCTTTAGCTATTTCCTCTTCACTATGTGTCTTCTCCACTGTCTCTTCTTCTATTTCTTTTTCTTCTTCCTCATCTTTTTCTTTCTCTCCTTCCTTATATTTCTCTTTTTCCTCTTCTTCTTCATCATTTCTACCCTTAAATGGGTCTTCCTCTCCTTCCTTCATAGTTGTCAAACCATTTATTAATTTCCACGTTTGCGTGGACTTTTGTACAACATCTTCTATTGGGTTCTACAAAATTTTAAAGGCTCTATATTTAGGTGCAAATTTGCTCCCATGCTTTTTACTAGTCTTTATTATTTGACATTTTGTAAGGTCTAGCATTACATGAGCTAATGTTGAATCTCTTATTTCTTTCTCCATCTTTAGATAGTAATGCCATTTATTCTCAACTAATGAGCTTAGCTGCTTGGGCATTGAGTTATCTAGTTCAAGTGGGGTAGTCTTGAACTTAGCCATCATAGTGTAGATGGATTCTTCTACTATGTTTTGTTGTTCCTTTGAAAACTTATTGAAATATATGGTCTTTAGACCAGTTAAATCTACATTATCTCTAATATTATTGCAAACATTTTCCAATTTAGATGTGGTAGAACATCTTATCAATCTGAACTGATCTTCATCAGACTTTGTACTTTCTTCATCTAGTTCAAGAGGTGCAACTTACTTTCTTCTTTTCTTTTGCTCTGTAGGTTCTCCTTTTTCTATTGCCTTCTATTTTTCCTATTCCTTAGCCACTTAGGTTGTAGCTCTAGTGTCAGACCTCATAGTTGGCTTGGCTGGGCTTGTCTTTATAGGTTTCTTCTTCCCCTTTGGCTGTGCAACTGGCTACTTCTTTGCCTTTCTCTTCTTTGTCTTAGCCTTTGGTGGTTCTTGCATAGCATCATCCTCTTCATCTGCATCCTCCCTCATACGTTGGCTTAGGGAAAGTGGCCCTTGATCTTGTTCTTCATCATCACCCTTGGCATCTTCACCTCCTTCTTCTACTTCTTCTATAGTACCTTCCCCAAATTTAGCTTTTAGCTTCTTAACAAGCTTATCTTTCTTTTTCAAAGAGGAGGTAGTCTTCAAATCCATATGCATTTTTGATCTAAACCACATCATAAGTTCCAAAAAGTGGTGCCTCCTTGTCTATATCCTCTACCAATAATGCAGTTATTGCTACTGATGCTTCATCTATATTAATTTCATACCAAAGAGGTCTTAACCATCTCACTCTTGGTATTGTAGCTTGAATGTATGTATAATCTATATTTTACAAGAAAATATATATCATTCATATGTTTCTCCACTAATGACAATGGAATCCTTAGCCTTCACTTCATTGAATTCTTAAAGTCCTCAAAATATCTAGTCATTAGGGTTTCAAAATTAGCTCCCATCTGCTCTATATATTCATTGACTTGAGCTACAATAGAACTATTAGCTTTCTATGTCACTTTACCAAAAGAAGCAAATTCATTCTATACATAAAAGAATATGCATATCAAAATAGCTTCAAATTTACATTGGGCTCCCTTGGTTCTCCTAATTGCTTCTAGATTCTCATTTATCTGTTGTAGTTGCAGTTCTGCAAGATCATAGGTATGATCTTTCTTTACCAATTTGTAGCCTACATCTACTACAATGCAAGGCACATTGTTGAGTCTGCTGGATTGGTAAAATTTGTGTGCTATGACTATGATAGAAAAATCAACAAGAGGATCTTGAATGGCATCAATTTTCATCCCTCTCTTATTCCACTTTGCACCGGTATTCTTCTCAATTGCATCCTTTGCTTCACTCCTAAGTGTCTTCGGCCAATCTAGGGTTTGGTACCCCGTCAGTCTATGAATGATTCTCTTAGTGATTTTTATAGGGCCATCCTCCAACCATAAGTTTCCTTCATGTATTTTGTTGAGCACTAGCCTAATCCACTCTATCTTGAACTCAGTAGGAAATTCTAGGGCATGTGTTAAACCCTTGTTTTCAACAATATTTCACTCTTCTTTCAATACTTCATTTTCACACAATTTGTCATATGCCTCCCTCATTTTCATGTCACTTATGGCTTTAATCTTGAAATTATAGCACTTCCTAACATCTTGAACCATTACAACCTTAGGGGGTATGATGGATAGGGCTCCAATTGGGTCATTTGTATAAACAACTTTTGGGATTGGACAGAAATCAGGTTGTTTAACCTTATTTGACACTAGCTAGACCTCAAATAGTTCCTTCTCTTGAGTCTTCCTAGAGCTAGAGGCCATTTTTCCAATCTAGGGTTTCAATTCAAAGAAAATAGTAAACTATGTAACTCGGTACAGACGTAAATACCTTAAGATTGATGAAATCATGCTGAAATGGTATTGGATTCTGCTTGAACATTGGGTTCTCTACTGTGAGTTCACTTTGCACTCTTTTTCATCTTTGCTCTAAATTCACAATGAAGAAAAATGATTGAAAATATGATAATATATCCTATTTACACTACATTTAATGCTTAGTGTAGTTACAACTTTCCACTTGGCTTCTAAAGGATTTCAACATTACTTGGGTTCTACTCAACTTCCACAAGAGTATTCTTTACTTGGCTTCAACTGAGATTTATTCTTCACTCGGCTTCCTCTACCAACATAGATTCCATTAATCATTCAACTCCTAGAGTCTTCAACTTGAAATGTATTGGATTTTACTTAGCTTCTAAGGGAAACTTGGCAATATTTACAAAATCTTGAGAATTTAACTTTTGCATCTTTCTTCATGCTGATTTCTTCTTTTTAGTTCTTGTTTGTATAGGGACTAATGTATGATAAAACTTTGTAAATCAGTCCCTTATGCCTTTTCTTTTCTTAGTTTGATGAAGTGTGATCACTTGACCTGTTACATGAAGTGATCTCTTCATTTTTTGTGCTACACCCTTCTTTTTTCTTCCAAGTCTTATTCATTTCTCCTCTGATATGTTCAACATCCACCTTCTCTTTACCTTTCTTCACTTCTGACTTGGGTGCCTTTGACCTTGGTCGACAATTCTTGCTAATATGACCAGTTGTCAAGCAATTGAAACATGTGGTTTGGTTCAACCATCTTTTGTAGTTTCCTCTGAAATGTGTTCTTATGTAATTTTTAGGAATGTGTCCATATTCCTAACAGTAATGAAAACTATACCTGGTGTTGTAGTCCCAATTGTAGTGATATCCATTCTTTGCTCTTGCTAGCTGATTTTGTGTCCACATAGGCTTTGATCTACACTCAAAAGTTTTATGTCCATACTTCTTGCAATTGTAGCAGTGACCCTCAAATCTTGGTGTTCTAATAGTCCTAGTTCTGCACTCATGTACTTGATGACCTTGTTTATTGCATTAAGTGACTCACATTCTTAGGTTTGTCATGTTGATGGGTATTCTTGCTTCTACACACATTAGAGGTATGTCCCTTCTTACCACAGAAATGACAAGTAGGTTTTGTGTTCTTACCTTTATTACTCCTTTCTTCTGTAGTCTTGGATGACTCTCCTTCTTCAATACTGATATATCCTAGTCTTGTAGTATCATTGCTAGACCTTGGTGATTTCAATAGCTACTCAAAGTATTTGATAGCCTCATTTAGTTTGTTGAAGCTTTCTGCAATCTCCTTCTCTCTTTCCAGTTCATTCTATAGTTATTCATTTTTCATCTTCAGTGTAGAGATCTCAATGCCTTTGATATTCAATTCATGATGTGCATTCATCATTTGACTTAATATGTCTAGCTGCATGTTGGAAATTCTTGCAAGCTTAGTTGACTTCTCCTCCAATATATTAGCAAGGTTTCTCTTGTCTTCCTCTATCATAGCTTTATCCTCGATGGCTCTTTTCTTCTATTTAGTGACTTCACAATGCATCATGGCTTGTGATTCTAGTTCAATCTTGAGTGTTCTAATTTCTTCTACTTGAGTTCTATTCTTCTCCATCAGGTCTACTATTGTTGCATCAAACTCTTTAGAATCTCCACTTGAAAATAGTTTAGAGGTGCCAATCTTCTCTTTAAGGATTTTCTCAGTTCCTCTCTAGCTTCTTCTAGTGCATGTAAAGAAAGTTGTATTTCAATTACCTAATTCTGTATGATCTTCCCAACTTTGTAGACTTCTATTTTTAGATCTTTTCTCCAAGCTGTAAAGCTCCTCCTTGTGAGAATTGAGCTCTGATACCAATTGTTCGAATTAACAAGTGGAAAAATTAACTTTTGAGGGGGGGGGAGGGTGAATCAAAAGTTACTAACTTTAACGATTTAAAATCTTTCAACTCATATCATCCACATGCATCTAATTCATCTAATAAATATGAAAGTAAAGTCATACATGAAATAGATAACACACAAATTTGGTAACCCAAAAACCCTCCAAAAATGAGAAGGTAAAACTGGGGTGGGGTTGACACCCACAAAATATCACTACAACAATATGTAACTATTCAAGGTTACAATGTTTGACCACTTCCAATGGTCTACCCTATGAAAGGCCTATTCTATGGAAGACTTCACACCCTATTAAAAGTGACCTGGTTAAAGGATTTCACTACCCTACTAAAAGTAGGCTTGGTTAAAGGACTTTAGTACATTCACTTGGAATGCCACCCTGTTAAAGGATTTACAAATAGCTACTAGACCAACCTAACTCCATAGGAATTTCATTCTTAATATAATGGTTAAAAAGTATAGAAGAATGTCTTGACCTGATAACTTGCAATCCTTGATTGCTGATTACAGATCCCTATTCCACTCTAACTGATCTGATCCTTGCTTGATCTGATATGTCACTCTTTAAGGTTCTGATACTCTATTCATGATCAACTAGATTCTACTATGCTATTCTGATCCTTCTAAGTCCTTCAAATTCCTCTTAGAATTTTGCTATAGTTTACCCATACAATTTTCTCTTTACACACTCATACAATGGGTTTCATTCTCCTTTTAAAGATTTCATGGACTTAGGGTTAGGTATGAATCTATGATCAATATTAAATCTTCATTTCCCACTCAACTCTTGCACTTTTCTTATTGGTTGAATGTCTTCTCCATTTTTGTTATTGGTTGCATGTTGATTGCATAGATAATGCAAAAGATTCATTCTTATCTTTAGGATCCTTTGAGATTCATCCTATGTCAGTTCCAAAAATGGTTTACATTTGAGGTTGTGCATTTACAAACTCATATGCTAATTTTGTGTTACTCGACACTTATTGGTTGCTGATGCTTGGCACACATAGGAAAACTAGCTTACTCAGCTCCTATAGTAGTTCTATTTCACTCAACATCTATAGTGACTCAGCATCAATACTTTGCTCAGCATCAATACTCTGCTTGACATCCATTATCACTTGGCATCTAAAGATTTCTCAACACCTGAAGTTCACTTAACATCTATTGAATTCTCTAACTGAACCTACACTATAGCTCAGCTTGTGTACTATGCTTGGCATCATCTTAAGAATTTGGTTAAGTGTGTTGAAACTCAAAAGTCAAAACCAATCTGAGACTAACACTAGGTGGAGACATATTACCCTTAATATGGGACCTTGGGGTCCTAGGAGGGGTATTTTTACCATTGCTCCCAAAATTTGCAAATGGATTGCTATAAGTGGCATTCAAATTTTGGTCTGAAAATGTATTAGTGTGATGATTTCCAAAGCCATGAACATTAACATTGTGAGAATTTCTTCCTCAAACATATGAGCATTCATCCTAGTGATCACTAGTATTTCTTGTTCAACTATTGGTAGGCTATATTCTCTCTTTCTATTTGTTCTTGCATAAATGTAAAGTTTTCTAAGCGTTAATTTCTCTCTTCTTGATTCAAGGTGAAAGAGACACTATTTTCAACCCTAGGGGTATTGAGTGCGATATGTCGAGAACTACCAAAGTGACTGAGGGGATCGTACCAAGGGGAAGATTTGTCTTCCTTTACTTCATCAAAATAGGTCTAGCCTCAATATTTTTCTTACGTGGATGCCTAGTTGGAGAGGGTATTTCTTCAAAGCTAAAGGAAGAATGACTTCCTTGACCAAGTTTGAACCCAGTGTAACCAAAATGTAAGAGAGTTTTTATCTTAGTAAGATAACACATAGCATTTGAAGTCAAAAATTAAAAAATAAAGATGTTCACTTGTCAAAAAGAGGTAGAAATGAGAGTGACTTGTCAAGAAAAGTGCTCAAGAAACTTACAACACTAGAAACCTAAGTCAAGAGGTAGGAAAGAAACCAAATAGCCAAGTAGATAGAGTAAGCAAAATGACAAGTGAATAATCCTTCAAATCAAGTATGTGTCCAAGGAGCCAAGGTAATTATTTTCAGCCTAAAATAGACCCAAACATATAGATTTAAGACTAGAGAAGCAAGATGACCAAGTGTATACTTCCCTAAATCAGCCAAGAACTTAATGAAGGTCAAAAGAAGAAAGTGCAAAGACCAGAAAATTAAGTTCAAAACCTAGTACAATAGTAGGATAACTAGGAGTTTCATACGATAGTTTTTCTAGAAGCAATATGATAGTTTCAAGCAATAGGATAGTTTCTAAATGGTAGTATGAAAGAGTTGTAGATAGTAGTATGAAAAAAGCTAAGATGTAGTACAATAATATTTAGAAACTAGAAGTATCATACAATACTTCTCATAACAACAATACAATAGTTGTCCAACATGAACAGTTTTTGCGACTTTTATGCCTAAAATACCTATGTTTTTATTTTTTAGCCAAATTGTGTAATGTGAATGTGATAGAAGAGTTCATTCTAGTTTTTAGTAAAAAAATATGAAAGAAATTTGTGATACAAACACACATATTCAAGAAATTGGACAAGGGACAAAGCAACCTTGCCAATACAAACACTTGGGAAGTTTGAAAGCAAAAGCCCTAAAAAAACTATTGATTTTTGTATGTTCAAATGATTTCCATAGGTCTAGAACATTCAAAGAGACATTGAAAAAATATCTACTTAAAGGACATGACTCATTACCTAATACCTTATCCCACATCTTGATGTACCCCTTCCTCACACAAAGTGGTTTCCCACAATAAATATTGGCTTTTTGTCACGGAAGTGTTATTAACACAACAAAAGGGACATATGGTGAATGTAAATCTCGAGGTGATCTAGGTAATCCACTATGATCGATCCTTGCACCAAGATATTGAGTGATAAAATAGGGTTTCCTCTAAATACTAAGGCTTCTATTAAGGGTTCTGTTCATAAAAACCCTCTTGCACCTGAGACAAGATAGAGGCCTTGTAGCCACAAGAGTACCTTAAGCATAACAACCTAATATTTTCCTCATGTTTAGTATCCCACAAGTAATTTCACCAAATGAAGTCAATTGTTATGCCTCCAAGGATTTTTCCTTCGTCAAGAGGTTTGGATTATCATGGGTCAGATTAGCTAGGTTTTTCTTGTTCCCACTTTGGGTTGTTCCTATTGGTATCTTTCTACCAATAGCAAGCCCTCTAAAGGTAAAATCTCACTAGGAGATTGAAAAAAATGGATCCACACCAAGGGAGTCAAGATTTTTAATTCACCAAGAAGGTAAAGAGCATTACTCTCATATTCCTCAATGTTTCCCCAAAACATACCAAGAAAGTCAATTAAGACAACTAAAGAGTGGGATATGTCATTCACTTTATTGATTCAATAAAGGGTCAAGATTTTTGATTTGCCAAGAAGGTGAAGAGAATACACTCCTATCAATAAATAATCCTTACTTATGGATTTTAATGGGTGTATAAGAATGAAAGAAACTAGTAGATGCAAGCACTTGAAATGAATATGAAGAGACACTAAAAATCTTTTTGTTTTTTCTTAGTTAGCCTTGCAACAATTTTTTTGCTAAGATAAACAGGCTTTGAAGGGACCTTGAAACCCTTTACAAATAAAGAATTATCAATGAAGCCCAAACCAAAAAAAACTACAATCCTAAGGAAGAAAAAATCATGAAACAGTAGTCACTAGAGTGACATCACAAATAAAATAGTACCCCATAATGAAACACATTGCCAAGAGAAAAAGGCCAAAAGAGCCAGGGGACAACTGGCCAAAAGCCAGGAGAGTCAGACTTTCCCTTTTGAATCCTTCTTGTTAGACCTTAGTGCCATGTCAAAAGAGGGAGTGGATGGCTTTACCTTTTTTCCTTTTACTATAGTCCATCCATCCTCCACCAAACCAGCACCCTTCTACCACTAAAAATCAGCACCATCACAGCCAGAACCTAAAACCCTGGAAGCTAAGGAAAAGGTTGAAGAAGAGGATGTGATAGTAGAGACCTGAGATAGAATAGTTGCACCCATTAAAAGGTACCACATGAGGAACTACCTTGGAAACACCAAAAAATAGACCAGAAACCACAACTAAAGGAGCCGAAAGAAGATCCATGAACAAGAATTCAGGAGAGGGCAGACCAACAGAGACAAGAGCAGAGTCCAAACCACAAACTGGGAAATCTAGAGATGGACCTACTATCACCACTAAAGGAGCTAGAGGAGGGGATAAAATAATAGAGATAGAAGTAGAATCCACCCTAGAAATAGGGACAACAATAGGAAAACTAGGAATATGAACATAAATTAGAGATGGGCCAGCAGTCACCATGGAAGGGGTTGAAGGAAGAACCTTCTTCAAGATGCCAAGAGAAGATAGATTCTAAGAAGAGTTCTCAACAAACTTCTCATACATGTAGTGGTCTTTTGAGACCCCCTTCCACCAAGAAGGGGACATTTTTAGTCTAGATCTACCTAAAGAGCACCTAGCAGCCAAGTGACCTATGAAGTGGCAATTCCTGTAATGGAAGGGGATACCCTCATAGTCTAGAAGAATGTTCCAAGAACCAAGAAGAGAATCAACTAAAATCATATCAGGGAGTCCCTTAGAAATGTTGATCTCAACAAGCATGCAAGAAAATGTTATCCAATATAAGCCAAAAGTAGTTGAATCAGATTTCACAAAGTCTCCAAGCACATTCCTCACCTCCTCCAGGAAAGGTTCCAGCCAAAGATGAAGGGGAAGATTCAACAGACTTACCTACAAAGGGATCTTATTAAAAGTTTTAGTCAAAGGGTTGAAATCCTTGTGAATTTTTTTTTCCATCAAGGGAAACTTACCATCCCAAGAGAAATTATTGCTGAGGATGGCATTTCTTTCATTTGCAGTGTCAAATTTCACAACAAAAAAACTCCTTGCCACTAGGTAAATCTGGGCACTCTTCGATATGAATGGCTCCCAAACATGAGATATCCATGCATGTAGATCTAAAAGAGAGGGCTAGAAACCCTTACAGTGAAATATTGCAACAAAAACCAATAGATCATCCATATTAATAGAAATCTCATTAACTATAGAAGAATTTAAAAGAAGCCTTGTTGGGTTACATACAACAACTCACATAGTGTCACAGAATCTCGAACACATGGTATCATGAAACCCTGGCTACACATTCTTGACCACCAATACCAGCCTCAAACATAGCCACATCAGCATAGAAAATGGCTAAACCACCCACAACTCTTGGAAAAACCCTAACCTGATCAACAGAAGCTGAAGTGATCGCCAAAAAGCCAAACACAAGAGAAGAAGCCAAAGAAGCCATTACAAAGAATCAAGACATAGGAGACAGAATAGGACTCAAGCCCAAAGCCAAAGCTAGTTATAGAAACTGAGTCCAAAGCTGAAGCTAAGTGTAGGGAGCTAGGTAAAAAGCTAGATAGGAAACTGAATCTAGATGCATGAGATAGAATAGAACTTAGGCCTAAGCTGAAGCCAGGCACAGAAGCTGAGTCTAAAGCTGAAGCTAGGTGTAGGAGCCAAAGCCAAAGTCAAAGCTAGGTGGAGAAGTCAGAACAAAGCCAGGGGCCAATGTTGAAGCTAAAGCTAGGTGTAGGCAGCCAGGTCAGAAGAAAATTTGAAAAATATTAGCTTATAACAAGCTAAAAGCTAGGCACAGAATCTGAATTGAAGCCAGGGGCTGAAGCCAAAGTCAAAGGCAAGTGTAGAAGCCAAGTCAAAGCTAGGGGCCAAAGCTAAAGCTAAAGCCAGGCACAGGGAGCTAGGTGGGAAGAAAATTCAAAAAAATTGAAAACAAAACTCTACAATACTAGTAACAATGTTAGTAACCCTTTTGATTTTTCAATTTTTCCTTAACAAGGTAAATAAGAAAGGTAGGCCCCCATAAAACTACAAGGGTTAGGGTATCAAAATAACCAATAAAATATGAAAAATACTTTTTTAAGACATTCTATCCAAGGAATCCACCAGATTATGATGTAGGAGCATCCCAGGTTGACATGTTATCCTGCTCATTTGTGTTCATTCTACGAGTTCTTGCTGAGTTGCAGTCATTGCCAAGTTGTAATAATTGTTGAGTACTAATAATTTTGTAGTATCATCCAAGTTGGAGTTATCCCAAGTCATGTTAACCCTTAGGTTACATTTTATCCCATTTCACTCTACAGTATGTGTCAAGTTCTATAGTGTATGTTGAGTGATCCTTCGTATGCCAAGTGATCCTTCATGTGCTGAGTGTTCCTATTGGTGTTGAGTGTCAACATTTTATTCCTTCTTTTTTTGAGTTGTCTATATTTTGGGAGCCAACTTGCATGTTTAATTTTGATCTCAAATTTGATGATACGATCTTGTCTTGGGATGTGTGTAGACCATTTTAAGGCTGACCTTTCTATTTTTTTAATATTCTAGAATCTTTTGTAAGCCATGTTGGCAAGTATAAATAGGGTGTTTAGGATTAGAGTTAGGGCTGATTTTGAAGAACTTAGAGGGTTTCAAAAATTTGTTTCATATGTGTCTGGAAGTGTGAATCTAAAGTTGGATCTTGGATCTTGGATGTATTTTTATATTTGGCTGTAATGTAGAATATCTTACATCTAGACATGTATACTGATTATTTGATGAATCAATAAAAGTGTTTTGTTCTCTCTCCTTGTGTGGTGCTATTCTCTTTGTGTGTTTTCTTTCATTGTGTTGACTCTGCAAGGTGGTTTGGTTTTTTGGGTGTGCCTTTGGCCTTAGTTCTTCCTACACTCCTTGTGTCAGGCGGTACCAGAGCTTGAGGTTCATCTTTATGGAGATTGGATCATGTAGAACCATGAGTTGGATTTGGTTGTAGGGTTTTGGATATGAGGATTTGACCTATAACTTGCATAGGGTTATGATCTTGTAGGAACCTAATTTGTAAAGATAGTTTGTGGTAGAGGAAATGCCAATAATGCAATATTGGATACATTGAAACAAATTGCAGCTAGATTAGATGCTATGGAGACAACCCAAAGGAGAGGAGTGCATCTTGATGATGTGAGTGATGATGAAGTAGTAGCAATAAACCCTAATCCAAAACCTAAAGAAGATCAAGATGAGGAATGATTGTTGAGAGTATTGTCTAGGGCACATTCAAAGCTTACTATAAAAGTTATTCCTTATGATTGAAAATTGGACACCAATACTGTGTTAGATTGGATATTTGATATCGAGAAGTTCTTTGAGTATGAAAAAAATTCTAATAACAATAAGGTGAAACTTGTAGTTACTAGGTTGAAAGGTCATGCTTCACTATGGTGGGAGCATTTGCAAATTGATAGACAAAGGAGAGAAAAGGAAAAGATCAAGACTTGGCCAAAGATGGTTAACAAGGTAAAGAAAAAATTCCTTCCTACTAATTATCAAGTTAGCTTATTGAGAAAGATGCAAAATTTGAGACAAAGAGATATGATTGTGAAGGAGTATACCAAGGAATTCTATAGATTGGAGATTAGATTTGAACATGTAGATGATGATGTTGAGAAAATTGCAAGATATCTAAATGGATTGAGATTTGGAATTCAAGATGAAATACATTTTGTGAAATTGGAAAGTGTGGAAGAAGCATACCAATATGCCTTGAAAGCTGAGGAGATCTTGACAAAGAAGCATAAACAAAGATAGAGAGGTAGAGGTGCTAGATTCCAGAGAGGCAGAGGTAGTTCTTATGGAGAAGGTGGTAGATCTGATAATTCTATGCAAGATAAGGGAAAACCTAAATTTATAAGTGAAGACAAAAACAAGATTGAGTGGAAAGGTGGTGATTCCTATTGAGGAGGTATTAGTTCTTACTGAGGAAGAGGTAATTCTTATTCTAGAGGTGGTCATTGTTCTAGACATGGTAAATAAGGGCATAGATATTTTGAATGTAGATCCTCTAAAAATGGGCAAGGTAATAGAAATGTTGTGATTCATGGAGACATTGAGGGTTTACTAAGTGGACCTAAGGCTGGAGAAAATATGATGGTGAGAAGAACCTTATGTAACAAGGGAAGTGATAAGGAACCTATTTTGAGGAGAAGTCTTTTCAAGACCAGATGTAAGATGGCTGGAAAATGTTGCAAGGTAATCATTAATAGTGGAAGTTCAACCAATTTGGCATTAGAGGAGTTGGTTACGAAGTTTTAGTTGAAAAGGCTAAAGCATCCTAAACCCTATCATATTTCATGGATCAAGGATGAACATAAGATATTGGTAAGAGAGCAATGTATTGTGAAGTTCAAGATAGGACATTACGTTGATGAAGTTTTGTGTGATATTATGTCTATGGATTATTGTCATATTCTATTGGGTAGACCTTGGCAATATGATAGATATGTTGTACATGATGGAAGATTGAATCAATATACTCTTTGGGTGAATGGGAAGAAGCAAATATTGCTGCCTTTGATTGAAAGTCCAAATGAGGTTAATTGTACTACTATTCAAGTTTGCATGGTTAATGGAAAGAAATTTGAAAAAGAAGTGAAGAAGAATAAAATCTATTTTTCCATAATTCCTAGAGGACCAAGTTTTGGAAGCAATGATTAAGAAATAAAAGATAGTAATGACTGAGTGATATCAAAAATTGGTATTATTGACCAAGTTCCATAAGAAATTATAGAATTTCTAAATGAGTATAAGGATATTGTTGCTGAGGATATACTTAATGGTTTACCGCTAGTCAAAACTATAAGTCATTGTATGGATCTGATTCCTGGAGCTAGTTTTTCAAACAAAGCACCATATAGATTGACACCTACTAAGAATGTAAATGCATTCACACAAACACTTGACACTAGATATGATCACCTAGAAACCCTCCAAATGAGAAGGTAAAAATGGGGTGGGGATGACACCCACAAATTTTTACTATTGTAGCAATAAATGTAACTTGTTAATGTTAAAAAGTTTGACCATGAACCATGGTCTCCCTGTGAAAGCCCTGCCCTGTTAAAAGGCTTACAAAGGACTATTATATTCCACCCTGTTAAAGGATTTCACACCCTACTAGAAGTGTACATGTCTAAAGGATTTTGAACATCCACTTGGAATGTCACCCTATTAAAGAATTTTACAATGACTTAAGTCAACCTTAGTCCAAATGATTTCATTGTGCTGATATACTTGTTAAAAAGTATAGTAGAATGTTTGATCTGACAACTTACAATCTTGTATTGCTGATTTCAAATCTTGATTCAGTCCATCTTGATCCTCTCTGATTTGATATGAAAATTTTGTATCACTATTCCTCTATTCTGCTAACTGATTTTGCAATTTTGTCCTTCTTCTAAGTCACCTTGAATGCCTTAAATTCAATTGACCCCTTTTCTTCTTCTATTTTTTGCTTGCTATACTCTCTATATTCTTTTGAATTATGGGGCTTCATTTTCCTTATAAATATTTTTGTGACTTAGGGTTAGGTATGAATCTATGGCTGAGATTCATCCTTTTTGCCACTTAACCATTCTAATTTTTGGATTGGCTGCATGTTGATTGCATAGGAAATAAAATAGATTTGATCTTATCTTCTTATCTTTGATATCTATCCATAAGTTGGCATGAAAATAGTTTACATAGTTGTTTGTGCCATCACAAATAACTAGGTCCATTCTTGTTACTTGACAGTTGATAGTACTAATGCTTGACACTTACTATATTTTTGTCTAGCTCAATACTTGAACTTTCTTGACATCTATTGTTCACTTGGCACTTGAACTTTCTCAACATCTATACATATTATACTCAACATATATTACTAGCTTGACATGAACTTAGTAAATATCTTAAGTATGTTGACACTCAATTGTCAAAACCAATCTAAGATCAACAATCTCCCCTTTTGACATGAGTGTCAAAAATACTTAACTATACATAACAACTCTAATCTTCTCAAGTATAATATATTTATAGTTTGGAAAATATACAAAACTTCAAATTGTTTAAAAATTCTGTAATAGACTATATACCTCAAAGTTTTGTATCTCCTCTTGAGTTAATGTGCCTTTTCTGTATTCAAAATCTCTGCTCTTGTGAGTAGATTTGCCTCTTGCTAATACTCTTTTCCTTCAAAAATATTGATACTTTTTATCTGATCTACTCTGTTTCTGCCTTTTGTTGTCTACTCCCCCTTTCATAGCTTTCTCCCCCTTGTATATTTCTCCCTTGCATATTTTCTCCCCCTTTTATTTTATCTCCTCCTTTTTGACACTTATGTCAAAGGGTCTATACACTAATTGTGTATTTAGCCAAAAAAGTCTTATTGACTTCCATTACAATCTTTAGAGCAACATCCCAGTTGTTTATTGCAACATCTAAGGATTTGATTTGGATAGCTGTCTCTATTGAAAGATGAACTAAGCCATCCAAAGTTGAAAGATTGGGATCTTTCTTTAACACTATTTAAGCATAGGCTAGTTCTTTCTATAGTATTTCCATGTGAGGGGTTAGGGAAGCTTGAATGTGGACTAGCTTGGCTCTTGTGTTAGCCTCTTTTATTGTTAATACAACTAGTTCCTTTTGTGTGTGAAGAATTTTATAGAAATGCTTCTCACTTTGAGCTAAGTTTTGTGGCAATTGCATGCCAGATATTTTCAAATTTCTTTCTAGACTCAGAATCCTCTAGCTTGTTTCTTGTGTGAAGATTTTAGGATCACACAATTTTGTGTACAATGAGAATATATTCTCAAGTACCTTCTTCACTTTTTCAATCTTGGTAGCCAGTTCCACTTGTGATAGTGCTATCTCACTAGATATTTTCTAATGAACATTACCTTGAAATTTCTTTTTAGACCATTCCATGGGTTTTGCATTAGTATCCTGGTCTTCATTTATCACCTGTTCTACAATATCTGACAATTGTTCTAGTATGGGCTTGGATTCATCATGTGTTTACAAGCTGAAGGTATCTAAAAAGAGGTCTTTGATCTCATGAAGTGATTCCTTTTCTTATACTCTTTCTTGAGTATTTCTTATTTTTTCTTTCTTTCTAATGCCTCTTACATTGTATTGATATGTTCTAAGGTCATGGTTGCATAGTCATTCTTGGGTATCACTATTTCTTCATCTAAAGTTGGGTCACCATAGTGAATTACCTTTGAAAACTTTGATGAGCTTGATCCTAGTGCTAAAACTTGAAGTGGAATTGCATTAGTGCTCAGCTTCTGAAGGACTTTGGTAGGAGTGCCAGTAGTTGGTAGATTTACCAATGTCTGAATAGCTTCTTGCTCCTTCTCCTTAGGGATGTCCTTATCTTCATCTAATCTACCTTGATCAGTCACAATTATTTTTCCTACATCTTAATCTTGTGTGTCGGGCACATATACCTCTATCTATCCTACTTGATCATTTATGGGCTCCTTTGCAATAATTTTTTTTTGTTCAATCATAAAAACTTTTACTATGGTGTCAACCTTTACAAATGTATCAAATGATGTTTGCACTTGAGGTTGTCCACTAGTAGCTATAGGGATGGTAGAAGGTGGTTCTTGTGCATTCACCTTGTCCCTAGTTATGTCAACTACTACTTTTGGTAGCTCATCCACAATGACCCATACTGGATTATCACACAATTTAGCTTGTAGTGTGGATTGGTCAAGGATCTTCTTTAGATCCTCTATAGTTAATGGATTGATGCTTTGAGCTGAGCTATCAAGAACATCTTTCATTATTACTGTGTCTATAGGTGTCTTTGTGTCATGTGGAGGGCTTGGTGCTAGCAATTATGTGTCTTGCAAACTCTAGTCTATTTGTTACTCATTAGCTGTAGTCGTTTCATCCTTTTTCTATTGTGCCTTCTGCATAGTAGTTCCTTCTTTTTCTTTCCCAATTTATTCTTCCTTGTCATCATCCTCATCTTCTCCATTATTCCTTCCCTCAAAGGGATCCTCCTCTCCTTCTTTAATAGTTGTTAAGCCATTTATCAAATTCCACATTAGAGTGGATTTTTTGACATCTTCAATGTTGTTTTGGAGAATGCTAAATGCCCTATATTTGGGTGAAAATTTGCCTCCATGTTTCTTACTTTCCTTGGTGATTTTTCCCCCTGTCAACTCTAGCATCACTTGAGCTAGGATAGATTCCCTTATTTCTTTCTCCAATTTTAGGTAGTAATGCCATCTATTCTCAAAAATAGTGTACAATTCTTTAGGCATTGTGTTGTCCAATTCAAGAGGAGTGTTCTTGAATTTTTCCATCATAGCATACACCGATTCTTCTAACAAATTTTGGTCTTCTCTACCAAGTTTATCAAATTCAATATTTTTAAATCTTGTTAAGTCTGCATCATTCCTAACATTGTCACAAATGTTCTCAAGATTAGACTTGGGAAAATGACTTACCACTCTGAACTGGCTGGTGTCCTTTGACTTGGTCCTCTCATCATTAGTCTCTAGTTGTGCAATATTTTTTTTTCTTAGTTTCTTCTGCACAAGACCTTTTTTTTCAATGGCCTTTTTCTTCTCCTTTGCTTGCTCCTTGGATTTTTGAGTGGTGGCCCTTGTACTAGCTCTTGTTGCTAGAGCTATAGGCTTTTTAGGGCTTGGGTTTGCTACTTTCTTCTCTTTTGGATGTGCTACAAGCTATGTTTTAGCCTTCCTCTTCTTAGGTTTAGGTTTGGCTAGTGCTTCATCAGCTTATTCTTCCTCAACACCTTCTTCTTCTACATCTTCACCCATGCCTTGGGTCAAAGAAAGAGGTTCTTGGACTTGTTCTTCTTCTTCTTCCTCTTCATCTTGTTCTTCATCATCTTCATCTCCAACATGTTCTCCGAATTTAGCTTTCAACTTTCTCACCATTTTGTCTTTCTTTTTCAAGGTTGAGGTAGTTTTCAACTCCATTTCAACCTTAGATTTTACAACATCATCTCCAACACCTTCTATGAATTTAGCTTTCAAATTTCCCATCATTTTTTCTTTCATTTTCAAGGTTGAGGCAGTTTTCAACTCCATTTCAACCTTAGACTTTACCACTTTGAATTGGCTAGTGTCCTCTAACTCGGTTCTCTAATCATTAGTCTCTAGTTGTCCAATATATTTTCTTATTAGTTTCTTCTGCACACGACCTTTTTGTTCAATAGCCTTTTTCTTCTCCTTTGCTTGCTCCTTGGATTTTTGAGTGGTGGCCCTTGTATTGGCTCTTGTTGCTGGAGCTATAGGCTTTGTAGGGATTGGTTTTGCTACTTTCTTCCCTTTTGGATGTGCTGTAGGCTATGTTTCAGCCTTCCTCTTCTTAGGTTCAGGTTTGGCTAGTGCTTCCTTGGCTTATTCTTCCTTGACACCTTCTTGTTTTGCATCTTCACCCATGCCTTAGGTCAAAGCAAGAGGTTCCTAGACTTCTTCTTCTTCTTCTTCCTCTTCATCTTCTTCATCATCATCTTCATCTCCAACACCTTCTCCAAATTTAGCTTTAAAATTTCTCACCATTTTGCCATTCTTTTTCAAGGTTGAGTTAGTTTTCAACTCAATTTCAACCTTAGACTTTACAACATTATAATTTCCAATTTTTTTGGCTATCTTATAAACTTCTTCTACAAGAAGTGCAGTGATAGTAGTTGATGCTTCATCAATATTGATCTCATAACCCAAAGACCTTAGCCATTTGACTCTAGGCACTACAACCTGAATGTATGTATAGTCAATGTCTACTAGAAAACAAATGTTATTGTAATGTTGTTCTACTAATGAAATAAGAATTTTCAACCTCTATTTCATGGACTTCTTGAAGTCCTCAAAGTAACTAGTCATTATTGACTCAAAATTGTCACCCATTTGTTCAATGTATTCATTGATTTGCATAGCAATTGACCTATTGGTCTTCCATCCTAACTTTCCAAAATATGGGAACTCATTTTGCACATAAAAGAATATACATACCAATATGGAACCAAATTTGCATTGACAACTTTTAGATTTCCTTATTGCTTCTAGGTTCTCCATTATCTGTTGCATCTAAATTTTTGCAAGATCATAGGTGTGATATTTCTTCACAATCTTGTAGCCTACATTTACTACTATACATGGAAGACTATTTAGTCTGCTTGACTGATAGAATTTGTGGGAAATGACTCTAATGGAAAAATCAAGAAGTGGGTCTATGATTGTGTTAATTGTCATTCCACATTTATTCTATTTGGCTCCAGTATTTTTCTCAATCACCTCCTTTGAGTTGATCCTTAGGGTCTTGGGCTGATCCAGGGTTGGTTAATGTGTAACCATATGCACAATTTTCTTTGTAATTTTTATGGGTCCACCCTCTACCCATAGGCATACATAATGTATTTTGTTTAGGACAATTTTTATCAACTCTGTCTTGAAAATTGTGGCGAATTCTAGGGCATAGGTTGACCCTTTTCTATCCACAATTTTGAACTCTTCCTTTAGTATTCTATTTTCACACAATTTTTCATAGGCTTTATGTATTTCCATGTCTCCAATCTCTCTAACCTTGCAATTATAACATTTTCTCACGTCCTGTACCATTACTACCTTAGGTGGAATCATTGATAATGTGCCTGTAGGATCCTGTTTATAGGCAATCTCTGGTATGGCCTTGAAATTGGGATATTTAACCTCATTACTAACCAACTAAACCTCAAAGGTCTCTTTATCCTTCACATTTTTAAAACTAGAATCCATAGTGCAAAATAGGGTTTTAACAAATTTAATACTACGTAACTCGACACGTGAAGAATACCTACTAGATCAATGAAATGATGCTTGATATTTTCTATGATCCTTGCAAATGGATCAAACTAGCTTGTAGATTGCTTATTTTCTCTTGCTCCCTCTTTCTCTAGATTTGAAATGATGAAAAAATGGGCAAAAATTGGCCTTATACCCTTCAAAGCATCACATTTAATGCATAGTGCATATACAGCTGTAAACTTAGCTACTATGTGATTTTTTCTTTACTCAACTTCTATAGGAACATTACTTTTACTCGAGAACCACTACTTACTTGGCTCTAACTAGCTTTTGCTAACAACTTGGCACATACTAGCATTTACTCGACATCTAAAGAGGACTTTTCACACTTGACACTAATGTGTAAACTTGGAGATTTGACTTTGGATTTTCCTCATTAACTTGCATCTTTATTCATGCAAATTTATCCTTTTCAATGTTAACTTATCTTGGAACTGATGTATGATAAATCATTTAAGTATCAGTCCTACATACCTCTCTTTTGCTTAGTTTGATGAGGTGTGAAGACTTGACCTATTAGGTGAAGTGATCCCTCCATTTGATGTGCTGCTTCCATCTCTTCTCTTCTATGTCTTGTTCATTTCTTCTCTGATGTGTTCAACATCTACTTTGCCTTTTCCTTTGTTGAATTCAGAATTAGGTGCCCTTGACCTTGTTGGATAATTCTTGCTGATATGACCAATCTTCAAATAGATAAAGCATGTGGTTTGACTCAACCATCTATTGTAGTTACCACTAAAGTGTGTTCTTATGCAGTTCTCATGGATGTGTCCATACTCTTGATAGTAGTGACAACTTTGTCTAGTATTGTAGTCCTAATTATAGAAGTGTCCATGACTTCTTGCCTTTTCTGATTTGTTTGGTGACCACATGGGCTTAGATCTGGAATCACAGGCTCTATATCCATACTTTTGATAGTTGTAGCTATATCCTTCAAATCTTGGTGCATGCTTGGTTCTTGTCTTGCATTCATGTGCCTAATGACCTTGTTTATTGCACTTATGATAGTGACCCATGTTTTTAGGTTTGTCATGCTGATTTGCATTCTTGCTCTTGCACACATTAGCAAAATGTCCTTTCTTACCACAAAAATGACAAGTGGGTTTGGAGTTCTTACCTTTGTCATTGCTTTCTTCAGCAGTCTTGGATGATTCTCCTTCTTCCTTGCTGCTATAGCCTACTCCTAATGTGTCATTGCTATATCTAGGGGGTTTTAGTAGCTTCTCAAAGTACTTGATGGCTTTATATGGCTTATTGAAGCTTTCAACAATCTCTCTCTCTCTCTCTCTCTCTCTCTCTCTCCCTTCTCAAATCATTTTATAGTTGTTCATGTTGGTGTTTGAAACTACTAAACAACAAAATGCTCAATACTAACATGATAATACTCATATAACCTAAGGATTAGCCAATTCCTATTAACAATTACATAAGTACACCATTTGGACCCAACTTCAACAAAACCAAGGATGGTTTCCTACTCTTTAGTCTCTGCAAAACCAAGGTGGGTATACCTAGGGATGATTCTAATGCAAACTATTGTATGAAAATTATCTTAGTTTTATTATGATATTCATCTTCTACCTTTAGGCACATACATAGTTTACCAATTTCCTTAATACTTACAAATTTATATACATCCCTCATAAGTAGATCTGGTCATAATCTTCACAATCAGAATCATAGTATGACTCAAACATGTTGAATCCTATATCATCATCATTTTCTTCATGTTCTTGACATTTTTCTACTACATTTTAATTTCCAGGGAAAGACAAGGCTACTGCACAAGACTTAGGGGCATGAGGTAATTGACACACAAAGCACCATGTAGGTTCAAAAGTGAATTTAGGATCATCTACTAAATTTATAGAGTTTTTGGATAAGGGATCAGGAGTGACCTTGTTGTTAGTATTCTTGGGGGGAGGGAAATTTGGTTGACCATCTTTCTAGGTGGTAGTGTAAGGAAAATTTTGCAACCTTTTCTGTCTATTGAAATTTGACTGGTAAGGGACCCTATTTTTAGTGGGATTCCTATAATTTTTTACTTGAGGGATGTTTAAATTCTTTATAGCATTTAGAACTTGACTTATCTCACTAGGGTCTTTCTTTTTTCCACCTCCACCCTTGTTATTCTCCTTTTTGTTACCCTTATTTCCAAACAATCTGGGGTCATCTATTTTACTTTCCAGCCTTCTTGAAATTCTCAAATTATTTTCCACATTCATAGTAATTCTAAAAGCATCTCTTAAAGTCCTAGGTTCTTTATCCCTAAGTTGGTATGCAATTTTACCATCAAAGGCATTCAAATATGTAATCAAAAAAATCTTGTAATCAACTCACATGGTGTGCATGAATTTATCCATTCTCTTTTGGAATCTATTATTATTTAGTAATAGATTCATTAGGTAACCTCTTAATATTACTAAATTCACTTAGGATATAGCTTTGATTCTGCTTGTCACCATATTGCTCCTTGAAATAGTATTCAATATCCTTCCAATTGACAATAGATAATTCAAGAAGTCTCTTGAACCATTCTCTAGCATCTTCAGTTAATGATTGAACAAAAAATTTCATAATAACATCTTCAGCTTCAACCTCATAATCACTCATCATATCAAGAAAACTCCTCAAATGGTGTTCACAAGTGATAGCATTGTTTCCAAAAAATTTAGGCAATCTTTTCCTTATTTATTGTGGGATGGGGTTAGGTAACCAAGGATTCCATCAAAACATATTTTCCTATAACCCTCTAATTGGACAGGTCTTTTTTGTAAATAAATCTTAGGATGATGGTCAACATCTTTTGTAGTGTTACCCACAGTATTACCAGTGATAGCATCACCAATAGATTTGTTAAGATCTATTTTATGTGAAAATGAGGATAAGAAAGGAACAAGTATCTTAGTAGTATTTTTATTTTCATCATTAGATGCACCATCATCTTTAAGTATAACTACAAATTGCCTCCTAGCATTCTCCAAGAATTTGATCTTGTTGTTTATCTTAGCTATGACTACTTCATTTTCCGCAATCTCCAATCTCTTAACCAAACCATCCTTTTCTTTTCTTTTCTTCTCCAGCTCAATATCAAAAAGTGACATGACATCATGGATCTAAACAATGTTTGCTGGTTCATTAATCTTAACCCCAATCTCCTTTTGTTTCCCCTTATCTTTAGCCTCAATAGCATGCCCTATATATTTTGCTTTGTTGTTGTTAGCTTCTAGAGCACTATAGTTTTTAATCTATTGTATTACAGGTCCTTCTAAGTTCATATTCTAAGTTTCCAATAGCTTTTGTTCTTGTATTTTAAGTTGTTCAACTTGACCTATAATCTTTGGTTGCCATGCATTAGCTGCTATTTCATTTTTCTTCTTTAGGGTAGCAATTCTCCTAAGTAATGTATTCTTTTCTTCAAAGGCTTTTGTAATCTTTTCCTCCCTTTCCTTTTGCAATTTCTTATTTATGGCTTCTTGCTCAGCAAGTTGCATTCTCAGGACTTCAATCTCATCAGGATTTGGGATAGTAAACTCAGAAGTAGCAATTTTTTCATCATTGAAACTCGTAGGATCTAAATGCTTTGGTGCTACTTCTCCTTGAGAATAGTTAGATAAGAAAGAGTTTGTACTTTGTTGAAAAATATTGTTGCTATCCCTATTGTCTAAACTGGGTGTATTGTGCACCTCTACAGTTTCTTGGCATATTACTTTGGGTGTGCTAAAAAAGTCATCACTAGATAGTCTAGGATGGGATCTAGAACTTTGGCAAGATTATTCCCTTTCCATAGTAGAAAAATGAACATTCTCTCCCCTTATTTCTTGCTCTTGGAGATGGTCTTCTCTATGCATCTAAGATATTTTCATAGCCCAATTCTATCTTCCCCTAGGAGGAAGATCAATTTGTAATTTGATTCCTGGGTTTTTCCTCACTTTTTCCCATGTGTTCCTTTTATTTTCCATGATTTTGAGACAAATTTTTTCTAAATAATGACACTGGTTAAAACCTTATGGGTCACCACCAACCCTATCCAAATGGGATTTTTTTTTACATAGATCACAATTATTTCGCTAATATTCACAGACAAGATGCAAATAACCCTTGAGACCACATAAAAGTTCTCATAAAATGCCTACCTCAGGCTCTACCCAAGGGAAAATAGATCTTAAATGATATATTGGTTTATGACACATGAAGTGTTAGTCCCTAGTAGAGTCACCATTTTGTTGGTGTTTGAAACTACTGAACAACAAAATGCTCAATACCAACATGATGATACTCATATAACCTAAGGATTAGCCAATTCCATTTAGAAATTATATAAGAACACCATTTGGACCCAACTTCAACAAAACCAAGGATGGTTTCCTACTCTTTAGGCTCTGCAAAACCAAGGTGGGTATACCTAGGGATGATTCTAATGCAAACTATTGTATGAAAATGATCTTAGTTTCATTTTAATTCTCATCTACTACCTTTAGGCACATACACAACTTATCAATTTTCTTAATACTTACAAATTTATATGCATCCCTCATAAGCAAATCTAGTCATAATTCTCCTAGAATTTACAAGTATTTCTAGAAATAGTAGCTACCTAAGACTCAAAAACTAAATGTAAACGAGTGGTGACCAACATTATAACCTTGAACAAAATGGAATGGAAATGACTTTGAAATTATAATTGTTTTGACATGTAGAAGCATAATTTACTCTCAACCACCTCTAATTTATATGATCAGTGCCTTATCCATGGGGGTAAAAAGTCAACTATTAGCAGGAGATCTTGTTCAATTAACTTGTAATTGAATTTATCAACTGTAATCACCTATTTCCATTCTTATGAGACATCCTTTGCATAAACTCATGAATTCTACTAATTTATTAAAGCATTTTCATAATCTATTGAATTAAAAGCAACAATATAACCAATATACACCCCATCCAGACTATTTTCAATCAAATGACCATTATTCAAATGATCTCAAAATTAATAAACTCATGAAATGGAGATAGAAAATGGTGACATAGATCTAGTGCAAATACCCTTTTGTATTATCCTTTTTGTTGACAAATACAATGAAAAATAGAAACTCAATGAGACACCCAAAAAGTCATACTAAGTCTATCATTTTTATCTGCCATAAGAAAGTACATAATTGGAAATTAACTCAAAAAAAATTGCACATGACTAGACCAACTATACTTTCTTGAAAATTGCAAACATACAGAAGTTTAGACCTTTTCTCTAGCCCTGGGATCTTGCTTATATAATGTGAGATGCAACAAGCTTCAAGCAAAGAGAACTGACAACTTTCTTTTACAAAGAATCTTTACATGTAGCTATCATAAAAAGACAAAAATGTGTGTAAAAAAAAACATAAATGTCATTACATTCTTTTGGTAGGCCCCATTTCTATTATGTTTCTTGGAATGATGGAGCCTTATGATTTGATTCTCTAATTATTCTAAATCTTTAGAATAAGTGGCTATGAGGCTTGAAAGTGATGTTTCCTCTTCAATTACTTGCACGTCTATTTTAACTTGGGGGTTTTCCTTATCTTCATCATCAATAGTTAAAGTAACTATTGCTCTTACATTTTCCTCTACCTCATCATCTTCTTCCATCAATTTTGTAGACATAAATTATTGCTTCCACTCATTGTAAACAGTGTCATTAGGCCAATCAAAATTTAGGACATCCCTTTATACAGTTATTAAAGAATTTTTAATAGCTTCTATTTTAGCAACATCTTTTCTGATGGCATTGTAAAACAACTACACTTTAACCAATTCCTCATTGGTCATTGCCCAAAATAAATGCCCAGTTTCATTTATTACATTATTTAATCTTTGACAAAACAATTCATCCAACTTCTTTTTCCACTCTTCCTTTTCCTTTAATTTATCAATAGTTTTGAGAGCACTAGGAAATAAATCAAAATTTTCAGCTATGTACTTTGAGAAACAAATTGTCACTCTAATTTGAAAAGAATCTTGTTTGTCATCAAATTTTTTAAGCTTATTTAACAAGTCCAAAATCCTCTCTATCTGGTGACAGGTTAGCTAGATGACAGATACATACATGAGGGTAATATCATTATTCCTCTCAGTCCATTTCTGTATAATAAGCTTCATTCTTTCTTCATTTCCTTTCAATTCATCCTTGATGGCTACAATCCTTACCAACTAGTCAAAAAATGTTGGCCATTCTATCCTATCCATTAGATACATTACACTCTATCTTATCTTTTCCTCATAATGGTTATTTAATTCTACATACAGTGCATACAACTTATTCTTTTCCTCTTCAAAATCCTCTGCAATGTAGAATTGAGTCCTTTTTGGGGTGTTTGGTATCTCAATAATTGGAGTTGACTTAAAAGGCTCAATAGGTGGCTTGGGGTATACAATCCTAGGTCTACTTGATTCTCCTACTTTTCTTTTCCCTAGTTGTTTATCTATTTGAGATATTTGATTTTCTAATGATTGTATATGTTTACCCCTATCCTCATATGCTTTTAAAACCTCCTCAAATCTAGCATTGAGTTGGGAAAACCTATCCTCTTCCTGACTAGACACCACACTACCAAATTTCAGCATTTTTGAAGCCATTCCAATAATTTTCTTGCTGCCAACCTCACTAGCCCTGAATACTGTTAATGCACTAGTATGTTCTATGGTAGACATTTCCTACATTCTAGTTTTGTCCTTCTTCTCAATTGACCAAATTACCAGGTCCTAGTGGTCATCACTAAATTTGATTCCTCTATGAGCCTGTAGTACCTCTTCCTTAGTCTTATACTATACATCCTTTTGTTTCCTTATTGAATAAAAAATTATTGCATTGGCTATGTCCCATTCTGGCAAAATGAGGACCCTTGACTGCTTAACTAATTGCCTCCTAGCCTTAGGTGTAAATTGGGGAAAATCACTCAAAAATTTTGATTTTACCTCCTCCTTGATAATAGAGTTTGATTTATTAGGTTGCTCTACTTTTATTTTCTTGCAAGTTTTTTCAAAATTTCCTATACTTAATCTCCATAAAAATTGTGCAAAGGCTCTAGATTTCACAAAATTTTCATCATTGATAAACTTCTTAGAAGCTTGGGCCACTATAGGATCTATCTCCTTACCTTGATAGTTAGCAATAGTAAGGTCCAAGGAGGGTGCAAGAGGCTCTTGTGGTTCCCCAATCTACAAGTCTATGGTAGTAACAATAACATCCCCTTCTCCACCAATTTGCCTCAGCTAATCCCTCAAAGATGCTTCATCATCTATTTGAATTGGGGTTTTTCTTGGGGAGTATTTTTCTACCTAAGAGGAGGATCCGTGCTCCAATTTCTACCTCTTTGGGGCACTAGCTGCAGATGGACTTTTTGGTCTTGGTCTTTGTTGAAAGGGAGCCCATCGTACACTCTGCACCATAACATAACCTGCCCTTTTCTGTAATGTGTACTATCCATAAGCTACTATGTTTCTACTGTTTATCCTCCTTTGTATCTCTATAGCCCTGTCTGGATATGTCTTGACATATGTAGCCTTCTTTTCATTCATTATTTGTATTATTATAGCAAAATTGTTCATCAATGTTTTTATCTTGGCTCCCCAATATTTCGTATCTTTTAGAGGGTCAAAATTAGAATCAAAAGCATTGATGAATTCCAATGTTTTACTAAACACTATCCATTTTTCTTTCCTTAATTCCTGTTCCTGTAAAGATAAAACATTTTTGATAATATCCTCAGTAAAGTATACCTATTGTACCATGTGAGAAACTTTTTTCCTTTCTCTTAAGAGGTCATAAAACCCTTTTGGATCAATAAATCATGCATGGGACTTTGCCATATTATACTTATCCAAAAATAAGTTGAGGTGTTTCCATCCTTTCCTTACAAAGACAAAATCATGTACTATTGTGACAACTGGGAAAAAAGTACCTTTCTTGGGCAAATCTCTTTCATCAATAGTACCAATCTGCCACAACAACTCTGCTATCCCTATCTCCAGAGGCACATGGAATGGTAGCACATGAGGCTTCCCCAAAAGGCCATATACTCTTATTACTATAGAAACATTATATGAGATTATATCCCCCCAATTATGACTGACCAAAAGCCCTTTTGCATGGTCCTTAGGCTTGACCAATTCAAGTAGTGATTATGGAATGCTAGGGCTATCTCCTCTCAAGAGAAATCTAAGCTTAGATGCAAAATATCTATCAAACTCTACAAAACTAGCATCTCTAGCCTCTGAGGTCATGTGAACACTCCACAATTGGACTAGATTCTTCTCTCCATCTTTGGTTACCTCCAGTTCCATGCCCTTAGAGAAGTAGGTAACTCCCTTATATAGACATACATGCATGAGCAATGAATACCAATAGAATGGTTTGTTTACTTTCCCTTGTGCTATCCCCACCAAACCATTGTGAATTTCCCATGCAGGAAAAGTGGCAAAATCTAGAATAGTGCTCATCCCAAATTGAAGAGTGTGAGCCATGATAAGAACAATGGAGCCTGGGATTTTTTTGACTTCATCCATCCCAAAAATCTTGCAAAGAGAGAAATATAATGCTTGAGCCTTGATATTAAAATGTCTCCTTAATAATGGCTCTAGGGCACCACATTGTACCTTGCTTGAAGATCATCCATATTAATGATTTCATGCACGACATGGTTAGGGTTGAGGTTGAAAACCTCACTAATCAGTTCAAGGAAAACCCTAAAAAGATTTACTCCAACATGATTCTTTACCCACCCCGTGATAGGATCATACTTCTTAGTTAGGTCAGTCAATAGATCACTATTAAAGAAAACTACAGGGACTGTTAACTTCCTAATGTCGAATTGCCAGACATTGCTCATGAGGGTATCTAATTTTCATTCTAAGAACCACTTTTTGAACAATTCTAAACCTCCCACAGATACTTGGGCATCTCTTACCAAATTTACCCTATCATAGAAACCCTTGGCTACAACTACCCTGGGGTTCTTAGGAATAACCTCTCTCCCCTTAGTGATTTCATTGATAGATAGTGGGAATTGTTCAAGGAAATTGTTATGCACAACCCTTTTTAGGTAATCACTTTGTCTAGAGAATTCATTTTGTGGAGGTATTTTCTAAGATTAAAAATTTTACCACACCAGATTCTTGCTATTTAGAAGTTTCAGAGCACTTACCCATGAAATTTTGCTTTTTTCTGTGAAATTTTTGCTGCAATTCACTGAATTTCTTTGTAAATTTCTATGCCCTAGGTCTAGAAATTCTCTTTGCTCTGATAACCTTTTAAAATTTTGTGGTTCAATAATGGTGAGATCATGAATTATATTTGATCATTGAAATCACATGAATGAGCTTTGAACCATATTAACTTCCATTAGCCATTATTCTCAAGTTGCATCCAAATTCAAATCTTATCCATCGATTTCACTAGATCAGATGGCTATAATTCAAAAAATCAACAAGCTTTATGGCTTTAAAAATGTGGCCATGTGTCGCATTATTTCTTACTCGCATTCCTTAAATTTCTTGCATCTTGAAATTGCAGGCAAGTGCCATATGGTGATCAAGACAAGATCAATGATCACACAAATTTATAATTGAATAAGGCTCAGTTAGCTATACTAACCAATAAGAATTCTCCATGTGAATTAGTGCATACTGAAAAACTTCCATGCAATCAAGTCCCATTTTATTCCTTTGAGAAAGTGAGTGCTTGACATCATCTTTGCCACGTGTTAGGCTGGCGCATGCCCACTTTGTTTAAACTCCCTTCAAATTCCTTATGTGGGCATGCGTCCATCATTGATTTGATCAAGATTGATGGTAGGTATGAACTTTGTCTCTTATGATCCCTTCATCCACTTGAACCAATGAAATAACTCCTCTAAACCCTTGTGCTCTGAAAAATTTGAATATCGCATTAATGTTTAAGTTTTTGCACACATAACAATCGACACTTCCAGCTAAGCACATGTTAGATAACATGGCGTGACTTAGCACTCTCCCCAGATCTTGGCCCCACTATGACATGTGGCGCAAGGGCACATACCCACATTTCTTATTTCTCAAGAAGTTTCTTAATGTGGACATGCACTGGTCATTGATCCTACATAGATTAATGATTGCAAAACTTCCAACCCTTTTAACTGACAAATCAAGTTACTGGCCTAACTGGAATCACACATCAACTTTTCCTTACAGCCTGGCACAATGTAGCACATACCTTTCATGCTTAGTCCCAATTTTCTATGTGTCATCATAACACTTTCCTACATTATTTAAAAGTAAAGTAACTTCATAATGCAAGTAAGCGCTGATTGTGGATCTTACACAAATCAATGATCATGAAATCATGCATATTTATAGCATCGAGTAAGCTAGAATAACCAATGAAATATCTCCTTTTAGTTCAATTCACCTGAAAACTACCATAGATGATATATCACTATCACCTTCTAAAGAGGTGGGCCCATGATGCTATGTGTCACAATGGCACATGCCTGCATTGCTTAAGATTCTTGCATTTTCTTAATGCAAGAAAGTGCAATTCATTTATTAAGACAAGATCAACAGTGCCTCAAAACTTGTGATGCACTAAGATTTTAATGTTAGTGAGGGCTTCATGTCATTAAGGCACATTCCCACTTTGTTTAAAGACCTTCAATTTCAAGATTATAGGGATGCACCATCCGTTGATTTGACTAAGATCAATGGCTGGCCAAAAGGTGTTGTAGATGATATATTTTAATAAAATACCTCGAGAAAACTACAAACAAAGCAACATTAACAAATTTTTATCAAATTTTGATGAGATCATCCTTGAGTAAACCCATCCTTAGGATAAATGTGTCCTACCTAAAATTTTGAAAAAACACTTTCAAAAGGATTTTCAAAAACTAGGGTAAAATAAGATAAGACATTATGGTTTTTTACACACTTAGGGTTTTTCAAAGACTGTGTTGATGAAAAACTTTGAGAATTTAATAGAACTCAAACAACACAAAGACTAGGACATGATTAGGGTAACCTAAGAGTTTGAAAAATTATAAGGAACAAAACCCTAATTTGTAGGATACCATGACTTAAATGATTTTTCACTAAAATTTTAAAATTTCTCGACACTGTGAAAAATCAAACCAACAGTTCATTCTGCAACTTCAATATGGTGATCTCAATGTCTTTGACATTTAACTCATGATGAACATTCATCATATGACTTAGTGTATCCAATTGAATGTTGGAAATTTTGGTAAGCTTAGTTGACTTCTCTTCCAGTCTGTTGTCTAGGTTTCTCTTGTCTTCTTCTATCATGACTTTGTCTTCAATGACTTTCTTCTTTTGCTCGGTCACTTCGCTTAACATCATGGCTTATGATTCTTCCTCAATCTTGAGATTCCTAATCTCTTCTACTTGAGTTCTATTCTTTTCCATTAGATCTACTATTGTTACATCAAACTCATTAGAGTCTCCATTTGCAAAGAACTTGGTGGTGTTAAACACTTGACACTAGATATGATCACCCATAAAACCTCCAAATGAGAAGGTAAACCTAGGGTGGGGATGACACCCATAACTTTTTACTACTACAACAATAAATGTAACTTGTTAAGGTTACAATGTTTGACCATGAACCATGGTCTACCCTGTGAAAAGCCTACCCTATTAAAGGCTTACAAAGGACTGTTAAATTCCACCCTGTTAAAGGATTTCACACCCTACTAGAAGTGTACTTGTCTAAAGGATTTTGAACATCTACTTGAAATGTCACCCTATTTAAGGATTTTATAGTAATTGTTAAGTCAACCTTAGTCCAAAGGATTTCATTCTATTGATATAGTTGTTAGAAAGTATAGTAGAATGTTTGATCTGAAAACTTACAATCTTGTATTGTTGATTTTAGATCTTGATTCAGTCAATCTTGATCCTCTCTGATCTGATATGAAAATGTTGTATCACTATTCCTTTGTTCTACTAACTGATTCTACAATTCTACCCTTCTTCTAAGTCACCTTGAATGCCTTCAATTCAATTTACTCCTTTTCTTCTTCTATTTTTTTTCTTGCAATACTCTCTATATTCATTTAAATTATGGGGCTTCATCTTCCTCATAAAGAATTTTGTGACTTAGGGTTAGGTATGAATCTACGGCTGAGATTCATCCTTTTTTCCTGCTTAACCATTCCAATTTTTTGATTGGTTGTACGTTGATTGCATAGGAAATCAAATAGATTCGATCTTATCTTCTTATCTTTGAGACCTATCCATAAGTTGGCATAAAAACAATTTACATAGTTTTCTATGCCATCACAAACAACTAGATCCATTCTATGTTACTCAACACTTGATAATACTGATGCTCGACACTTACTATATTTCTGTCTGGATCAACACTTGAACTTGCTCAACATCTATTGTTCACTCGACACTTGAACTTTCCTGGCATCTATCATTCACTTGACACTTGGACTTTCTCAACATCTATACATATTATAATCGGCATATATTACTAGCTTGACATGAATTTAGTAAATATCTTAAGTGTGTTGACACTCAATTGTCAAAACCAATCTGAGTTCAACAGTGCTATACCCACTACATTAGCACCTAAAAGGAATGGAGAATGCAAAATGTGTACTGATTTTACAGCTATTAACAAGATCCTAGTGAAATATAGGTTTCCTTTGCTAAGGATGGATGACATAATGGATTATTTGAGTGGAGCAAAGTATTTTACCAAGATTGATTTGAAAAGTGGCTATCATTAGATCAAAACCATAGAAGGTGATGAATGGAAGACTACTTTAAAGATAAAAGATGGTTTGCATGAATGGTTGGTTATGCCTTTTGGTTTTACCAATGCACCTAGTACTTTCATGAGGTTGATGAATGAAGTTCTGAAAATATTTTGGGGTAAATCTGTCCAAAAATTGGCAAAGACATGAATTACACATTTTCGATCAATCAACATAGATTAAAGATTAAATTCGAAGAACACAAAAGACTTTCAAATAAAAAATAACATCAGATAAAATCAATAAGATTTAAATCAACTTTAAAAAGAGCAAAAAAAAAATTCAAAATTATAAAATGAAATTCAAAATGGGAGAAAGAAAAAAACAATCTTTTGAAAATAAATAGAACATTTAATAAATCAATAAAGCCATTTATCCTCACAAAAGTGAAAATTCCCCTTTTACATTTAAAAGAATTGGAAAAATCTTCATTTATCCTCAAAACTAAGTCTATTGGACTCTTCCTCCTTGCCTCTTATGAGATATTCTCATTTTCACCTCCATCCACTAGTGAAAGGTAAAATCCTCATTCTTACCCCAACCCCTTATTGGTGTTTTTCACCTATTAAGAAACAATATAATTAATACCAAGATAATAAAAGATCACAAAAATCTAAGGATTAGCTACTTCCAATAAACAATTATATCTGTTTTATATTTGGATCCAACTTCAACAAAATCGAATAGATTTCCTACTCTTTAGGCTTTGCAGAACCAAGGTGGGTATACCTTAGGGATAGAAGATTTTTTAGCTTGACACTACACACATATTTTACTTATTCCACAACAATACACATCCCTTGAATTAGATTTGGTCACAATTCTTCTTAAATTTGTAAATAATTCTGGTAATAGTAGCTAGTTAAAACTCAGAAGTTAAATGCAAACAAGTGTTGACCAACATTAACATTCTTTGAACAGTAAAATAGAATTGATTTTGAATTAAAGCTTGATGCTTATTTAGGATCTTTCCATCTACAAACTAAATCAATTAGATCAATGCCTCATCCATTAGGATTTAGAGTCTATTAAATTTCTAGATCTAATTGATTTCATTACAATCAATACTATCAACAATTCATACTGAAAATCATTCTTACAGATATCACTCCTATTACCATGGAAATTTCATCAATCTCACTGAAGAAATTACTTAATCCTTTGAATTAAAAGCAATAGTAAATTGACATACAACTTAATTTAACTGCATTCAATTAAACAAACCTTGCTCATACAACTTCAAGTTAACTAGATAATAAAAATGGAGACAAGATTTAGCTAGAATAGATGTGGGCACAGTTCATCTTGTATTAATTTCATTTAAAAATTGTATACAATTGAACAAGACTCGGAGTGACTCAAGATAAAACATCTAAATCTTGCCAAGTTAATGCATTCTCATAAATTTTTTTAGAGAAAATATCTCACAAAGTTCACATCAAGAAAACTAGATTGAACAAGTATAGTAAAATCTAAAATGTGCAATAACTTGGACCCTCTCTCTAGCCTTGGAATCTCACTTATATAATGTGAGATGCAAAAAGCTTCAAGCAAAGAGAACTAACAATTTTCCTTTTGACAAAAGATATTTACATTTATTGTTATCACAAAAGAAAAAATTTTGTGTAACAGAATTTTTTTACATCAAAGTATTTTCTTGGTGGGACCATTGTTTGTTTACACTTTTAGATGCTACAAATTCCATGATTGGCTCTTTCATTACTCTAATTCCTTAGAATATGTAGCTATCAGACTTGCTAATGACATGTCTAGTTCTTTTTCATGTATCTTCACTCTAACTCAAGGCTCTCCATCTTCATCATCTTGAACTATTAAAACAACAGTTATTTTTGAATGCTAAGATGTCACATCATCACCTTGGTTTTCTGGGCTAATAGTTGTAATTGGTTGTTCTATTTCCATTACTGAGGTGTCACCTGTATGATATTCTTCTTGGCCCACACCCTCTTCTTCTGTTACCACCTATTGTGAAGACATAAGTTCTTTCCACTTGTTAAAAATAGTATCATCAGGTAAATCAAAATTTAAGATCTATTGCTTTTTTATTACAAAGCTTCCTATTTTTCTATTTCAACAAGTTATTTTCTAACAGTATTATAAAAAATTTTACTTTGACAAATTCTTCATTAGTTATTTCCCATAGTACATGCCACTTTTCATTTATGACCCGATTCATTCTATGGCACAATAAATCATCTAATTCCTTTCCCCATTCTCCCTTTTCTTTTATTTTGTCAACCTTTTTTAGTGCATTGGGAAAGAGATCAAAATTCTTCACTATATACTTAGAAAAACATATTGTTGTTCTCTTTTGAACAAAAACCCTTTTTTCATCAAATTTTGTTAGATTATTAACTATATCAAAAATTTTCTCTATTTGATCACATGACAATTCGATGATAGAGATACACATAGAAGTAACATCATTATCTCTATCATTCCATTTTCAAACAATGAGCTTCAATGTGTCTTCGTCTCTCTTTATGTCACTCCACATCTCTAGGATTCCTACCAATTGGTCATAAAATGTTGGCCAATCAATCTTATCCACTAAGTATAAGATTGTCTTCTTGAGTTTCTCTTCATATTGATTATTTAGCTCAACATGTAACTCCCACAATTTATTCCTTTCCTTTTCAAATTCCTCTGTAGTGTAGAACTCAGGTCTCTATGGGGTATCAGGCAACTCAACAATTGGAGTAGACTGGAATGGTTCAATTGGGGGGGTGAGGATATACAATCCTTGGTCTATTGGGCTCTCCCACTTTCCTCTTTTTGAGCTATTTATCCATCTAGGATATTTGATTTTCCAATAGTTGTATCCATTTTCATCTTTCCTCATATGCCTTAAGTATTTCTTCAAACTTGGAACTGAGCTCTAGGAATCTACTATTTTCTTTTCCAACTACTGCACTTCCAAGAGATATCATTTCTTGAGCCATTTTAGTGACCTCTTTACTATTAACTTCATCAGCTTTGTACACTGTGAGTGAACCAGTATTCTTAGTACTTGAAATCTCTTGAATTCTAGTCTTATCTCTCTTTTCAATAGAGAAAATCACCAAAGCTCGGTGATCATTTCTGAACTTTATCCCTTTATATGCTTGCAATATTTCCTCTTTAGTTTTATACTGCACATCCTTTTCCTTTCTAATGGAATAAAAAATCATAGCATTAGCCATGTCCTACTTAGGTAGAACCAAAACTCATGACTCTTTAACTATTTTTCTCCCGACCTCAGGTGTTCATTGGGTAAAGTCCTCCAAAATTTTTTCCTTTACCTCCTCCTCAATTTCAGAGTCCAATTAATTTGGTTGCTCTACTTTTATTTCTTTACACTTTGCCTCAAAATTGCCTATATTCTTCCTCCATAAAAATTGTGCAAAAGCCCTAGATTTTACAAAAGTCTCATCATCTATAAATTGGGATGCTTGTGCAATTATTGGATCTATCTCCTTACCTCTATAATCAGCAACAGTGAAGTCAAAATATGGCATAGGAGGTTCATCAGGTACTAGCCTTTCTATATTAGCACTAGTGACAATTATGTCTCCCTCCCCTCCAATTTTTCTTATTTTCTTTCTTAGAGATGATTCATCATCTACTCTAAGATGGTGAATACTCTCTTTCTTGAGAGGAGGATCCCTATTCTAACCTTTTTCTCCTAGGGGCACTGGTGTCAGGTGGAATCTCTAGTCTTGGCCTTTTGTAGGGGGGAATGTGCTATATATTTTGAGCCACAATGTATCCAACCCTCCTCTACAGTGTATACTAGCCTGGAGTCACCATCATTCTACTATTTATTCTTCTTTCCACTTCAACAGATTTGTCTGGATATGCTCTAACTAAGATATCCTTCTTCTCATTTAGAGTTTTCATTATTACAACAAAATTGTTCATTAGTGTGTTCATTTTGGCTCCCTAATATTTCTTATTTTCCAGGGGGTTATAATTGGGCACAAAAGCATTGATAAATTCTAAAACTTTGCTGAAAACTACCCACTTTTCTGACCTCTTATTCATGTAATGAAAATATATTTCTAATGATATCCTCTAGGAAATATACATTTTGTACAATAGCCTTAGCTTTAGTTCTCTCGCTAAGGAGGTCATAAAATCCCTCTGGATCAATATATCTAGCATGGGATTGGGCCATTTGATATCTATCCAAAAATAATCTCAAATTTCTCCATCCTTTCTTAACAAAAAATATTTCATGTACAATAGTCACAATAGGGAAGAATGTGCCTTTACCTTTTCCCAATATATCCCTTTCCTCAATCATTCCAATCTACCATAGTAACTTTGCAATTCTTATAACTTTGCAATTCTTATCTTTAAAGGCACATGAAAAGGTAATACATGGGGTCTTCTAAAAAACCATAAACTCTAATCATAGTGGAAACAGGGTATATCCCCCCAATTATGACTGACCAACAGTCCCTTGGCATGGTCCTTGGGCTTTTATTAGTTCTAACAAAGGCTATGGGATTCTTGGACTATTCCCTTTCAAAAGAACTCTAAGCCTTGAAGCAAAGTATCCATCAAATCTAACATAACTGGCATCTGAGACTTCCCTTGTCATGTTAGGACTCCATAACTGAACTGGGAGCTTCTCTCCATCTCTTTCTAGTTCTAACTTCATCTCCATGGAGAATAAAGTGACTCTCTTGTATAGACATATGTACATAAATAAAGAACACTAGTAGAAAGGCCTATTTACCTTACCTTAAGCTATTCCAATTAAACCATTGTGAATTTCCTCAGCTAGGTAGGTGGAAAAATCAAGAATCAAGCTCATTGCAAATTGTAGGGTCTGAGCTATGATGAGGACAATGGAGCCTTGAATACAATCCTCCTCATCCATCCCAAATATTTTGCATAAAGAAAAATATAAGGCCTATGCCCTATGATTGAAGTATTTCATTATCAGAGGCTCTGGGGTATTTGGTGTAACCAAAGGAAGTGACCCAATTTTAACAATATGTTGTTGCAATGACCCTACTCTCAAGTATACCCTCTATGCATCATACCTCACCTAGAATTCCTCTATATCAATTTTCTCATGGACTGCATGATTGGGGTTGAGTTTGAAAACCTCTCTGATTAAGGCAAGTGAAACCCTAAAGAGATTATCCCCAACATGGTTCTTCACAATTCTAGTGATGGGGTCATACTTCTTGACCATGTTAGTTAACACATCATTGTCAAAGAATACCCCAAGAACAACTAGTTTTCCAATGTCAAACTCCCATAAATTGCTCATCGGGGTGTCCAAATTGTGCTTTGCAAACCATTTTTTGATCAATTCTAAACCCCCCATTGAAACTTGTGCATCTCTTACCCAATTGGCCCTATCATAGAAACCCTCACCTACAACCAGCCTAGGGTTTTAAGGGATGAGTTCTCTACCTTTTTTTAATTCATTTAAATATAGAGGCAATTGTTCAAGGAAATCATCATGAATAGATCTTTTAAGGTAATCCATAAAACTCGAGAATTCCTTTTAGGGAGGCATTTTAATTGTCAACTTCGCATAATTAAAATTCCTTGATTTCAAAAGTCACAAACCACTTACCCACTGATTTCTACTTCTTTTTCTCTGTGAATTACTCTATAAGTCGCTAAAAACCTTACAAAATCTCATGACCTAGCTTTGAAAATCCTTGTGCTTTGAGAAATTTGCAATTGTGTGGCTTAGTAAAGGTGAATTTGCAAGTTATACTACAGCATTAAGGTCACACGAATTAGCCTTGAAGAACATTAATGTCTCTAACCATTAATTTTCTTATCATGCCTTAGATTTGAATTTCATCCATTGATCACAAAGCATTAGACAACCTTATTTGAAAATAAAAAAGTTGCTGTAAAGTTTTGAAGTCCCTGTCACATGTTAAGCAGGTGCTTCCCCACTTTGCTTAAAACTTGAGCATTTTCATAATGCGGTGAAGTGTTGATCATTGATCTTCCAGAGATCGACAATCACATTCTTTATAAATAAGTCCCTTTAAAAAGTGGACCCATTGGCACACTCATCTCCAAATTGGTGAGCATTTTTTTATTCGACCAATTACTTCACTCCATGTCATTACCTTTTCCACCTTAGCATGACTTGACAACTCTTCTTTGCAATAGATCCCACCTTGCCACATGGAAAAATGGCACTTCCTCACTTTTCTTAAAGTTCATGCATCTTCATATTGTAGGTAAGAAGTGATTGTTGATCTTACCAAGATCAATGCTATTGCAAAATTGCACCTTTATAATATCTAGTCAGCCAGACTAACCAATAGAATATTTCCCTTTTTGCCAAGGTGTTTGACAACTGCCATAGTACAAACTACATTATTGTATTTCAAAGAAGTGGGTCCATGACATCATCATATATCACATGTCCTGTTAGCACTTCTCCTCTTTTCTTAAATGTTGAGCATTTTCTTATAGTGGTAAAGCATTGATCATTGATCTTGAAAAGATCAACAATATACAACTTGTATCTTTTGAGCTACATGAAATACGCTTTGTGATGTCATCAGGGATAGGTGTCACCAAGGTGCTTGCCCACTTTGGTTAAAGTCTTTGCATCTCTTCGAAGCAGTAATATGCTTGCCATTGATCTTCCCAAGATCAATGACTCCATGATATGATAGTAAAAATAAACCACAACATTTGGCTTAACCAATAATATTGCAAGAAAATAGAACATACATTGATAGGTACTGACAATTCTGGAAAAGGTTTGATGAAGTACTAACAAAGTTAGACAAGCTTTAGTCTTTGCGATGTAGTCAAGACCCACCATCAGCAAGTGCTATGTGGCACAAAGGTGCTTGCTCGCTTCACTTAAAGTTAATGTATCATCACATTGTAGGTAAACATGCACCGTCGATCTAAAAGAAATCAATGGTCAACCAAAACAAACCATCGGAGTTAAGATGCTTCAAAAAAATGCTTAAGAGAGATAACTACGGTTAAGGCAAGCTTAATAATAAAAGGTTTATTTCATGGAAAATAATAAAGTAATCTTTACAAAAAAGAAAACTTTGGATAAGCGTGTCTCGCATAATTTGAATAAGGAAATTATATTTAATTACCTTTTTTGAAAGCTAGGGCACACAAGCAAGGGTTTAAAAGACCTTTAGGAATTTTGAACAAGGGTTTCAATAGAAACTCACTAGTTTTGGACTATAAGCCTAGGGTTTTTCACTGTGAGGTACAACACATGACAAAGGGTGAAAACTAGGCCAACACCCCTTTCAAAATCATATAAATAGGAGGAGAATCAAATAGCAAAGGGACCTAAGTTTTAGGCATCTACACTAAGGCACATTCTAAGTTATCATTTTAGTATTTTCATTATAGCAAGTTCATTGAATTTTAGCATTCTTTTCATGTTATTTAGGGTCATTTTAGCATATGTTTAGTTTATTGCACATTTATTTGATAGCATTCTAGAGTTTTCATATACATAATCTGCATTTAGTCATAGACCTTGCATGCATACTTGTAGAACTACATCTTAAGCATACTCCCATACAAGAACTATCATTAAGATGCTGATCTAAGAGCATTCTTAGCAGTTGTAGTTAGGGAAACATGGGACACTCATAGAGTTTAGATTTTGACAATAATTTCTTGGGTTTAGTTTAGTTCATTGTCAATCTTATCTGTACTCTGCATTAAGGTCTCATGAATATGCAAATATACCACGTACAAATTGGCGCCCACCATGGGGCTTGAACTTAAAGCCTCTCTATTCTTCAATTTTTCTTTCTAATTTTCTATTTTAGTGTAGATATTTGTTTCTTGTTGATTTCTTGTGCGAATCTAATTGGTCATAGGTTCTACAATGCTTTGGAGGCTTCATAAGAACAACAACAAACTCTCAAAGGCTTCTCCAAATGCACAAAGGCCAGATCTACAATCTTCTGACACTACAACACTTCTAAACTCTATTTTAATTCTTTTGAGAGATATTTTAATGTATTCAAATATTTTTTTAGTGCTTTTAAATCTTTCTATAATAAATTTAAACATTCCTGTACCACATTTAATGTTTTCTATAGCAAAATTTCCACTTTCTATAGCACATTTACTAGTTTAAATAGCACATATGATACATTTTGTGATGCAAATTATTATTCCTATAGCACATCTAATAAATTTTATAAATTGTTGAATCTAACTTCTAGATTTGATTATTGGTTGTTTATAGGTCCCTTCCAAGCTAATGAAGACTCCCAAACTTTGACAATACATGACATGAATGAAGACCCTTAGAAATGCACCTAGCCTTTGCTAGCACTAAATCAAGAAAGTGGACCTCAGCCTTTTTTAGTTCAAAGTGCAACATTTCTAAGCTCAAAACCTAGTTTAATATAAACATTTGATCTCATTGACCTAAACGAGAGTAGGCCTATGCTCTGAGTTGATCAAAATGCCCAACCTTCTACAAAGATCAGTTACAATTGAACGAGGAAAGAACCCACACATAGCCTAACTAAGAGGCCCCTCTATCTTCCATAGTATAAGGGTTGGTAATTGAACAAGTGTGTCTATTGTGTTTGGGAGGTTAGGACATTAGGGATATGCTCTCACTCTCCTAGAGTGATTGAATTCCCAGACCTATTTGTGATTTCAATTTTCCCACTTTCTACTAGGTAGGATTACTTAGCCATAGAAAGGCTACCTCCCAAGTTACCTTAGCAGGGCTAGTGAGAGGAAACACCTTCTAATCTTTCATTTCCAATTGAATGCAAGCCACCCATATTTGGAACATAGTTTTCCTCTAGTAGTCCCATAAGGGATTGCACCAAACCTCCTTAGCATTAGTGGTAAGCTCTCTATCACACGAGAGGTAAATCCAAACATTGTTGGTTAAAAACTAAAACACACTAGTCACCAGCTCTAAGCAACCTTGCTAGGAAGCCCTTTTTCTTCCATTTTCTAGATGCGTGTAGTTTTTTATTTTATTGTGGTTTCTACTATTATTTTTATTGGATGTGCTTTAAAACTTAATAACAAATTCTAGTTTGGATCACAATCCTTCCAGAAGACATAACTATAAATTGATATGAGAAACCCAGTTCAAAATAAGAACATTGTTGAAAGACCCTAAAAGAGAGAATTTAATTCTTAAAACAATGTATTTGGCCCATTCTGTAATGCATTTGAACTCTATTATAACACATTTGAATGTAAAATAATGCATATGATTGGTATAACATTACATTTGAGCATTTAAATAGTGCATATAATTAATGAAATAGCACATTTGAGCAATCTTGTATTGCATGTGAGAATAAATCCAAAATAAAGGTTATCTGCATACACAACACCTACAAAAAAACAATGAATTTGGATACCCTTTTCCTTCATTGATGTTTTCCAAGACAGATAGATTCTGAAATTGATTGAAACCATTTTTGAAACAAGCAAAGCTATGAATGTCATTACTAATCCAATAGGCATTATTGCTCCACTTCTCATATCAAGTTAGAAACATCTGAGGACACACACCCATTCCCTACTTGACTTCATGAAAGTGAACTTACCCTATCAACATTTCCAAATACCTTGTCCAACCTAGCTTGTTACTCCAAATGAATCATGGTCAACGAAAACCCTCATATTACAAAAATGCATAAGAATTAGAGGAATCCCATCAACATATCATGCCACTGTGTAAAACTAGTGTGATCATGAAACCAAAGTGATCACCTATATAGGTGAGTGCCAAAATAGCTAGCAGAACCATCAAATGCACAAAATCTCTTGATCTTATTGAACCTATCATACCAACAAATCATTCACCAAACATAGTTACCCACAAGTCACCCCTGTTCAATCAAAGTTCAGAACCCTTTTCCAAAATGGGTTCATACAACATTTGGGATGAAAAGAGCATCAAAACTAAAATTGAAGACTTTCAACAAAATCTTGAACTTGTAGATATCATGGACAATATACTTGAGAAACACAAAGAATACTACATACTAGCATTAGCACAACAAGGTGTGAAATTGCCGTCCAAATTTGATGTGACTAATTTTAAATGAGATGAAGAAGAGTCACCCTTAAACATTGTCACACAAAAATTACAAGACCTGCAATTGGAAATGGAAAGGATGAAGTGAGGAAAAATACAACCTGTAGAATTTAGCCTCAAAAAGGTGTGTCCTCTTCCATTTGATAAAAGTATTACCTTCACACCTTTTCCTCAAAATGTAAAGATACCAAAATATGATAAATATTTTGGTACATTAGATTTACAAGATCACCTTAGACAATTCTATACCCTCAGTATGGAGTTTTTCCATGACACCACTTAATGCATCTATTTCCTATGAGCCTCAGAGGGTAGGCCATGGAGTGGTCCTCCAAGATACCCTCTAACATTTAGACCTTTGATCAATTGGATTATTTTTTTATTGCTCAATATTCTTATAATATCAAAAGGGAAGTTACAATGATCAATTTGTGTAACACAAAAAAATTTGTGTAACACAAAACAACTTCCTAAAAAATCATTCAAGGTATTCCTACAGTAGTGGAGACACATGTTTTCCAAGTATCATATAGACATACCCAACAAAGAGAAGCGATATCTTCATCAATAGTCTCTCAAAACCCATGAATTATTGGCTCTAACTCTAAGGGCCTAAAGACTTTATGACCACCCTAGATAATGCTGCCAAAGTAGAAGAGGCCTTGATCAATAATAACATTATTAAATTATCAATAGATGGTAAAGGTTTTTCAAACCATTCTACACAGACTCACAACTCCTTTGACCAAACCACGGATAAATAAAGTTGTAGTGGAGAAACAACAACAAAAATGTTGTCAATGATCTAGTGGTTGAAGTTAACCATGTTAAATCACAAATGCAACCCCATCTAAATCAATCATATCCTATCACCAATAACACCAATCCAAACACACCTCAACAAGATAATGCCCGTCCATTTTACTGACATAACATGACAACTCCCTCAACATCTAATCAACAAGTCACTTATAATCAAGCTCCTCCTCCATGAATATACTAGTCTTCTGATATACCCAAGGAGTATACCTATTGGAGTGTCTTATGAGAGTACTTTACAACCCTCTTGGCCAATGAACTCATTGTATTCACCAAGGCCAAACCCTATGAACCTCAAGTCAAGCCAAAGTGGTAGATCAAAAACCATATTTTTACCTACCACCAAAATAGGGGGTACTTAAAAAATAATTGTTTCTCTCTTAAGGGGGCCATACAAAAATTAATCAATGATAGAACTATCAAAGTGAATAACCTTAGCAACAATGAAGACCATACAACCTTTAGGAACCCTTTCATGAGTCATGAAAAGGGTGAATCTTCTAAAGCTAATCATAAGGCACCCTCTTACAATAAGGTTAATTATGCACATCACTATGATAACACCGTCAACATGATCTCCTGATTTGATGATGTCGTAAATGTCATCATAGTTAAAGACAAAAATAAGAAATAGTCATTGAATACTATTACTCAAGGCCAGGCTTCTAAATTTATTTTACTTGGACCCATGAAAAATTCTAATCATGCAACTACAAGTTCCTCCTTGCCCAAATACAACTTGGTCAACTAGTTACTTAAGACTCTCGCCCATATCTCTATTTTTGAATTGTTGAAAATTTCTCGGGAGCATAAAGAAATCCTCACCAAAGCCCTAGTGCTAAATGACCTAGATGTGGGTAGGTTTAAAAACATGGTTAGAAATCTTCTTGCCCCTCATTGAATATCCTTTCTAGCCCAAGATGACATGTCTGTCATCCAACCGTAAAATTCCCCTCTGCATATTGAAGTCTTTATCCATAGAAAAAAGTTAAGAGAGAATTGGTTGACGATGGGGTAGGTCTTAACATTTGCACATTAAATTTAGTAAAAGCCCTAGAATATACAAAGGATGTTTTTGATCCAAGAAAGAAAATTGCCGTTAAATCTTATGATAACTAGGAGAGATCCTCCAAAGACATGGTTATTCTATCAATAAGGGTAGGCTCGACTGTGAAGGAAAATTTTTGTCAAGTGTTGATCAAAATTTAACTTACAATATCTTGTTGGGGAGACCATGGATTCATGAAATGCAAGCAATTCCCTCCACTTACCGTCAACGTCTTAAATTTCCATATATGGGTCAAGCGGTCACCATACTTGGGGATCAAAACTTTTCCCAATATTGTAACTCCCTTGTTCCCCATAACATAGAAGAAACTAACACTCTGATAGATGACATCAACTAGTCCACATTAACAGACACTTCATGTTCTACCAATCAAAATAATGACCACTCATCTACATCGACTAAGGGTAAAGAGAAAGTTGGTTGTTCAAGTTCTTCGCTTCCTTCACCATCATCATCAAAGGACCCTAAACAATCACATTATGAAGAAATAGATAGGTTAATGAAGGAGTTTGATAGGAAGTGTAAACTGTAACACAAAGGGGTAGGTGAATACTCAATCTCCTCATTTGATCCCTTACTTTCTCCAAGATCTCATGGTAAACCATCATCCACCACTAGATCTTACCATACACATTTTGTCAAAGCAGGTGGAGTACCTCCAAGCTTGGAAGAAGAAATAAATGAACAAAATATTGACATCTCCCTTCACCTACATGGAAAAGGTTTTGATTTGATGAAAAAGATGGGATATATGGGAGATGGTCCCTTAGGGAAGGCAAAAGGCATTGTCAAAACCCTAGTAGCATAGTTCAGGTCCAAGATATCTAAAACAAGGATAGGGTATAATGAATAAGACAATACACAGATCACTCCTCAGTCTCATCCCAAGCACAATGATTCTTTCTCTTCCACTTTAGCATGGGTGCCTAAATAAAGGGATGGTAATAACAAGAAAGCAATCGACATTATAAATGTAAATCTATTCCTCCTAGGTTTGCATCACATAAGAGAACCACTCATGGACACCTCTAATAATGAAGACAATGATGATTCCACCAAGTGGGAATTTTAATCATTATCAAAAGAGTTAATTCATGATAAAGAATGTTATTTTATTCACATTCTTGCATCCAATAGTTCCATTGCACAAGGATCAACCTCTTGTCAAGAATTTACTTCATCAGGAGCTGACACACATCATAACAACTTAGAGAATGATGAACCTATTGAAGGGTTTCAGTTTCAAACTTTATTTCCTGACTTCTTTCTAGTAAAAGTTGAAGATGACTACTATGAGACACTTGCTAGCTCTACTTTTCTTGACAATTTAGAGGAAGCACATGTTATAGACCTAATTGACACAACATATGAATCATCTAACAAGATCATGAATTTAAACCCTACTAAACCTTATCCATATCATGAATCACTCTCCTTAGTCCATCTCAAGCTCATCAACTAGGATCCAATTGATCCTCACCATATCCCCAATTTTGACACTAACCATGATGTTTTCATTTATCTTAACATGGTTGAACAGTCTTATTGATAAAGAATATAAGAAATGCACATAGCCAAGTCTGATATGAATCATCTCAGTCATACTAGAACAAACCAAGCATTTCATAGCCTTGATGATCACTACCAAGTTGTCACTAATCTTGAGAAAAAAATAGAAATGACACATCCAATAGTGAAAACCCAATTGTGGCACCCATGAATTAGATGATTGATACCTTACCTAAGCACTCAAAGGAAAGATCATCTACCCTAATTGAACCAACATAAAAGGTCAACATTGGAACATAGTAGGAACCAAGGGTTATCTATTTGGCACAATCCTTAAACACAGAAGAAAGAGGCAATTTTATCCATTTCTTCAAAGAGATGCAGATAAACTTTGCATGGTCCTATGTAGACATGCCAAGTTTAGATCTGACTTTAATCCTCCACCACCTCAACATTTCTCCACCTCAACATTTCTCCAGAGGTCAAGCCGATTAAGGAAAAGCTCAATAAAATACATCCCCACATAGCTCTACTAGTCAAAGCAGAATTAGAGAAATTGATTCGCACCAACTTCATTTGGTCCTTAGTGTATGTATCATGGATATCAAACATTGTGCTTATATCAAAGAAAGATGGTAGCATATGCATCTACATTAATTTTTGGGATGTATATAAAGCATGTCCTAAAAATGATTTCCCCCTTCCCAACATTAACACATTGTAGATCTGATAGTGGAACATTCCATTTTTTCACTCATGGATAAATTTTTAGGGCATAATCAGATTAGGATAGCACCAAAGGACCAAGAGAAAACAACCTTTACTTGTGCATGAGGCACATTTTGTTGGAATGTGATGCCCTTTGGGTTAAAGAATGTAGGGACAACCTATTAGCGGGCCATGACCACTATCTTTTATGATATGATGCACATCTTTATGGAAGATTATGTAGATGATATCCTCTCCAAGTATCATACTTGAGAAGAACATCTCCCCATCTTAGACAAGATATTTACTAGCCTAGAAACATTAAAATTTAGGCTACATCTAAAGAAATGTGATTTTGGCATCAAATTTGGCAAACTTCTATGATACATTGTCTCAGAAAAAGGAATAGAAGTTGATCTTGAGAAGGTACAGGCCATAGTAAACATGCAACCTTTGAAGAACCTAAGTTAGCTATGTTCTCTTCAAGGCACACTTCAATCCATCTACTATTTCATTTCCCAGTTAACAAAAAAGTTTGTGCCTTTCACCCACTTACTACACAAGGACATAATTTTTAAATGGGATGATCAGTGTTAGAAGGTCTTTGATTTATTTAAAAATTACTTGATGAATTTTCCCATGTTGGTGCCTCTAGTATCATACAAAACATTATTGCTATATATTTCCTTGACCAATAAATCAATTGGAGCCCTCGTAGCACAAGAAAATGACCAAGGAAAAGAAAGGACCATTTACTACATCATTCGCACCCTAGTCAACTATGAGCTCAATTACTCCTTTATTGAAAAGGCTTGTTTGGCCATAGTTTTTGCTTCCCAAAAACTATGCCATTATCTATTGACACATAAGGTTAAGCTCATCTCCAATATTGATCCCCTCAAGTATCTTCTGAGAAAAAAAATGTTAACAGGCAGATTGTCCAAGTGGGTGATGATCCATAGTGAGTTTGATATTGAGTATGTCAATAGGAAAGCAATAAAAGGAAAGGCTATTGCTGATCAATTGGTAGATGTCCCTATAAAGAGCTCAAATCCTATCTTAGCTAATTTTTTGGATATGCACATTCTTCAAATAGAGCTAGTAACTTGGAAGTTCTATTTTGATGGCTCTTATACACAATACAGTTCAGGCACAGGTAATTTGTTCATTAAGCCACTAGGCTTTACCATCCCCAAGTCCTACAAGCAAATTTTTCCCTGCACAAACAACATGGCAGATTATGAATCCTTGGTCTTAGGCCTTAACCTAGCCTTAGAATGGAAATTAACAACACTAGAAGTATATGGAGATTCTCAATTGATCATCAATCAAGTCACCGATACATATCAGATCAAGGATGAAAAGTTATTGCCCTACAAACACATGGTTGACACACTTAAAGCATGTTTTGTTCACATCATTTTTGAACAAATTCCCAGATATAAGAATAAAGTAGTAGATACCATGGCTAGCTTAGCCTCCTTGATTTAGTTATCTGAATAGTATGACTGATATGAGTTCTTAGTAGAAGAGGTGGTTCAACCTATTAGAAACAGATAATACCAAGGGGGGGGTGAATCAGTATTTTCAATCTTTTTGACTGAATATTATTAGTTACTTTACCACATGCATAAGAAAGTAAACCAATAATGCTAAATAGTATAAATAAACATACACAAAGAGAGATCATAACACCATATTTTGTTAACTAGGGAAACCTTGGCCAAGAGAAAACCCCGGTGGGAATGAAACCTACTAGATGATTCACTATATAAAGAATTTGGTTAAGGATATTTACCTTGTTAGGAGTCTATGAAGCATGTATAGTGTCTTGAGTCCCTGTTAGGAGACTAGGCCTTATTAGAAGCCACAACCTTGTTGGGAGTTGCTTCAACCTTATCAGGAGTTGGTGGATCATATACAAATGTATGAAAGAAGAGCCCACTGCCCTAACATGCAACTATACAATGAGATCTTTAGGAAATAAGCATACATACAATCCCGAGATACTTGTGTACTTACAAATCTTCAGATTGACAATTCTTCATACAATAGTGACTACACACAACTTATTCTGCATCATATCTAGCATAACAATTCTTCACATCATATATCAAAATTTTGCATTCACTTGTTATTCTTATTTTACAAGATCATATCAAATTTGCAATTACTGATCATACACTGTTATCATCACATCTCTAATTCATCACTCAACTTCGTAAATGATGTTCTTTTCTTTATACAAAACATATTATTAAATTCTTCCTTAGTCAGCTCACACATCATCATTAGAGTTGACTCATAAAGAAATAATAATTAAAACAATAAACCAAGTTGTTAAACACATTCTGTTGATATGCTCTGTTCTGTGCTATGTCATCACTATATCACTAACTCTATAACTTGAACTTGATTGACTATACTAATATGTGCACTGGTATATGTCATCATTATAATGTCATGCATCTTTGGTTAACTGTGCAAGAGAATATTCCAAGGGAATATTATGTTATCATCATAACTGTCCTACTACTGTAACACTACTTGATACTTAGACAATTTTCTTCTACAAAAAAATAAGGCTAATTTGCAAAACAAATATATTGCCATAAATGACAACCATAACTTAACTTATCTGATTGATTGGACATATTGCTAATAATCTCCCCCTTTTGCATTGATGGAAACATTTTGGGAAAATTGGCTAAGTCCCAAACATGCTATCATACCAATCAAAACATAGTAAAAAACATTGTATTTATGTTATGAAAGAGGTTACATCCATTGTAACCTCCTATTGCAACTTATTTCTCCCCTTTAAAATTATAATTAACTACAATACAATTTTCCATATATCTCCCCCTTTGACATCAATATTAAAGGTATCAAAAAGACTATCAAAATCTGGTAACTGCATCAAAACTTGGAAAAGCAATCACTAAAATTGGTCTTCAACTACGCAAAATGTTTCTTCCAACTATCCTTTAGTGCATTAGATATATTGATAAGTGCACATAAAGCATATGCTACCAACTCTACTACATTCAAGTCTGTAGCCACAAACTTGTCATATGAAGATTTTGCTAACAAGCATTCTTCCAATTGGTTCACCAACAATTTTATCTAAGGGAATAGGTGTTCTCTTAATAGAGTGAATCTTTTTAGAGTTTTCTCTTTTATTTCTTGGATCTCCCTTATACTGTCATGAAGTATTTGCATTGTGAGCTCAATTATATCAATCATTTGATTCTGCTTCAAAAAGTTGTTAGTGACTATCTGAAGCTCAGTCACTTTTTCTTTTATTTGATCATCAAATTCTTGTAGATGAATGTATGCTAAGTTGCACTTAGCATAAGTCTATTACCCTTCCTCTATACACTGCCTCAATGCCTTAATACATATGTTTAAGGTTTCTATGTCATTTCTCATATTAGTGCACATGGTGTTGAGGAGTTTACCATCATGCTCTATTTGAGGTTGAATTGTAGCCACATTTGTGAGCATTGTGAACTCATTATCAAATTCTTTGCACCAAATTTCTACATGCTATTGAACATTTGCAAGGGTGTCAACCGGGCTCACAACTTTCTCTATTCTATTCAAAACTGAAGTTAATGTCTTCTTAATTGACTTAGCTGATTTCTTCTTCTCAAGAATTTTACTCAAAGAAGATATAAGATTCTTCACTTCATCTTCTTCATCAGATTGGACTATTGTTGTTGTTGCTTGGGTAGGAGGTGTGGAAATTAATTTTGCTACTACTACTGTTACCTCTACTATTTGAGTAGATGGTGTTACTAATGTTGGTGTTAAAGATACATTTGAGATCTCAATATTCTTTTCATCATCTTTCATAGGCTTCTAATCCTTTTCTTCATCAGAGCTGCTATAATCTACAATATTGCCAACAATGCTAGTACTAAAATCATTGAAAGGATCCTTTGTTTTATCACTTGTCACCTTAGTGTTATCTATTTGCATAAATTCACTACCAATAGTGATATGTGGTGAAGAACTTGGTGTAGCTACTAGTTCAAAACTGTGAGGAGGACTACTTGCTATAAGACTGGTTTCCTTTGTCTATGCACACTCCTTAGGTGTCTAGCTTGCCTCCTATGGCTGGCACTATCTCTAGGCATCTTTCTTGCCTCTTCTATCTACATACTATCTCTAGACATCTGGCTTGCCTCCTTTGCCTGTGCACTTACCTTAGGCATAGTAGACATGTATGAAACAATAGCCTCTTGAGTTTCCTTATTGACTTCATAATTTTCTCCCTTGAGGAGAATGGATCTCTTCTTATGTCTTAGTAATGGTGCTATACCTTTCAAAATTTCTGTTATATCTTCCTCATTATTTACAAAACATAAATTTCTCACCATATTTATTCTTATTTGTTTGTCTTCCTCTACAACTCTGCTCTTCCTATTTAGCAATCTATTATACAAGTCTTCAAGGATCTGACCTTTTATGCTATCAAATCTTTTATCTTTCAGAATCATGTTCCTAGTTACAACATTTTCTAGCTATCTCCTATCCATGTTATTGTACAAATCATAGTATTTATTCAACTGTACAAAATTATTTTCATCAATGATTTGCATGTTAATATTTTCTACCTTAGGCTTCCATGCTTTTTATCTTGCTGAGTCTTAGCTTCTTGATTAGCTGCTTCAACTGGTTTGTCACTACTTTCTTCCTTAGATTTAGATGAGCTAATTTTCAAGTTTCTTCTTCTTTTTCTTAGGCCACTAGTAGTCTATTTCACTATCCTTCTAGGAGGGGTTAAGGTCCTTGTAGAATTTCTTGTAGCAGGTGCTTCTTTTGTCTTTACTAGTTTCCTAAGAGGTTGTTGCTGTGCAACTACTGCATAAGGCATAGTAGGAGTATGTGCACTTGTTTGGGCAACTATGACCTCTCCAGTAGGTCCTACCAGTATAATGGGTGTAGGGGTTAGAAGCTAAGTTTGACCACTAGCCTACATTTCCATAGCTATTCCCTTTACCTCATTAAATTCTTTCCTAGTCATCTCAGATTCTTTCATGATAGAATCAATTACTTTCTCCACCTTTTTCTTGGAATCCTTCATTATTTGACTAGTTTTAACTTCTCTCATTTTCTTAGAATATGTCCCCCATCTAGGACATTCAGAATCAACTTCAGAGTGAAGGATTATCTGCACATACCCTTCAATCAATTCCTCACTCATTTCATATCCCATGGGTTTAATGAATTTTACTCAAGGAACTACTGCCTCCATACATGTGAAATCACTCTCAACCATAAAACACAATTCATCCTTATACTAGCACAAGAGGTATCCTATACCTTTGCTTCATTTCAACTTGGAAGGATTTCATTATTCTGTCAATATCACTATCCCTAACTACTTTAGGTCTTAACCTATATGCTTGAGTGACTAGTCACATTACGCACTCATTTTCATTCTAGTTTGAGATATTGGGAAACCTTTTGGTAGCATATAAATATATATATGTAAATATGGATTCAAATCTAAAAACTACACTCCTTGATTTCTTGATTCTAGATATGTTATCCAAAAATTGTGTTCTAATAATATCACACATGTTAACCTCTTCACCTCTTACTCCCAAGTAAGCTGCATGAAGGAATCATATAGGTATTTAATCTATCCTAGATCCATGATTATACTCATATCCCAAAATTTTACAAATGAGTCTTACTCCATCATCTTGAATTGAGTTGACTTTCATGTTTCTCCCATTGAAATATGTGTTGAGATTTCCCTCAACAAGTTTGCTCATATTCTTATTGTTTACTAGGTTACTGCCTTGATTTCTCAGACCTTTGACCTTGTGAATTAGGTCATTGTCAATACACACAATAGAATCTCCCAATCATAAAAAATCATCATGTACTCTGCTCAAAATTATCCTTGTCCACTCATTGTTATCAAAATTTGTGTAGAATATATGCTTAACTAGGTTAATTCATTCTAGGTGTCTATGTTCAGGTTTTATTGACAAGTCATTATTGCACATCTTCTCCAAATCCTAATGAATCTCTTAGACACCTATGCTTTCAATTTTACAGTGAATGTAGCCCCTTATATCTTTGACATGAAGAACATTTTTTGGAACTTGCAAAAATGCTCCAATGGGGTCATCAAGTAAAGAAACAAATGAGTGTTTCTTGAAATTATACCTAGGCCTATTGCTCACATTATAAACTTATTGTCTTGCTATTCTTGAAAGATTATGCTCAATAATTCAAAAAATACCTAAATTTTGCAAACTAGAGTTTCTAGTGACTTCATGTGTTTGCAGGCCTCTTAAATTCTCCAAATCTTGATTCAATCTCACACAAAAAATTTGCATAAGAAAATGATGTATGCAAGTTAGTTTACATCCTTTAAATCTTTTGCAATCTGTACTTCACTTTAAATGCATGTCTGCCACTAGTTCAGTATACTATCTTTGTGCAGCAAAGAGTTTAATCTTCTTATATATCCTTATCCTGATCTTATCAAGAAATGCACACTTCACTGTAGACTTTTTTCAATGTCTACTACACACTATCAACTATACAATCGTTGATACTTCCTCTAGCATTAGTTATCAACAACTGATACTCTATTTCACTAAGACTACTTAATTCTAGTAAGAAGAGTCATAGCCAATAAGTGACTTCATTATCTTGTCAAGTACATTTTCTATAGCTGTGTGAGAGATTTCTAGTTCCTTTGCCTTTACAAATGATTCCTTTAATTCATTTTTCTACTCCTTCATTTCTTTCTTCAAACTCTCATCATTTCTTCTATTGTTCCTTCTCTAATTCTAATTCCTATTTAGGTCTCTTCTATCCATTCTACAAAACTTCACTATATGTCCAAAGTTATTAAATAGTTGACATACATGCACATCTCTTTTTTGTTCATTCAGCTTGTCATCAGGTGTTTTGCAATTCCTTGCAATGTGTCCAAGATTGTTCCTTCTATAGCAAACAATTTGTCTTCTTTCTCCACTTTCATTTCTGTGAGATCTTCTTCTATTTCCTACATGGTTAGTGTTCCTATGCATCCTACTATTTGTATTATCACTATCAAATTTAAGTTTCTTAAAATCCACTGCATAATGACCATATCCATGAAAATTATGACAATAAAATTTTGAAATAGGTTTGAAAGACTTACCTTCACAATTGGCTTTAATGTCTTTAGATTCATCACACCAGGCAAAAGATTCCTTTCTTTTCTTGTCCATATCTTGATTAGATTCTTTATCTTTCTTAGAACAAGTGATATTCTCTTTGTCCTTGCGTGTATCATCTATCTTGCTTAGATCCTTATTTCTTTTGGGAGAATTAGGTTCTTTTCTCTCAATAGATTTCTTGGTGAATTGTCCAAGAAACAATCCAAGTCCAGTCTTATCATAATTGGGTCTTTGTGAACACATTTGTTCTTCTATCTTATCACTGTTGGTATATAATTTTTCAAGTTGCTGCTTGGTTTGTACCAACTCACCTTTCACAATGGTGTTTTATTTTTCTAATTCTACATATCCTAATTTAATAGATTCCAATTCAGATGTTACCTTGCTTAACTAGGATCTTAGATCTGCATTTTCAACTTTCACTTTAGAATCAATCTTTCCTAAATCTTTCTTAAGACTCAGCTTAAGTTCAACTATCTTTAACTCATGTTTTAGGATCTCATTTTCTTTCTTTAGATCTTCAATCTCATCATCACTGGTCTAATTTTTAGGTCCTTTCTATTTTAGGTCATCTATTTTGTCCTTTAATTAACCAATGTAGGCTTTTGTATCCTTGTATCCTTGTATCTGTCTTTAAGGACATCCCTTTCATTAGTAAGAAGATCAATATGTTCAAGTGCTTCTTCAAGATTCTTCTTCAATTGTTCCATATCCATAGGAATCTTATTCAATATGTTAAGTCTTTTTTGAATAACTAAGATTTGATACCAATTATTAGAAATAGATAATACTAGTGGGGGGGGAGGGGGGTGGGGGTGAATTAGTATTTTCAATCTTTTTGCCCACAACTAAATATTATTAATTACTTTACCACTTGTATAAGAAAGTAAAGCAATAATGCTGAATAGTATAAAAAACCATACAAAAAGAAAGATCATAACACCATATTTTTTTAACTAGGGAAACCTTGGCCAAGGGAAAACCCCAGTGGGGATGAAACCCACTAGATGATTCACTATATAAAGAATTTGGTTAAGGATATTAACCTTGTTAGGAGTCTATGAAGCATGTATAGTGTCTCGAGTCCTTGTTAGGAGACTAGGCCTTGTTGGAAGCTTGAACCCTATTGGGAGTTGCTTCAACCCTATTAGGAGTTTGTGGATCATATAAAAATGTGTGCAAGAAGAGCCCACTACCCTAACATGCAACTATATAATGAGATCTTTAGGAAATAAGCATACATAGAATCTTGAGATACTTGTTGTACTTCGCAAATGTTTTGATTGACAATTCTTCATACAAGAGTGACTATGCACAACTTAATTTGCATCATATCTAGCATAAAAATGATTCACATCATATATCAAAATTTTTCATTCACCTATTACTCTCATTTTACAAGATCATATCAACTTCGCAATTACTGATCATACACTATTATCATCACATCTCTAATTCATCACTCAACTTTACAAATGAAGTTCTTTTCTTTATACCAAACATATTATTAAATTCTTCCTTAGTTGGCTCACACATCATCATTAGAGTCAGCTTATAAAGAAATAATAATTTAAATAATAAACCAAGTTGTTAGACACATTTTGCTAATATGCTCTATTCTACGCTTAGTCATCACTGCATCACTAATTCCCTCATAACTCAAACTTGGTTGAATGTAAAAACATGCACACCAGTAAACATAATTATTATGACATCATGCATCTCTATTTAATTGTGCAAGATAATATTCCAATGGAATATTCTATTATCATCAAAATTGTCCTGCTGTAGTAACACTATTTGATACTTAGACAATTTTCTTCTACAAATGAATAAGGCTAATTTGTAAAAAAAATATGTTGCCATAAATGACAAAAATAACTTACCTTATTTAATTGATTGGACATATTTCCAGCATAACCCACATTTACTCAACCCAACTCAAATATTATTTGTTATTTAGATGCCTCTAATTCCCTTTGCTATAACTCCATCATCACCTATCTCTGTGATAACACCACTCCCCCAGATCTCTCACAAAACCAAAAAGGTAATTTTATTTGATAGATATGGTACTACACTTTGGTGGCTAATATGCTATATAGGAAAGGTCTTGATGGTACTTTATTTAGATGTCTTGAAAAGGGTGTGTCAAGAGTTGCTTTGTAGGAAGTCCATGCAGGCATCTATGTGTTACACTCCAATGGGTTTACACTAGCAAAGAAAATTCTTAGGATGGGGTATTTCTGGCCAACCAATGGAAAAGGATTCTATTGAATTTGTTAAAACTTGAAAAATATGCAAATCCATGGTAACCTCATTCATGCTCTAGTGCAAGAACTTAATCCCTTAGCCACACCATGGCCTTTTTATCAGTGGGGTTTTGATTTGATTGGAGCCACACACCCACCTTCCTCTGATGGACACAAATGGATTATCATTGCAATAGAATAATTTACCAAGTGGATTGAAGCAACACCACTTGTAGAATCTACTGGAAAATAGATATCTTCCTTCATTCTAAACCATATTATTTGTTGGTTTGGCATACCTCATGCCATCCTCACAGACAATGCCTTGTATTTCAAGAATCACATTATCAATGAGTTATGTGAAAAGTTTCATATCATACACCACTACTCATCCATTTATTACCCCTAAAGCAATGGCCAAGTAGAAGCTACTAACAAAAACATTATTAATATCCTTAAGTGAACTATCAATGATATTAGTAGCTATTGGCATTTACAACTAAACCCTACCCTCTGGGCCTACAGGATGAGTGTTTGGATGCCTAGATGTGCTACACTATTCTCCTTGGTTTACAATTGTGAAGCCATTCTTCCTCTAGAGGTTCAGATCCCATCCTTGAGAGTTACTCTTCAGGATGTCCTATCTGATGAAGACTATAGAGTGGCACATCTAGAGTAGCTAGAACTATTAGAAGAACATTACTAAACAACGCATGAGCACATCAAAGTGTATCAAAATAGGCTATCAAGAAATTACAAAAAAAATGTTAAACCCCATGTTTTTTAAGGATGGTGACCTAGTTCTTTGAGAAAATCCGAAGAATCAAGCTACAATGGAAATGAAAGGAAAATGGGAGGCCAACTGGATTGGTCCTTATATTATCACAAAATCTATTGGGACTAGTACTTATAAGCTTTCAGATTGTGATGGCAAAGACCTAGCATAGCCCATCAACAACATTCATCTCAAAAGATTTTATGTCTAAAGCTTTGAGGAAACACCTCATTGCCAAAAATACCACAAAAAAAAAAAAAATACCAAAAAAAAGAAAAAAAAGTGAGAAATTCCACCTTTGGTTTCAAAAGGAGAGAGATACCACCTTTGGACTTCCCTAAACAACACAAGTCCTTCAATGTAGGTAGACAATCAAGACAATGCTCAAGCAACTTTCTCAGAGATAAATTTTTCCTGTTTGTGGCTTACCTAGCATAGTTGAGTTAATTTCACACATACCCCATTGAGAAACACTTGTGGATTACAATTTAGTGGTTTCTAGGCATCAAACACAATTCACATCAACTGAGGTAGTTAGTATAACAACACCAAAGGGAAGAACAAAAAATCGGGAGAAACATGGAGTTAGATTATGTATTGAGATCTGATAGACATGAATTGTAGGAAAATTAGCGCACATCTCAGCCATCCACCATGGCCAATAATTCCCAATTTCCATTTTCTCTTTTATTCAATCCTTTTGAGGTCCCAAAGTTCCCTTTGCCTCCATTGTCTCCATTATAGCTCCCCAAGCCCACTGTTAGCCCTTTTGATCCACTTTGGTCTTTTTGAATCTTTAGATGCCTCCATATAGTCCTAGTTATCTCCATATTCTAATAAATCTCACTAACATCCTCTTTCACTCCCACTAGAGGAAAAATTGTCAAAAATTATCAAAAACATTGAAAAATTGTCAAAAATTATCAAAACTTTGAAAAGTTCTCAAAAATTATAAAAAACATTGAAAAATTGTCAAAAATTATCAAAAACATTGAAAAATTATAAAAAATTATCAAAAACATTGAAAAATTGTCAAAAATTATCAAAACATTGAAAAATTGTCAAAAATGATCAAAAACATTAAAAAATTGTTCCAAAATTACCCAAAACATTTAAAAAGGGTACTAATTGCCAAAAATACCAGAAAATACCAAAAATAAATAAATAAAATTAACAACACCCCAAAGTTCAACTCAAACATGGTTCACTTCAACTTAGATAAGCTACTTAACTAGACATAAATTATTTACGTATATTTCAAACTGATGATCCATTGATTTCATGTTAAACCAGTGTCCATCTATAGTTGCTACTCCTTCGAGATAGGTTTGCGTACCTCGATTGGTTTCATATGAAATCAATGATGAGTCCCATTATATTGAAAAATACTTAAATACTTTGTCATGTCTTATGGCTCTATTAACTATGGCCAAAAAATAAAGAGTACCTCAAAGAGCTTAAGAAGCAGAGTAGTTATGCTCTGAAACATCTCCCTAGGCTTTGGAAAATCTAGCACAATGCGAATAGTGAAAGAGGCTCTAATAGAGTCCCTCTTCTTTCCTCTAGCCAAGAACAACAATTCCTGACGCATTATTAGTATTATTTATTTTGTAGTGGCCACGATTGATCTAGACCCGTTCAACAAATATATCAATGATATCCTAAAAGGCCCAGATATCCATTGAATTGTTTCATCATCCCCTAACAGGGGGCATAGAATAAGTAAGCATAAGTTTGAGAGATCATAGCAATCTCCTTACCTTTTTTTTCTCCTCAAGCACCTTCTTAGGCCCTTGAAGCACCTTTTTAGGCCCAAAACACCTTTTTCAAGGCCCCCAAGTGCCTTTTTAGGCCCAAACACCTTTTTTACAGCCCCCACGTGCCTTTTTAGGTCCTCAAAGCACCTTTTTAGGCCCTTAAATGCCTTTTAGGCCTGAAGCACCTTTTTCAAGGTCCCAATAGTGCCTTTTTTGGCCATCTAAGTCTTTGATGGGCCCAAACACCTTTTCACTAGCCCCATGAGCATCCATCTTGACACACACCTAGAGAAAATTTGACTTTTGACACAAGTTTGTCTTCATCTTTCATGAAGAGTCCACATTGATATTCAATTGCCAATGATATTCAGATGTCATCCCCTAAAAAGTTTCATCATTGATGTTTTTAGGCGTATTGGTCAACTCCCAAATATTTGCCAAAAATCTAAGAACGTTCAAATATTCCCATAAAACTCCCAAAATCATTTAAATATTTGCCAAAATTCCCAAAACATTCATATATTTACCAAATTTTTTCAAAAACATCCAAATATATTTCAAAAATGCCAAAAATAGCCACAACATCATTTACACATTAACATCATGGAAAACACCCTTTGCTTGCCACATAAAAAACATGACTTTTATTTTATTATGATGAAAATGACAACATTACATTCCAATAGCATCTGGCAGATCATTTATTAGGCCTCCCTAATGTAGGTGGCAAGATAGGGTGTCCAATCAATGGTGTTTCTTCCAACCCAACTCTTGACAAAGAAGCCCTTGGCCTCAATCCTTTATGTACCCACACCGCATCCATGGGAATCAAGAACCTACCACTGTGTAATTGTGCATTTAATAGTTGTGTAAATTCCCTATCCAAAAACTACATCTCCCATTGGTTCTCATTTGGGAACACTTGATGATAACGTCCCATATAATAAGTGGCTTCTTGGTGTACCTTTTTTGTTCATTGCATATCCACGAATAAATTCTCAACCAAGTTGTTCATCCTTAGTCTAGTGATTTCTCATTTGGCCATATCTCACTCCTACTACATTTGATCAATCACCATTCACCAATGCTCCACATCCACTCTTGTCTCAATCAACTGTTGTTGCAACTGTCTCACCTTTGATTCACTCAATGCTAACCACTTTTGCAACTTCAATGACAGGGAGTTTGATTTCACAATTGCCTCCCTAAATGACTTAGACTATGACTGTAGTAACACTAGCTCATTTTTCTCGCTCTCCAAACCTACTTGCACCATCTTTATAGATTCTTGCAACCTCTAAGATTGCAACTACTCTACCTACATCCCCACGTCATTTCCCTCCACTCACGATTGCTCTACCTGTAGTTGTACTTCTAATGATTGTACCCACATCCCCTCCACATTCACCACTACTTGGAGCCATCTTGCCTCCATTTGTGCTCCATCTTCCAGTGCCTTCTCCATCAACCCTAGCAAAAATGTGACTTCTTTTTCTACATTTTCTGCCTAGACTCTCTCTGTAGCCAACATTCTCCATAATTTTTCCACATCATTTGATGATTGATCTCCACCTCTAGCCTCTAGTCATGGCTCCTTTGCATTCACACCTCTTGCTTCTCCTTCCATGGACCCTTGTCCTAGAGTCCTAAGACTAATCAACCGACATGCTTTACTCATCACCTCACCCACACTAATGTTTTCCACCTCTCTTAAAGCTTTTCCCATGTACCTTTTAGGAGATTTTATCTCCCTCACCTCCTCTGCCACCTCTTGCATACTCTTCATCATCCTAGGAAGGCTATTCTCTACCTATGTCATCAGCTCATCATCCAATACCACCTACAGTGCCTACTACACCACAATCCCTAACAACATCATTAATACTAACAAGGCTATTTGTTCCAACCTAACCCCTCCATCCATAGATTGTGTTGGCTCTTGTCTTGCATGACTTGACTCACCCTACTTTGGAACTAATGCCTAAAGTTTAGATTGATACACTAGTTCCCTAGAGGTCCATCGAATCTGCTTCACTCTTTGCCCTTTCCTAATCCACCTCCCTTGGCTACCATCACCCTCCTACTGCAACTAATCTGGTGAGCCCAATATACTTTCACCTACACACTTCCTTAGACTTCTCAATAAACTTGACAGACAAGTTACAATCTTCACCTTGCTTCATTCCATCTCCATGCTATTTGCCTATTTATGGCCATCACTAGCTTAGACTCATCCTTTACTGGCCTTACCACACATCTTCTCTCTAGATCTTTCTGCACCAATACTAGGTACACTTGACACTTGGCTCCACCACTTAGATACTCTAATTTATGCTAATGCATATTACTAGCTAGAATCCACTGCTAAATCACCTGTAACACATCTCACACTTTGTTTCCAGACTTGTACAATAGTTGCTTCCACAGAAAACTAAAAAAACTTGACATTATTACACATAATTGTTAGCACTCATGGTCCACAAATAATGTTTTTTCTATAGTTATTCACTTCTAGTACCTTGATGATGTACTTGACTAGATTTACCAGGATGAATTCATGATATTTTGTTTGTCTTGGTTTTCCACTATTCAACTCTAGTGATCCTACAATTTCATGAATTATTGGTGTTCACTTGTAAGCACCTCCTCTCGTTTGGAAGGCCATGTGTACCTTGACCAATTTTGCATGATATCATAGGTGAGGTCCTTTATCTGACATGTGGCTATTTGCATGTGCCTATTTTTATTTACTGTGGCTATAACTTTTATTTTTAGTAGTTGTCATATTTTTCATGTGCATTGTCCATATTTGGTAGTACCTCTCAGTGTGACATGATATTCATATCACCATAACTGAGCTAGTAGTAGTTGTACTTGGTCACTTGGTATTAAATGCTCTATGATGACACTTAATTTGCATCTCTTTACAATACAGTGAAAGTTAATTGCATTCATTTAGTGTGCATTTTCATCTTGGGTACCTTAAAAACACATGGTTGGCACATAAATTAGGGTAATACACACACACACACACACACACACACACACACACACACACACACACACACACACACACACACACACACATATCTCATCAATAGTGATCAATAAAAAGGGTTAAATAATTCATATAAGGCTATCCAACAACAAGTTACAAACCAAACATCCTCGTGCATAGTTAATACTCTAATATCGTGGACTTGGTCTCATCACAAGACTACCATATTGCATCATACTTCATTCTTGCATCTCATTTATTCCACCTATTCCATTATGTGGCTTTCAAATCTCAAAAAATTATGGCTATTCATTAATTACACTATTCATCACATTTTATGCATTCACTTCTTCATCTATTCTTATGGAGGCCTCAAGTTCCATTTCATGGTTTTTGAATCTCAAAGGTTGAGTCCCCTCCCATGTCTTTTCATCTCTAGCACATTAATTTCATTTCATTTTTCACTCTCATTCACCTAATTTTTCCTTCTTCTATTCTTATCTTATTATTTTCCTCTCATTTCCACCTCTCCTTTACAAATTTCTATTACATTTCATTTCATTCCATTTTATCATATTTCATTCCATTACATTTTATCACATTTCCATTCCATTTTATCATATCACATTTCCATTACATTCCCATTTCATTTATTATATCCCATTTTATCACATCTCACTCCATTATATTTTATCACATTTTTCATTTCATTTCATCTCATTACATTTCATTACATATTACATTATAATTTCATTTCATTTCACTCCATTTTATCATATGTCACTCGCTTACATTTTATCACATTTCCATTTTTGTTCATTTCATTTCACTTCATTATCATGTCATTCCATTTTATCATTTCACATTTTCATTACCTTGTCATTACATATTACATTCTCATTTCATTACCATTTCATTCCATTATATTTTATCCCATTTTCCTCATCATTTCATCTCATTCCATTTTCTCACATCACACTTTCATTACATTTTCTAACATTCCCATTCATTTACACATTTCATTTCATTATATTTCATTACATCACATTGCATTTCATCACATTTTATTTCATTTCATGCCATCATATTTCATTACATCAAAATTTCATTACATTTCATTTTATTACATCACATTGCATTACATCAGATTTCATTTCTTTTCATGTCATCTCATCAAATTACATCAAATTTTATTTCATTATATTTCATTACATTTCATTATATTTCATTTACACATATTTCATTACATTCATACTATTCCATTACATTTTATCTCATTCATGCATCTCGTTACTTAATGTTTCCTTCACACATCACAGTTCACTCATACATGCCATTAAATCACTTCATTTTTTATCCACATATCATGCTATTCTTTGTATGATATTAATCATTCACAAATACATCAATATCTACAACTATTCTATTAATCAAACCATACCATCACATGCATAACATGATTTCATGATATAACCAGTGTACACAAATATCTTATAAACCAAAAAGATTGAACAATATATCAATAGGATCACATCCACATGAATATAAGATGGATCACATCAACATAAACATCCACATGATAACATGACATGAACACAAAGTATATCCACATGAACATCAAAAGGTCACCAAATACATTAGCATGAATATCAAATGGTCCTCATCAATAATAAAACATATGATTAGTACTGCAAGGATAAATGATATACAATCATCCCTATGTCTCACAGGTTGTATCATCCATATGTGGCTGATATAAAGGTCCTTGCTTGCTTGGGGCATTCCTATCCTCTTGAGGAGCCTAATCTATCACATCTTTCATCACTACAATATGTGTGGTTGTGGTCACTTGACTAGTCATAGCACCATCTATCCTTGATGGTGGTGGTGATGGTGGTTGCCTCGGTATCATTGACACTATAAAATCCTATAGCATACTTGTCAACTCACCCATCCAAGCCTCCATGGCAGTCACGTGAGCCTCTAAATTAATGGATCCATCTAGCCTCTTTGGTGGTGGCTGCACATCCGATGACACGTACTGCTACCCCTATGACTGTAAATCTTGCAAAACTCTGATAGGAACCTATACCCATGGCCTCTATCACTAAATAAATTGCACATCATTAGATAACCTAGCCCTAACATTCTTTGTCTTACCCTACCCAACACCACTATCTCATTGGCTAGATCCTACACCATTACCCATCCCTCCTCTCACCCTCTCACCTCCATGTCCTCGAATCCCTCCAAACCACCTTGCACCCACATCTCCTAGCCTTTGCACTAGACCTCATGCAACAACCCTCTATGGTAGTACCACTAGTACTCAACCTTGGCCTCCATATCTCCCCTAAGTTCTAATTGCACCTTTAGCTCTCCCTCTGGCTTGATGCCTCCCCCTACCTCTCCCCCAGTTGCCATCCTCATAATCTCCATTCTCTCCTCCACTTGACTACTCATCAATCCTAGAAATAAGCTCTATTGGATCTATGTATATTATAAATGGATGCTCATAGAACCATCATGTATAATCCCCCTCCATCCCTACATCTTCTTGTCCATCTCTCAATGCCTATGGCTATGGAGTATCTATCATATGAAGAAAAGCTTCAAGGCATGCCTCATAGTCCAAGGTCGACCCTCATATTTCCCTCTCTACCTACACTCGAGCATAGTGTACTGATCCCTGTGGCATGCCCTGCCACTGCTCAAACTATCTCAACACCCGCCTGAACCAAAATCTCCCTATCATTGTAGGAACCTGACCAAGCAAAAATCTTAGGCCAAAGAAATATACCATCTTATCATTATCCTCAGCCCACAACTTAGTAAACCCATATGGTCTCTATACGACCTCATCAATGTCATCCAATATCCATTGCCAATACTCTATCATGCCCAGATGGGGCTACATGATCACATTAGAATAAGTGTATATGTAAGGCATATCCCGAGGACATTGTTGTACACATATTAGATGAGTAATGGGTAGATTCTCCCATGTCCATAGCTATAAAAAAATCACCCCTACTAATACTGATGAGGCCCCAAAATATAGAACTTGATGTAAATCATGATATAAGTGGGCCAATATTCAATTGTGCCATGCAAATCTCTATGGCGGATCAATCATGTCCTATGTCAAGTGACCCCATCCAGTTAGACATCCCCACCCTTATTTATCTGGCAACAAAAACCCTTTTATCAATCCAACCAACATTGCCGACAATGGCTCATACTACAACATTTGGAACCATGATACACTGTCATCACCAATGCTATCACCTCCAAGCAAATCTTTGAATGTAGTGCCATCTATAGTCTGATCATAGTAAACTAGGTCTCCCACTATCAAGATCTACAATAATTGATATACATCCTCTGGCATCATAGTTATCTCACCCATGGGTAGGTGAAAGGTGTTGTGGTCTAAGTGCCATCGCTTGGCCACAATTGTCAATAACCCTCTATTCACTCAGAACTGGGGCATCTATAACAAATAGGTGAAACCACATCTATCAATAACCTATAGCTTCCTAGCTAACAATCTACCTACTGACTCTAGGGGCCATGGATACAATCCTCACACCATGAGCTTTCACCTACATACCTATTTGCATCAAACAAACACACAACATCATAAATTTTCATTCCAAGTGATCATCATACATTAGTCTACTATCAATACCTAAGCCAATCAGCTACTAGTTCTATCTTGGACTTATTAATTTTCATTCTCTATCTTGATCCAGACATGTTTATTTTCCCTACTCTGTATCTTGAGCTAGGGCATCTTTCTTTATCTATCTATCATCAAATTTTTCTATGACATCACTTTATGACTACTTGGTTACTATTATTTACTTGTCCTGACAGATCACTACCTGTTAGACCTAGAATCTAGTCTTTTGCATTATCTTATGCTAAATCAAGGCTTCATAGTCAATTTCTACCCTTCAAATTCCCATTAGCGTCCCGAACAGGGGTTACAAATAATCTACAATTACTGACACGAGTTAAAACTTATAAATTGCGTTTGGAATCACGCTTGAAACTGACCAAACGGATTTGTCATAAGCTGAAACTTGGGATATAACAAATCTCTAACATCTAAAATACAACGCAAAAAGAATTTTCTCATTTGGGTCAACTGGTCAAAAGTTATTGCACGTCAAACAGGGCTTCCCAAAATTAGGTGCAAAGTGCAAAAGCATTAAAACAGTAACTGACCAACTTTGAGGGATTCAAAACCTAGTCAAACGGACTCAAAATGACTTGAAATCTAAAACATAGGATCTAGGGTATGGATACTGGACACTCTCAAAGCAGAAAGTCACAAAACCTTTCTGGGTGCGAGATATTCAATGGAAAACACAGCCTCTTGTCGCTGTTTGACACTTGGGGTAAAATGTTGATTTGACAATTTCTCGATACAAGACTTTGCCAAACAGCTTGAAATGACAATTGATCTTCATGAAACACTTAGACGCACTAAATGAAAGATGCTAGAAGCATTGAACACCTTTTGGGACTCAGACTAACAGCTGGGTACAATCAAGCACATATGCATTTTAAAAGCATTTCAGGGCTTGATTTTTTCAATGGTGCTCAAAATTGGGAAGGCAATTTTGAGCGCCAACAGTGGCTCTGTCTGGGGATGCATGTCCCTTGTGGGTATGACAAGGATTCACATCTTTGGAGGAAGCAGACCATTCCTAAAACAACAAAACTTCTCTCGAACAGCTTATTGAAAGCAAGGAAACAACTACAACTACCAAGACTATGTACACACAATGGCCTCGGGCCACTGAACTTCAGTAAAATTGTTTACCTCTGTCATAAACATGATTCTCATCTGAACTTTCATGAGGTAAACTAAAAATTCTATTCATATCAGTCTCACCAATCAGATTATCATTCTGAATCAACTCATTTAGAAAAACAAAATCATCACTCTTGCTTTCATAATGCATATAAAAACTTACTTCATCTTCAACCATTAGCTCATTATGAAAATATTGATCAGCACGCTTAAACATATCAGACTAAAACTAAAAACCCTCTTCATTTAATGGCTCATGCATGCTATCATTCTCGAATATGAAGGCTTCATATTCAACTTGGGGAAAGAGACCACTCATACCTTCAAAATGTGTATCCCTTTGCATAACCAGATAGGAATCAAATGAACAATCTGATTGATATTCACATATGTCATCCACATCAAAATCTAAAACTAATCCATAATCTTCAAATGGTTCTTCACAATCAACAAATGGATTAGTTTTCACATCAGAGAGTTCATCATAAATCTCATTGCAAGGTGCATACTAATTTTCAAAAACAAATTCATCAAACACCTTGTCATTTACCTCCTCAGATGCTACATAATCATTAATTTCACTATCAAACTCAGAAGAAGAACATTCTAATCTCTTACAGCAGTAAGACAAGGTATCATCATCAAACTCGTTCTCAACTAAATCTGAATTGTCCATGTGTTCTTCAAAAAGAGGATTGATAATTCCATGCAAAGCGCCTTTGTAGACATTAGGACAAGTGATGTGCTGATCAACATCAAACTCATCACCATATAATGCATTAGTGAAAATTTTAAAACCATTTCTAACATCACTGTCATGGACACTTTTAGCATATGAAGAAGAAAAATCAAAATCATATGAAGACTCAACATCCACCCCATCAACGAAGCATGTAGAATACAAATCAAAGTTACTTTCATTGTCTCCATATAGGTGATTCCAATGTCTTGCAAGAAAATCATCATTTATCTTACCAATAGGTGCTGATGAATTAATCTCAAGATCAATCACATACTGATCATCACTGCGCTCATCCTCAAGACACTCTTCTACACAATTAGGTAATACGTCTCTATGGATTACCTCTTTGTCTTCATATTGTGTAGACACATTTTCTTCATAACTTTCAATCTCAAACTGATTTACACAATTCTAAAATGGAAACTCACTTTCAGATTTAGAAATAGTATTCGTACCTTTACTAGCAAGAGAACACTCACTTCCATCATTGCTCTCTTCTTCCCAGTCTGCACCTGATTCACATGAAGACGGACACACACTAGCACTATCCTCTTCTTGACTTGAGTAATAACTCTCATCATTAGCTTCATATGACACCTCTTGATAATATATTGGATCAGCAAATTCATTATCACTTGAAAGATGACTCTCAGCTTTATCATACTTACATTGATATGATTGTCTTTCAACTTCAGATTTAATAACGTTCTCAACATGATGCAATCTCTCAATGAGATAATTCATTTCTTGCCTATCCTGTTGGTCAAGAGAATGCATCTCTACCGCTGAAATATTATCAACATATGAGCTTAGTTCTTCTGACTGTGACTGAGATACATATGATTTACATTCTTTATCTTGTGTCATCTCTCCATGGCATGTTGGGTAAGCAATTTCACCTCTATCACTTGATATATCACTTCTGGTTTCTTCCTCCTCATACTGAGATGAATATCCTTCAACTTCAAAGTTTATGACATTCTCAACCAAAGGCATATTATCAATAGGAGGAGAAACAACTGAATTTATTTCTTGCATGGATAACTCATCAAGTGAATCAATTCTATCATTTGCTATTGTAATACCATAAACATGTACATTTAATTCAGCAATAATGGAATCATTTCTTCTTTGCAACAGAGAGATTTCATGTTCACATGTTTTTATTTCTGAATCTTCAACAAAACTATTTATAATAGTAGGAGTGCTTATTTGCTGATCTAAAATTAAAGATTCTATATTACATTGATTTGTTCTTTGCACCTCATCTTGCCGGCAAACATTTCTAGAGAAGTGACTCCGGGTTAAGCCATATTTTATGTTGTTCTCAATCTCTATAGCTATCATGAATGCCTGATACAAAGTCTCGGGTTCTTTATCTCTCAACAAATAGTTCATCTTCCTATCAAATGCACCGAAATAAACCACTAAACACATTTGATCATCTGGCTTGTAACTTTTAGGAAATTCACTCAAAATCTTTGCAAATCTGATATTAAATTCAAGAACTAACTCACCATTCTTGATTTCAATTTTCAAAAACTTATCAAAATATTCAGAGATGCTTACTCTTTCCCCAAACTTCATCATGAAGGCTGACATTAATCCATCACAGGATGAAATTGAACATGCTGGTAAAAATGAAAACCAGCCCCTAGCATCATCCTCTAAAGTCTGAACAAACAATTTCATCTGAATGTCTTCATGAGCAATTTCAAAATCACCAACCAAGTCACTAAACAACTGAACATGATGACTAGCTGAGTTTTCATGGTTTCCACCAAATTTAGGCAAATACTATCTGAGATTACAAGGCACAGTATTCGGGAAACCATGCATACCATTAAAATTCAATGGCATAGACCACTTGGTAGAGATGAATCTAGGAACTTCACTAACCGGTTGCATTTTAAGTGAAATGAATCTTAACAGTCTTCAAATTCAAGACTCGCTCACCATTAAACATTTTTAGAATTCATAACTTGCAGCAAATTTTCACAACCCTCTACCAAATGAACACTTCAAACACACTTCACAAACTTTAAATATAACCAATTGAAACTCGATCTAATGAAGTGCATAAAACTTATCAAATCATTCTCCTCTTCTTAGTGCTAAAACTTCACTTGACAGAGAACACATATGTGGAACTCACTTTCATTGAAAAGAAATCATATGAAAGAAAAAAATACCTCAAGTGTTGTTGCATGAAACCACTAATCTGCTGATTGGTCTGGTGCTAATATGAATTCTTTATACCACTGATCAAACCTTACAGAGTTGCCATCTCCTTGAAGAGAGAAATGAAATTATAGCTGTGATTCATCTTTATCATTACAAATTCTTATGACAACAGATCAAAAAACACTTCCAGACTTATTTGTTAGAAACTTATAACAGATCTCTCTTCTTACTTGCAAATTTATCTAACTTTTAGATCTGCTTGATTCCACTGAAAACTCTTGAAAACAATTTATACATCACTAATCTACAATGATTCAGAGATCCTTTAGATAGAGTCACCACTCACTATTGTCAGAAGGATTTTAAACATGATTCATAACACTATAGATCTGAACTGAAAATTCAACTTGAAAACTTTACAAAAATTTTAAAAACTTTTAGAAGAGAGAAATCATCTTTAACCAATTCTGACTCTGAATTACAACAGCATTCTGAAAACAACAACCGGCTGACATGACTGAAGATGAACACTCTTAGCAACATAATCTGTATTCAACCTTGAAGAATACTACTGTAAATGGATAAAAACTTACTAGGGTACATGATTTGGAGTAAGAAACTGGAAAAAACATCAAAGAACTTACTGCTTAAACTTTGTAATTCACTTTTCCTGTTGTATTGAATCTCTTTTTTTAAAAAAAAATTCTCAAGGTTTGTCTTAAATCTGATTCAATACATTCCCCAGCACAATCTCCATTTTTTTTGGTGACTCAGATGGGCAAAACCCAATTGAGAGTAGGAATGAAATTTTCAATGAACACCAGAGAGTCTTGTCCTTTCAACAAAATGGATTACCATCTTATCTTCCCAGTAGAGTCGCCATATTGTTGGTGTTTGAAAATGTTATCCATTTCCAATTATCCCCATGAGAATATGACATATCTAGGGCCAGCTAACTCCCATTATCAACATATCATTTCAGACACAAGGCCAACTATAAGGCATGACCCTTCTTCTACTTCAGGCTCTGCAAAACCTAGGTGGGTAGACCTATAGATTCTTTATATGGTACCAGTTGTCAAAGCATACACTGAATCTATTCAAAGAAGATAAAACCCTTATTTCTCCTAAGAACTCATGAAATAACATAGACCTACGATAGCTAGATGCAGATCTATGAACCTCATAAGCTGAGTGAGGGCATTCTATGATAGCTCTTCAACATGAAAGGGGAAAAGCATTTGATTTTTGATGTTGATTTCAACAACCCTCAGATATGCAGCAGTGAGAAAGTAATGACCCTATAGCTGATCAATGCCTAGTCCATTGGGAAAATTCATGGATCACAAATATACATATGAATATCTGAGACATGTGTGTATCTTCAGATATAGATCTATCTATTTAACTTGTAAATAGACATCTATGTTCATTTAAAAATCTTGTTCTTACATGATATCCTCCTTAATAAATCTGCAACCCTGTTGATTTCTATGAAGCATTTACACAATTCCTTGAACTATCAGCAACAATGAAACAACATACAGTCTTAGGGGACTACAACTACGACCTAAACTCTTTGTTCAGACATCATAAAACATTGAAATTCAATGAGAATGGAGACAAGATTCAACTAAAACTTAATTATCTGCTACTCTTTGCATTATTTCCTTGAAAATATACAATCATATGCATGAAATGAAAGACATGAAAAACCTAATAGATCTTAACTATCTATATTTATCTTCTTACTGTTGTTCACATGAGAGAAATTGCTGAAGAAAATATGTGGTATCACAGTATGGCAACATATCAAAATTGGATCCAAAATATGGTAACTCAGTAGTGACTGGTTTTTCTCCAAAGACTGGAACCCTTCAAATGACAGAAAGAAAGCAAGATATAGGAGGGAGATGAATTCCTGGATCTATTATACAACTGACAACTGTCCACTTGAAATTCACTCCCGAGAAGATCAAAAACATCTTTCTTTCCTCTCTCCTTGACTGGCAAATCAAATCCTTTCACCTTGGCCCTCAGAGGCATAAAAATCTCAAAATGTAATGATGAAAAAACATAACTGACTCTGATGTTAAAATCAATTCACCGGGTAAAAGTAAAAAATCAGTTACAAAGGGCCTTTTAGATTGCAATATCATCCTTTCTAGCTTATTTTTACCACACTCAAGGTTCAAAAGGCCTTTACATCTGCCTCATAACTTGGATTGAAAATCAATGATGAGTTCTACTTATTCTGCTGTCAATAACTTAGATTTCATAAAAATGACCTGTAGCATGTACGAATGGCAGTCTGTGCAAAAAAGAACTTCATATTCGGAAAATTCAGAGTTTCCCTATTCCAACGGTATATTGGAGTGCCTATTTTGGATTAAAATAGCCCTAGATATGGCCATTTGAAAATTAGGTCTTTGTTCATGGCTTTGCACATGTTTTGCCAAAAATTAAACTTTACATATAGTTCAAACTATATTAAAGTTCAAACTTTATTTAAAATTTTATTCACATGAGTTTTGAGGAAAAAATAATAAAATATTAAAATTTGGAAGCTCACAAATTCCCCATCACTTTCTATCTGGGTCAAACCATGTTGACCACTCTTGACACGTGTTAGCTTCTGATTAGTTCAGCTTACTGCCACATCAACACGCTACATGGATGCCACGTCACACTCGCTACTTTGCTATATTATCTTCCTTGCAACTTCTGCTTGGTGAGATAACGAAGACGTGCCACGTGACACGAACTCGACAACCCTCATTCAAAATAATGCTTGTATTACACTGACATCACTCATGGGACCTAGTCTCAACCCCAGCCTATGGCTTTTAAAAGCCTCTGATTCCATTTCACACTATCTGCAGTGTTGTATCATATTTAAACAACTCAGAAAGAATTTCCACAAAGAATGTGGGATATAAGGCATTTCTGCTACACGAACTCCATCAATCTGAGGGTTCACCCATAGGTGGGGAACATACCATCATGCTACTACTCTTTATGGATGGCTTTCACCATAAGTTGTGGCTTTGACTGCAGATTTTGTTGATATGTGGCATGGTCTTTTTCTTTTACATTCCCCTGTTGCAATTTCAATAAAAAATGCCTTCTTTGTATCAATCCGTGGGATTCTGCTATTGACGTGATGAGCTTCACATCTGCCTACACACTGCAGATGTACACCTGTTTGGCTTTGCTGATGTTTGTTGCCCCTTCAAGTGGCCTTCTTCATAGTGAGAATGGTGCTTTCTATTTCATGGAGATGTAGAAGACCCTTTTCAAAAAGGCTACGGCTTTGACTGCCTTAAAGAACCTGGGAACACCTTTTTAGTGCATTGACTTCCATCCTTCACATTGCGTGAATGCTATTTATGTTTGTTGTTGTTTTCAAGCTATTTGTATGCATTGATTCTTATCTGACATGGACCCCCTACCCAAAACGTGGATGCTTTGTTGATATCACAGTTGACGTCTTTGATTGCCGATATCTCTCACAATGTGGGGCTCCTTCTTATGGCATTGATTGCCTTTGTGATGAATGTGTGTGTGGATCTTTTATATGGCATCCTCTGCTTAGCAAGCCATGGACTTTGCACTTAAATTAATTTGTTTCATGGTGAGCTTTTGGCCATTGGATGTCAAAAATTGTTTCAATACTCTGCACAATAAAACCACATAACGTGCAAACTTTACCAAGATCTTCTACTATAATAAAACCATGAACACAATCTTCAGCCTCATCCTTGTTATTTCTAGAAAATTTTCACAAAATGTCATAAATCTTGATAAATTTAGCCGGGCCCCAAAGTGGGTCTGGCTAAAAAAATTTTCATTTTCGAACAGCTAAGCCAGAAATTGATCAACTGAACACTCTCGAACTAATTAGAATCAAGTTCGATCATTGATTTTTCATTAGAAACTCATTTTTATCACCTTTTTGCACCATGTCACTTTTGATGTCAGGAGGACTTTTCATTGCCTTTGAAAATTGACCCGAACACCTGATCAGGATCTGAAAACTGATACACTGAATCTCTGTTCCACATACTTTCAACCTGTTGAATCTCATCTCATGAAGAATTCGATGTCAAAAGATATTGACCGTCAAAATTGCCTTCTCAGATTCACCTGCAAGCAAACATGTCAGAAAATCACAAACTGGGTTTGGATTCGGCTCAGAAAATTGGGCAAATGAACACTTGGGAAGATGAAAATTGGGGCATTGATTCTCTGTCATGAGGAAATTATGGATCTATAGTTTGGGCTCATGAAGAATCATGGGGTGGAAATGGAAGATGTTCAAAGTGGGCTACTTGGAATTTTGTAGAACTGGACATGCTGACAGAAAGCATTCTTTGCGAATGGAATTGACCTAGAAAAGTGTGCAAATGGATTCTTCATAACTTGAAAAATGGTACACTTAAAGTACTTTTAGTATAGAACATAGGGAAACCAACTATTCAATCACACCTACCACAGATCAAGAGATATGACATCCCGAATAGGGGTTACAAACAATCTGCAATTACTGACACCAGTTAAAACTTATAAATTACATTTGGAATCACGCTTGAAAACTGACCAAATGGATCCATCATAAGCTGAAAGTTTGACTATAACAAGACTCTAACATCTACAATACAACGCAAAAAGAATTTTCTAATTTGGGTCAAATGGTCAAAAGTTATTGCACGTCAAACAGGGCTTCCCAGAATTAGGTGCAAAGTGCAAAAGCATTAAAACAGTAACTGACCAACTTCGAGGGATTCAAAACCTAGTCAAACGGACTCGAAATGACTCAAAATATGAAACATAGGATCTAGGGTATGGAAACTAGACACTTTCAAAGTGGAAAGTCACAAAACCTTTCTAGGTGCAAGATATTCAATGGCAAACACAACCTCCTATCGCTGTTTGACACTTGGGGTAAAATGCTAATTTGACAATTTCTCGAAACAAGACTTCGCCAAAAAGCTCGAAATGACAATTGATCTTCATGAAACACTTAGATGCACTGAATGAAAGGTGCTAGAAGCATTGAACACCTTTTGGGACTCAGACTAACAGCTGGGTACAATCAAGCACATATGCATTTTAAAAGCGTTTAAGGGCTTGATTTTTTCAATTGTGCTCAAAATCGGGAAGGCAATTTTGAGCGCCAACAACACCCTCTATGATCTATGTGATTGGTGGAAGATTTCAACAATGTTGGACATACTTGTATATTTTTTTTTCTATAGGAGAATAGAGAATCTTGGTGGAGAAGCAGAGTTGAGTTTTTATTTGTTGATTGTGAAAGAGCCTGTGTGAGCACCAGTCAACATGAATGGGCTTTCCTTAAAGGATAATGATATTTGGTGAAGGAATATTTATGGGGAGGAAATTTATGAAGTGTTGGTGCAGTTTTTTTGTTTTGGTGATGTTGTTAGAGGTCTCATTGAATAGGCCCTAGTTTAGTGACCCTAGAACCAAGGGTTTGGCAGCAAATGAATTGGATGGCTAATAGAACCTGAAAAAAAAAAATTTATTGTCTATCAACTACATATTCCTCAAAAACATGTATCATATCTAAATAATTTAATGAATAATTAAAAATTTAAATGTATATAAACTATTCTTTTCTACTCCAAATTATAGTATCCTATTTAAGAAAACAAAATAAAAAATTTGCATTAACATGGTTCATACCTAGTAAGACCACTCTTGTATCGACAAGTCTTGTGTTCCCTCCTTAAAGCCACTAAGGGTAAGTGGACCAAGAATCCCTATATTCCAATATTTAAAATGGGGTCTAATATTATGTAACATAAACAGATAAATTGGGAATTAGTATCTAATGTGGAAAAGCATTATACTATTATAGTGACAACCAGTAATATTATATCTGATTTCATTTCACATAAATGACTAGTGACTAAATTCTTATACATGAAATTAGACATAAAACAAGATACTGGCATCGCTACACCTACTATTTTCACTTTTGCATCTACCAAATAAGACAAAAATATAGAAGCAACTGCACATATGTGGTTATGTTTGTTCCAACCCTAAGCTTCATACTCAAGAGTGCAATTATATTTGTTCCAACCCTAAGCTTCACACTGGATGGATATCTCACTTTAGGGTTTTCCTTGCTTCCAAATTGAGAGCCTATCAAAAGCATAAATCCAACATGAAAAGTCCTCCCAATTCTCAATTTCTATGTCTCAACATCCAAAAACCAAAAACAAAAACATAGACCAAACTAGCAATTATTAGTCCACTCTAATTGTCTGACTCAATAGCACTAAATTAGAAAACACACTCTGAATTTAGGGATGTTGGATGATCTTATACCTGCAAATTCTCCATTGATGAAAACATGCAATGCATCACGTACTAAATCTATAGAAAGAACTAAAAGACTACCATTCTTTATAAAAGGCTCATCCTCACCAACTTCAACACTATACCATACATGATACAACAAATGTATTAATATGTGAAACTGCCAATTTGTGCCCAGCAAAAGAAAACTCTTAGGTTTGAATTGATTCAAGATTCTTGTTTAACAAACTAGATTCATGGTCAACAAACAAAGTTACAAACTAACCATATGACTATTCATCAAGTAGTCTTCCTATCCACAATTCAACATTAAACATTTAGAATCTAGAGGAAGCATTAAATAATAGATCTACTTGGAAGAAAAAGGAAAATAATTGTTTATGATTTCCTTAAATATTCCTCTATTATCAAGAGTAACATGTTAATATTTAATGGAGTCAAAAACTTAAATTATATCTCACCTCATAGTGTACCACAAGTAGTCAGTATTATCTCTTGTAGTGTTTATCTGTTGTAGCAAACCTATTGCAGTGAGAGAGCTATCCGCATTGGAGGTAACATATTCTTGGAATGATTCCCAAGAAAATCCCTTAACGAGTGTCATTTTCATTTGAGTTGTTTGGACAGTAACCTATCATAGAGCATGTGAATTTATTAGTGCCATAAATTCTGCAACTCATGTACAACTGAAGTAATTCAAATACATTCTATCCATGTATAGAATAAATATAATGCACTCTAGAAGAGAGCATATTTTAATAAATAAATTTTCACTGTGAAGATGAAAAAATGCAGAAAATCCTTCCACATTGCTCCTTTCAGATAAGCATTGAGATTAAACAGTAATAAAAGTTTCATAGGCAAGTGTGAACATTTCTTTTAAACAAGATATTGGCACCCCTGCACTTATTATATTATTGAGAGAGGTTCCAGTTTAACAAAGAAGCATGACATGAATCAATAAACAAAAAAGTACAGAGAAATCCTACACATTGCTCCTTTTAGATAAGTATCAAGATTCACATGAATATTCCAAGAAGGATAATATTGCCATAAAACAAGCATAATAGAAATTTTCTAGGCAACATCACATAAAGAGAAAAGACTGACAAAAATGATTATGAGATAATGGGACATGAACATTGAAATAAGGGTTCAACATTGTATTTCTGTCATGGCTTCTAGCTAGATGCAATATACCAATGTTGAAATAGTCATTTGCATTGGACATCTCCTTATAAATTTCCTAGTGAGACACATAATTAATAATATAACAGATATCCCTTTGAATAATCATTGCCACATGATAATTCAACGAACAGGCATCATACAAATTGCTAACTAGTAAGATTACCACTACAATAACCAAATAGTATGAATTAATATGATTACCTTTAGGAAATATTTCTTAAGAATCTAAGTAGCCATGATATTAGTAATATGGGACATTGTGATATCACTATCAAAATTTAACTATGTAATTTTTTTAGTCAAACTCATTGACCTGTGCTTCATGTGTTAAATCGTGATAGCAATATCACAATTTGACTTGCTGTGGAAAATATCTCCTACTTATCAATGCGGAACATGATTCATCATTCCATATTGACTAGATATAAAGCTTCTCAATCTCATTTTGGAGAGGATATGAGATTAGACCTCGGTCCCCTTTTATTCATTAGATCTATGTATTTGAACAATTAGCCATTTGACTTTAACTATTGAATATTTACACAAGGAAGAAGTACAGAAAAAGGTCATAGATTCCAAGATATGTTTAGACAAGAAGAGAAATCATGACAAAATTAAAAGAAAATAAATCAATAGCAATCAAAGTCGACTATTGACAAAGACAAAGAAGAAAATAAGGCACAAAACTTGTATAGGATTAGATTATAGACATTTGAATATATCTAGCAATTATATTCAGAAGAATATTCACTATTGGAGATCAAAAACCACCAACTAAAAGAGGTATTCTATCAAACATAGCTAGAACAATACTATTCATAGTAGCAACGAAAATCAGGAACATTATTAAATATTGCATAAAGAATGTTGAATCTCTGACATATTACCAAATTGATCTGCAAGATCCCTTCATGTTGATCAATATAGTTGGCATACACACAAGGGTATAAGAATCAATATAAAGGATAGAGATTTAGATGATTACATCAAATTCATACATCCTTCAAATACTTGTTGAGAGTAGATGATAATTCCTAACATATTCAAAGCCACAGGGACGTTAGATTAGTAAAAAAAGAACTAGTTTCAATGTGGCAGTAATGATGGAGGTATTAGATCAGTTAGAAAAGAATGCCGCACCGAGATTAGAGATAAAATAATGGTTCCTTGCTTTGTTCTAAGAGTTTCTAACTAAGAGATTATTTTTGATACATCAACCAATCATTATAATAAAAGCCTAAATCTTTGTGAGAATATTAAATGAATTAACCTTTGAATATGTGTATTGTGTTTCTTACGATGGTATTGCAATTACTAGTTTAATCATTGCTGCTCTATCCTTGGTTGTAGTTAATGTAACTAGAAATCCAATTAGATCTATTCTAGTGGGTCAGTTACCTATTGGCCAAAGAGGATATATAGATAGACCATTTTGAGGCTTCAAGGTATCATTTGTTTGTTTGTGTATCCTAACTATAGCAGCTGGAGCAAGACCAATTTGAATCTTCTTCTCATGAACATGTTGAGGCCAGGAATGAAAATCTGCCACCAGAAGTTTAGTAATGGTTCATTTTCCACTGCAAAAAAGAGCAAAGAAAATGCTCTCTTCCTATCACAATAAATAACATGCATATGCATCCCCTCATTAACCACAAAAAAGAGGTTACATCCTCATCAACTATATTACCTAGAATTAATGAAGAAATCTACAAATGGTTCTAATTGTTGAAGTTACTCTTTCCACAACTATTTTTTATAACACTCAAATTTATGTTTGAGATTACAGATTCTCTACCTGAAATCTGAATTTTTTGACAAGAAAATCAATAAAAATTGATTAATTGAGAGTCTGAGCTATAGATCCCACCATGGCACAAGGAATTCCAGTTTATTTTTCTTCCTTCAATTGACTTTCTATTGGACCAATAGAATGTGTATGAAAGATAAATCACTTGAGCTAGAAACTGTATACATCTTTATGAATCTAAAATATGACATAGCAAAAAGTGGAATAGTTCTGATGGAGAAATATTATGAATGAGCCAACTTCAGCACCAAATGCTTGAATAACAATCAAAGTATACCTCAAATTCATAATATTTGCAACAATATAGAGACCTTCCTCTTCGTTCACTATCTACATTAGCCATTTGATTAGATGTATTTTGAGAATTAATGGAATGGTTCCAAGATAGCAATGACCAAGAACCAACAAAGAAAAATATAGCTAGGAAACAAATGACTGATAAAAATAATTTTGAAACTTGAAATAAAAAGCAATCATTTTATCTTTGCCCCTAGATAAAGAAATAACTCTAATAGTAACAAAGATCAACATGTACTTTAGCTTAGAAAATTAAAATCCATAGAAATCAAATATTTAACAAGTTATAAAACCATAATAAGTCCAAGGCCATTCATCCACTGAATGATTATTTTACTGCTCTATACATTGAATTAATAGGCCTAATTAGTCATCAAAAAACACACCAAATGCCGAGTGTGAATGTACTTTACTGTGCTTCCATTATCATTGACCAAAAGGAGACCAAGTATCTGCATTACAACTGAAATGGTAGTTAAAATCTTATAATTAAGAGAGCTCAAAATTTCAAAGGAAACCCTCATATTATTCCTAGAATTGGCATAAATTATGGCTAAATCTAACCTGCACAGCATGTTGGTGAAGTTGAACTATGTGCAAAGGAAGTGTACCAATATTTTCCCCTTTTGCAACCATTTGAAATAAAATTTGAAGTGAATCATCTTCAATCAGACTTTGTGCTGCTCCGGGGAAACTAGCCAATGCCTTCATTATATGCACCATATTTCCTTCTACCTAAAAATGTTTAACCAATAACCACTATCATGCAGTTCCACTTACAATTTTACATTAAAAAAGCATCTACATATAGTGGATGCATACATTTTCATAAGAAAAGGACCTCCCATATACATTGTGGTGTCTATACATTTGTCCAAAAATAAATATAAATATATTAAAAGATAATATAAAATTGTCCAAAAGTGCAAATTATTACCCAAAGAAGATCATAACTGTTGGCATTATAATACATTTTTGTCATTAGTTACAACACTTATTGGATTCTGAATGCTTATCGAGCTCTCACCGGAAGCCAAGCTTTACCTAGTTATCAGAGTTTACCGAGTGATCAAGGTGAACAAAGAAGTCAGTGTTTACCAAGTAATCAAGGTGAACAAAGCAGCCAGTGTTTACCGAGTGTTCGAGGTAAAGAAAGGAATCAATTTTACCGAGTGAAGATGTACTTAGTATTGAACGAGAATTTCATGATAACCGAGCTCCTGAGGTTATCAAGGAAATTAATTTTACCGAGCTCAAACGGTTATCAAGGAAATTAATTTTACCGAGCTCAGCCGGTTATCAAGGAAATTAATTTTATCGAGCTCAGACGGTTATCAAGGAAACCAACTATCACCGAGTCACAAGGTTCCATCGAGTGTTTCCTTTGATCACTGAGCTACAGTTCAGATAGAAGTATTCACCGAGTGACATCTCTTCTATCGAGTCTCCAGTGGTTACCAAGTTCAGAACTACTCGAAGTGTTTAGTATGAACCGTGCCTTCACTTCTACCGAGTGCATGACGATGCCGAGTAACGCAGTGGATGCCGAGTATCAGAAGGACACTGAGTCAGTTCAGTGAACTTGAGTTTTTTACCTTGGGCCGACTTTGTATAGAGATTTGCACTTGTTGTTTTGGTTGACCTTGCATGTATTGTTTATTTGGATGGTATATATATGTAATGTATTGTATCATTCAGATGTAAGGAAGTAAGTAAAAAAAAAAAAGAGAAAGCAAGTAAGAAGAAAAGTAGAGTAATGAAATTGCGAAAGTATGCATGCTGAGTTGTGAAGGTATTCAGCAAAGTCAAGTTTTGGAGCAGAAAAGTTTTATCTATCACATCAAGGTGAATTAGAGCATAGCGGATCTTATCAGCAATCAGTTGTAATCAGATCCACTGTTTCATTCTAACAGGTGAATTAGTTTTTGTAAATCCTTTAACAAGGTAGACTTAACAGTCTTTTGTAAATCTCCTAACAGAGTGCATACTTTATTGTATGTTTGGAAATCCTCTAACAAGGTGGATCTAGCAATCCTTTGTGCTCCTAACAGGGCAGATCACCAGAAGTGGTCATTGTAAGCCTTAACCGACCAACTTCATACTGCAGTAACGAAGCTTTGTGGGTTTCATCCTCACCCCAATTTTACTTTCTATTTGGAAGGTTTCTGGGTCACCAAAATCTGTGTGTTCAAATGTTGCAAATGATTTTGTTTCATGCTTACAATAGGTTACTTGGATGAATGATAAATATATCAGTATGCAGTTTTATTGTTTGAAATTTTAGAAGTTACTGATTCACCCCTCCCCTCTTAGTAACTTGTCATATCTTGAATATTTCCAACAATTGGTATCAGAGCTATAAGGTTCTCTAGATAAAAGTTTCACAGCTTGAGCAAAGATCAAGGACAATGGAGATATTCAGACTTGACAAAACTATTGAGAATGAAAAGCTAGATCTGAAAATGGCCATGGCTCAACTCAATGAAGAAAAAGAGCATCTTTCACAATCCTTGAAAAGAAGAAAAGAACTTGCAAAGCAAATGAATGACCATCAGTATGTTGAAGAAAAGATTGAAGATCTCTCACCATCAAGTAGTTCAGATGAAGCTGACAAAGCAATCAAAGAACTTTTAGAAAAAAATGGATCTCTGCAGGAAGAAGTAAGAAAGCTCAAAAGGGAACAAGGAATCTAGTCCATCAGGCTATGCGAAATCTTGGAGCAAAGGAACAAGGCAGCTGAAGACTTAGAGGTAAGGAATAATCAATCCTCTCAGCTTGAAAATCTTGTAACTCAATTATCCAATGCAAATGAAGAAATTATGAATCTGAGATCTGAGAATGAGAATTTGAGAAATGACTTAATTACTGAAAGGCAAATCAATGCAAGCTTACAAAGTGATCTAATCTCTGAAAAACAAGTCAATGAGAGAATGGTAAAATCTCAAAAGGACATGGATCAATTGAATCTGCAAAATGAAGAAAACTTTCATAAACAAAATGGTAAAGCAGGCCTTGGATACAAGGAAGAAGGTGAATCCTCCAAATAGGGTACTCAAAAGAATCAAAAACCTACTTGCAGCCACTATGGTAAGTTAGGTCATACATCTAATAGATGTTGGAGCAATGGAAAAGGCAAATTTAATGGAAAGTGCTACAATTGCAATCAGCATGGACACAAAGCCAATGAGTGCAAAAAGAAACCAAAATTTGAAGGTAAATGTCACAAATGCCAAAAGCAAGGTCATAAGGCATCACAATGCAAATCCAAATCATTTAATCCAGCTGAACAACTTGTCAAAGCAATATTTGGTTGGGACTACAACACTTGGTGCAGATGTCATTATTGTGGAGAATATGGTCATACTGGCATAAACTGTGCAAGGCATCACCTAAGAAAAAGGGATACCACTGTAAGATGTTAAACATGTACAGAACTTGGTCATATATCTAAAAATTGCATGAACATAAAGAAAGTCGAGGATGAGAAGAAAATCAAAGTAGACAATATTCGGAAGCAAATGAAGCAGCAATGGATTCCAAAGTCTACCGAGCCAGATAATTCAAGTAATGGAATGGTCACTCAAGAAGTGAGTGACTCTACCATTTCCAATTAAGACTCATCAGGATAAGACCAGGACTGTATCTACAAAGCAATATCCTAAGCAGTCCTAGAATGAAAATATGATCAAATCAGTATTTCAGATACATCAGGATCATGGTCGGTACATGACCTTACCGAGCTCAGTCGGGTGCAAGAAGGCTTCTTTCACCAAGTTGCACTTACCGAGCATGGTTGGTTCTTCTCTTACCGAGTTAAGGGCGGTTTAACCTATTTTCTTTTGGTCACCGAGTTGTGAAGTTTAAGCCGAACTAGTGGATGATAGTCTGTCGATCATAGCTACCTCCGTACTGAACATTAATGGCAAATTTTTCATCAAAAGGGCAGATTTTGACCTCATTTTTCACCACGAATTTGAGATTTACACAAAAAAAAGGGGCTTTCAAGCGAGTTCAAGCGATTTGAAAAGATTTTCCAGCAAAGTATTCTTACGAAACCTTTTCACTCACCGAGCAGCAATGGCATCCACAAGCACCAGCAGCAGCAAGGTGAAGAGAGGTTATGAAATGCTTGTGAAGGGAGTCAAATGGAAGGCGCCCAATTTCAAAATTGTTCTTGCCATCGCTGAATCACTCGACCCGCATGGAGCTCAATCACAGATCCCTCCAAAGGTACTTCTAATCAATGATATTCATACTCATTTCAAGTGTACTGTGCAAGAAATAGGGACACTAGATATGGATAGTACCCTAGCCAAGTTATGCGTGGATGGAACCCTAAAACCTAAGTTCAAACATTTGGAAACCAAAGGCTTAACCCATATTCCGCATCTGCCAAGGAGTTTCCAAGTGAAATGGGTGAGGTATATCTTAAGCCATGTGCATAATGGTCAGTTGTGGTTGGAACAACCCGTTTTGATAACCAAAAAGATGATTCACAAAAATACGGGTCTCCCGATGCTCAGCAAAGCCAAAACCACCAAAACCCTAGGACGGGATGAGTTACAAAGGAAAACCCAAGCTGAATGGGATGGCAGAGGTTTAAAGCTCAACAATGTTTCAGATATAGAACTGAAATTTGGTATTTGTGTTATTGCATACAGACTATATAGTTCCAGCAGGCTGAATAGTGTACCCTGCGAGGCTATAGATTTGGCATATAAAATTGTAAAGAAAAATATGGAGTTTGACCTAGCTGATGTGCTATTAAAACAATTCAATAAAAACATGGAAAGCATAAGGACTGCAAAGACAAACCCTTGTAAATTTGGTTCTTTGCTAGTTTGTTTATTTTTCTATGTACATAAATTCTTTCCATCTAAGGGTGCAGTTGTATGGAGGAAAGATACTCCAATTTTGTATCAAATAAATGAATTCATGGTAGAAATGGGTATGAATTTTGACAAAGTAATGGATAATTATTTTGAAGATTTCAAGGAAAGGATGAACAACAGATTCAGAATACCTCCAAAACTTGTTAAAGAGTATAAGGATGATGTCTGTTTCATGGTTGACTGTGACAAGGTGTACATACAGGCAGTTAGACCCCGAGTTGCATGGGTGAAACCTCTTTCATATGAGGTAAATATTGATGAAACAAGGGATATCATTGAAGCACTGGTAAATGAGCTAGTAGACCCAAGGCAACGGATTTTTAGTACTTATGATGAAGCAAAGGCCAGAATTGAACTGGAAATCAAAATTCCATAGGCCATCAGCAAAGGTAAGAGGAAAGTGGCCAAAATGAAAACTGCAATAGGTCCTCTTATGCTCACCGAGGGACAAGGTGAAGATAAAGAAAGTGAAGGAGAAGAAGAAGGAGAAAAAGAATCAGAAGAAGAGCAACCGGCAAAGAAGAAAGGCAAGGTAATCATTACCAAGCCCAAGAAGTAGCCTACTGCAGTATTTACTCGGAGGACAAGAAAAGGTATTCAGGAACCTGTATTGGTCAATCCTACACCTACATTCAAGAAAAGGCTCAAATCATTGGAAGAAGGAACTAGCATCACAAATTTCAAGGCATTGAAATTTGAGACAAGGACTGATACAGAGAAAATGCAGATTGAGGAACTGGTACTTAACAAAATGGGAAAATGGAAATACTCCTCGGATCAGATTGCTCCTCATATCTCTAAAGAATTACTAGAGAGAGTACAGTCAAGATGGGAGTTAGCCACCAAGACGGTAAAAGATATATATGAGCAATCCCTGAAGAATCTTCGGCCTAGTCTCACTGGAGCAGAGGTAAAATTTGAATTTAAAACCCATGAAGGTAAAATGATGATCAGATTTCACACTTGTTTGATTTTGATCAAAGATATAGAGCATGTTGTAAATGATGCTACAAACATGTGGAAAAACATCTATCATCTACATAAGCCTAGTGTAGACCCAGTAGAAATAAAGGATGATGACAGCAACAGTAGCAGTGATGAATCAGATAGCGCTCCATCCATCACAGTTACACCAGGAGAGTTGCATGCAATGATGGAAGAGAAAGAGGAAGAAGACAAAGAGGAAGAAGCTGAAAAGGAAGATAAGGAGGATGATACGGTAAAAATTGCAGCAGCAGTTATTGCATCCCTTCCTCACTCCCCAGCTAAACCTGTGACATCATCAAGGTTGGAGTCAGCTTCAGTAGGTTCATCTACACTAGATTTACCATCTACACCTACCATATCTCAGCTTTAGGTATCATCAGTGGAAGTGACTACCACTTCATCTACCGAGCTGCATCCCTCTTCGTTTACCAAGCTGCACCCTTCTTCATCTACCGAGTTGGCCTCCTCGACTCCATCATCATCAGTTGGTATTGCTGTAAGTTCTCCAATTTTGACTACTCAAATTTGTTCTACAATTTTGTCGCCATCTACTTCAGGCACAGTGAGCTTAGATACTATATTACCGAGTGTATCACCATTTTTGGCCAGCACTCAAATTTTTGACCCTGTACATACTCCTATTGGCACTCAAACCTCAAGCATCCCAGTTTTTATTGCTAGTCCTTCTGTCTCTACTGTTGTGTCTATTCCAAAGGTCAAACTAGTCATCTCAGAAGTCAAACAAAAGCAACCATTAAGACTTATGATCACTGGAAAGGAAATTCCTGAAGACATTGACTTGGACACAGAGATAGTAATTCCAAAGATTGACTTTGATAATGCTACCATTGAAGAAATGAGGTATGCTAGTCAACTTATTGAGAAAAAGGCTACTCATATGCAGTTAAGATCGGAAAGGGATAAGGAATACAGGATAATTGAGGATGCCCAGAACATAATTACTGAGGCTATAGGTGTTGATGTTAATACTTCTCAACACATTTTGATTCAATTGGAAGAGGCAGTTAATAAATTCAATGAAGATGCCTCCGGACAAGAAAAGCTGATTGAGCGTGCAGCAAAGAAATTTGATAATAAGGTGTTGGGGCACATTGCCCAGAACATTGCAATAAATCAGGTTGCATTAACCTCAGTTTTGGCAGATATGGAAAATTCTTTTAATAATGTAACATCTCTTTTTGCTAAGCTTTGTGATGTTACCGAGTACACTAAGGGAATAAGAGAGAAACTAAATAAAATTGATGAAGATCTGAAGGTGAGCGCACAGAACTTGAAACTTGACCCCAGTTCAAGCTCATCTCATCACCTCAGGATCAAATTTTTGTCAGAGAAGCAGGCAGAGCTATTGAGAGAAGAGGCAAGGATCTGATCTACATTGATAGATATCCAAAACATGATCCTTCCCATCATGGATTCAATGCAAAAGCACATTGCACATTCAAAGACATTAATCCATGATAATAACTTCTCCATTGCAGACCATGTGATTGAACTTTTGGCTGAAGTTCAAGTAGCTCTTTCCACCTGCAAAATTTTGCAAGAGAATTGGGATAAGACTCTCCAGCTTATTCTCCAGGTACATTCAGAGTTCATCTCTCATTTTGGTGTTTCTATATAAGTATATATATTCTTTTATTCTTTGGCATTATTGTCAAAAAGGGGGAGATTATTTTTGGATATGTATACTATGGGTGAATAAGTGTTTTCAGAGAAATTGTACAAAGGAAGAGATATACAGCTCATGTAAACACTGTATGTACATTCTATGGGGGAGTTGTATATAACGAAGCTATGTATATTCAGAATCAGTCATCAGCATGTCAGATAAATTTTGTCTCATAAGTGTTTTTGTCACTAATGCCAAAGGGGGAGATTGTTGGCATTATGATACATTTTTGTCATTAGTTACAACACTTATTGGATTCTGAATGCTTACCGAGATCTCACCGGAAGCCAAGCTTTACCTAGTTATCAAAGTTTACCGAGTGATCAAGGTGAACAAAGAAGTCAGTGTTTACCGAGTGATCAAGGTGAACAAAGAAGCTAGTGTTTACCGAGTGTTCGAGGTAAAGAAAGGAATCAATTTTACCGAGTGAAGATCTACTTAGTATTGACCGAGAACTTCATGATAACTGAGCTCTTGAGGTTATCAAGGAAATTAATTTTATCGAGCTCAGACGGTTATCAAGGAAATTAATTTTATCGAGCTCAGATGGTTATCAAGGAAATTAATTTTACCGAGCTCAGACGGTTATCAAGGAAATTAATTTTACCAAGCTCAGACAGTTATCAAGGAAACCAACTATCACTGAGTAACAAGGTTCCATTGAGTGTTTCCTTTCATCACCGAGCTACAATTCAGATAGAAGTATTCACCGAGTGACATCTCTTCTACTGAGTCTCCAGTGGCTATCGAGTTTAGAACTACTCGAAGTGTTTAGTATGAACTGTGCCTTCACTTCTACCGAGTGCATGACGATGCCGAGTAATGCAGTGGATGCCGAGTATCAGAAGGACACTGAGTCAGTTCAGTGAACCCGAGTTTTTTACCTTGGGCCGACTTTGTATAGAGATTTGCACTTGTTGTTTTGGCTGACCTTGCATGTATTGTTTATTTGGACAGTATATATATGTAATGTATTGTATCATTCAGATGTAAGGAAGTAAGTAAAAAAAAAAAAGAGAAAGCAAGTAAGAAGAAAAGTAGAGTAATGAAAATGCGAAAGTATGTGTGCTGAGTTGTGAAGGTATTCAACAAAGTCAATTTTTGGAGCAGAAAAGTTTTATCTATCACATCAAGGTGAATCATAGCATAGCGGATCTTATCAGCAATCAGTTGTAATCAGATCCACTATTTCATTCTAACAGGTGAATCAGTTTTTGTAAATCCTTTAACAAGGTAGACTTAACAGTCTTTTGTAAATCTCCTAACAGAGTGCATACTTTATTGTATGTTTGGAAATCCTCTAACAAGGTGGATCTAGCAATCCTTTGTGCTCCTAACAGGACAGATCACCAGAAGTGGTCATTGTAAGCCTTAGCCGACCAACTTCATACTGCAGTAACGAAGCTTTGTGGGTTTCATCCCCACCCCAGTTTTACTTTCTATTTGGAAGGTTTCTGGGTCACCAAAATCTGTGTGTTCAAATGTTGCAAATGATTTTGTTTCATGCTTACAGTAGGTTACTTGGATGAATGATAAATATATCAGTATGCAGTTTTATTGTTTGAAATTTTAGAAGTTACTGATTCACCCCTCCCCTCTCAGTAACTTGTCATATCTTGAATATTTCCAACACATAACATGATAAAATTGGAAGTTGTGAGATAAAATTTCTAAATTACTTTTAAAGTTTTAACTTCAAAAACATGAGCTTAGTAGTTGAAGACATATAGCATAATCATTGAGTAGAAAATAAACCTTCACAACTAGAACTCCTCATCCAACAAATACCCAAACTGAAGTTCTAATATTATGTTCTACATTACGCTCTCCAAGAACATCAGAGCTAGATCAATTTTGCTTAGTAGTATGATTGTCAATCTCACATGATAGACCCAACCGTTTAAGATGAGTCTCTTTCTTCTTAGCTAATGATGACTGTCTAAAAGCACCCTAGGAAACATCCAACTCAAGATGCTCTACATAATTAATGCTTCCATAGGCTCTACAAACACTTAAGAGTTAGAAAATTTTCATTCAACATCATTGTCATTCCTACATGATGAACTCAATGATACAAAATGAGTCTCTTGAACTTCAGTTAATGACATCACCAAAGGTAAACCCACATGTAATCTCACCCTATTTGCATTACTTCTAAAGCAATATAGACAAATAATTGCTCCATACATATTTATAAGTTTACATTAAAAAATTCACTATGCCAAAAAAATTGTAGAGTTGCATTAGAAGATAATCCAAAAAATGGGTCCCCAAAATAGGAAAAAATATTTCATTTGTCATCCTCATTTGGTTTTGGTTTTGTTAAATAAGTTTAGGAAGGTTTATGTCAAATTTTCACAGAGTATCCTACACAGTCTAAAAATTAAGGTTTTTTGGGCTCGTGTGGGTATGTTATCTAATATGTGTCCATATCGTATCCATATGGATAGGATACGTGTGTCCAAGGAGGGGCAGATGCCTATCTAGCTACTATATGTTTAGGAGAGAAAAGAATGTGTAATTTATAACTATAGCCACCCCTAATTTGGCAGAAGAAATAAAAGCAATGGAAATGAATCTTTTAGGCTGTAGAGCTAAACAACCGAAGAATAGCACCCAACAAACCTTGTTTCCAAGCTTGAAACACTATTAGAGGAAAAGCACTCAAGCATATGGTCCCAACAGAACACTTGTACCTATCTATTGTATCCAACTTTCCTAAGGTGCCTTCAAGAACATGTGTAGATTGTGTAGAAGGGCATCATATTTGGCATCAAAAAGTGTATTTTGCATTTTATTATTTCACACCATGAGTTTGATTTTTGCAATAAATGTGACCATTCATGGGTGACTAGTGGTAGACAATGCATGCTCCTATCCTCTTCTCTCCTTCCTCTTCAGGTAATAGTTGTAACTACAAAAATGATTGTGGTAGTTGAGTTGTCATGAAAATGGGTGAATGGATCATATATAAGGTTTAGTTTAGGATTTTATAAGGGGAAGAAGCTTGCGGGAAAACCAAAGTATCCAACTTCCCTAGGGTGCCCTTGGGACCACTTGTAGATTTTGTATAAAATATTCATATTTCGCATCAAGGAAGGTGTATTTTGAATTTCAAGATTTAAAGACATGAGTTTCATTTGTATGAGTAAAGTGAATACTTTAGGGTGACATCTCATAAACTATACAAGTCCCCTTCCTCTTCTCCATACTCTCCAAGTTGAAAGCTGTAAATGCAAAAAGGATTGCTGTAATTGTGAGTGGCATTGCAAATATATGTGTAGGTTATATTTAAGGTGTGTTTAGCATTTCATAAGTATTACAGTACAATATAGAAGTGCTTGAACTTTGGAGTTCATCTTTTAAAATTTTTGTATTGGATTCATTTGGCTCCTGACTTTGGAACTTAATGAAATTCAATAATGAGCTAGAACTAGGATCACCGATTAGAAAAGCTCCTTTTGAACCTAAGCTAGTATAAATCTGAAGAAAAGGGACATTGATACTTGAAATGGCAGAACTAAAGATACTAATATCAGAGTTTCTAGAAAATGGAACATCTACACAACATAACTCACTAATAGTATCTAAAATATGATTTTCAAAAATAACAATATCAACAATATGATGATCAGTACTTGAAGAGTCATCAAGAGGATGGTCACAGATGTTATTCTTTGTTTTAGATCCTTCATGTGTACTATTTGGAATTATTTCAGTAATAAACCCACCAGAATTCAAAAGATCATGAGTGCAGCTCAAAGACCTATTAATTTTCTATCCAAAAACTAGAAACCCTATCACATTTTTGACAAAACTAGGAGAGATTGGATCATCACACATTTTGATTGTTCTCTCATTGAAACAAGGGATAAAATTCACTTCATCTACTAGGGAGGTGACTTGATTCACATTATTTTCAGAGAAAAGATTGATTCCTTCATAGGAGCTGCTAGTATCTGAGTTGACATAATCTTGTAAAGCGTCCATACCTATAATGCAACAATTCGAGAGTGTACATTGACAGCCATGCTTGCCATCCATGGGAGAAGTCTTTGCACAAACATATGTTGAGATGCTACTTCATAGATGGATATCTAAGTTGTTTACTTTAGGTTCAACAATAGAAATATCTAGTTCTCTAGGTTCAATTGTATTAGAAACCAAAATCTCTGAGATTTCTTATGTTGCTTCAGAATTAGTCTTTTGCAAATCAATCACTCCTGAAGCAAAGATTTCAGAAACTTCAGCACTAATAGAAGAATCCAACATTTGAGATCCAGAACTAAAGTTTCTTGCCTCTTGTATATTCACATCAAAATATTTAACTTCATATGTCTTGAATGGAATTGGAAAATTAGATTTAGTGCTGCTATTTTGTGGCTGACATTCTTGCTTATGACCTTTTCTCTAGTGGACTATCTGGTACTTTCCAGAGCTGCAAATATAGAAAGAAACTGTAAGCCTATGGTAAAAAGGAAGCAAGTATTTTTTTATTTTTTAGGCATTTAAAAACTAGAGGTAGGCCTCCACCTCATGATGGAGTGCTCACTAAAGCAACATTTTACCATTTTTTTCTATAGAAGGTTGATATTCAATCATTTATAATCTTGTACAATTACATGGCCTATCACTCAAGTAGGCCCATGTTCTATTACCAAATTCCTAACGGCTATCTTCCTCGACCAAATTAAGGCCACATTCTACTCTAGCCATTACCAATTTATATTTTCTCTCTCTAAAGACAAACAATAATGGATTCTAATGAGGGAACTTGCATATAAGAAAAACCAAGAAAAATAAAAGGTGATGTACCTTAGGATTATTAGAATTATTTTAATTTCTTTTTGTACACCAAAGTTCACTTTCAAGAAAAAAAAATTGGTGTTCTGATAAACCATCAACGTTGCATGGGTACGTGTGCCCACACCCCTGGAACTTGTACCCACATACCCAAGTACCAAGTACACATATCCCAAGTACTGGGTAATTGGTAGAGAGCATGATAGTTAAGGACCTTGATTGAGATTTTTGATTTTTTTTCCAATTTTTTGTTTGTGTATCAGCTCATTGTTTATCAAGCTTAATTCAATACCTAATCAATTTGAAACTTTGATAGAATCTTGATTAACAATAAACATTATCATTGTTCAAGCATAAGTTTATCATTTCCAATATGTCATCATCATATGATTTATGATCTTGTTCATGTTTAAAGTTTTCCTTCTCTGTTCTACTATTATAATCTACTTGTTATCATCATACATATTAGGCAGGTCACTAATAGAAATAAGGCTTATTATAAATTGATTTTGATGCAAATATTCCACAATTCCTCAGTACGATGTGGGTATTTGAAGCAAGTGCACAAGATGAAATCATTAAAGCTTTAATATTACTACTTTTTTACTCTCCTTCTCCTTCACTGATCTATTGTTTCAGTCAACTAGCTCTCATACTTCAATCAAAAACTATGCCTATTAAACTCTCTCCACTTGTGAGTCTATGACTAAGACATTATAGTGAGAGATTTATTAAAGGTGGCAACAACATATTACATAGTCTAATAAGTGAATCAATAGTATGTAGAGACAAGAAAATGTAAAAGTTTCTCACAAAGTCTCCTAACACAAATATTTCTCCCATCCTAACAAAGAAAATATAGGATGCCTGCACTACAAGAGGCAGAAGAAACATTTCAATACTACCTATGACTAATCTCTTGAAATCCAGAACATGTCCCACTTTGAAAACATATTTGATTGAGGCCTATATAATGTTTGAAATTTCTTTTGTAGCAACCTTCAAAATGAAATGAAATTCACAACCTTCCACTAGGACATTATGAATTTTAAATCACAAATGAAGGATATAGAACAGCTTAAAAATTAGACACAATCCACAAAAGTAAAATATTATTAGCTTCCCACTACAATAAGAACTCGTGTTACAAAAAAATTATATACAATCTCCAGATTAATGCTAAATTGAAGGCTATAGCTTCTTTTCATAGGTTTACATATTTATAGCAATCTATTATGTAAGTGATTTTATTCTCAAACATTCAATCCTATCTTATATCAAGGTGTTTTATTCCTTTTAGTTTCTATTCCATATGCAACTCCATCAACATCATAGTTTTTTATTAATCAAAGGAATCTCAATTGGTTATGTAGGCTGCTAACTATTATGTATGTGCAAATATCTAGAAAGTTAAAATAGTCACTCTTGTTAGATATACATCTCTAAAAGCTTTTACCATGGCTTGATATGAATAATTGATACTCCCAAAAATGATCACAAATTAATAATCTACACTTTTAAGTACAAAAGAGCTTCACACACAGACTTCACGGAACAAGGTCTACAAGGTGTGACAGTAATATGGAACAACAGAGGAACTATAAAGAAATGTCACTAATACCTATAATCAACCACGAATCATATGTAGATATGTATTTGATGAATATGTTAGTTAATACCTACTTGTTGTAATTGACAGCATTTTTTCTATAATAGGAACACTAGAATAGGTCTATACAAATAAGAAAAATAATTTTATGTATGTTGTCACTAATTCTCATTGCTCACCATCTATTATAGCTTAATTATTAGAGTTCCAAGTATCTCTTCATATAAACCAAAGCAAAATATAAAGATATCAACAACAAAAATGTGAATGAGTCGAAAGAGGTTATATTCATGCTTTAACTTTTACTCCATGGTTAATGCTATAGTGTTATAAGTATACCTTATATTGTATCTACTAGTAAATGTAAATTCTAATAATAACATAAGTGAAAAGCCTACACTAGAATCCTAAACTAAAAAACATATTTTGTTCCCTAAGATGATTCTATTCTTAAGAGAAGCAACCATTCCTTAGCATTATGGAAATTTCACAACATTGTAAATATAATTGTAAATAATAAACATAAAATATGGAAACGATTGTACACCATACTCAACATGAGTAGAAATATAATCTGAATACATTGGACATAACAATTCACAAGCCCTACAAAGAATAAATTGGGGGGTGGTAATTTTTTAAAAGTTGCATGTATCTGGTTGAGGACAGTTCACAAACCCTACAAAGAATAAATTGGGGGGCAAGTTTTAGAAGTTGCATGTATCTGGTTGATAGAGAAATTTTGTAGAACAAATGAAAATTTGTAGTAAATGTGGGAACAAAACACAAGCATACAAGGCTAGTTATCAAAAAAGAGCAAGAACAAAAACAAGGACAGGAAAGTAAGAAAGAATAGGCAAACCTAGAAATATGACTGTGCTTATTACACCCTCCATTCCTCCTTTTGAATTTCATCTCTTGCTTCAAAAAACCCTGATCTACCTCCTCTACTCGACTCTTGTGCCTCCGGAATGGAGACTAGCAATAGGAAATCAAAAACATCGAATTGTGCAACCATTTTTGCCTCTTCACCAAACCAGCTCCTTCAATCTCAATCTTATTTTCACAAAAAAAATTGCAAATTAAAACTTAAACTTTGGCTCCTTCCCATGCTCAGTGAAATGATTTAAATTTAAAGCTCGTGTTGGTCAAAATTTTGACCAACACAGGTTAGATTTTTAAAAAAAGAGAAAAATTTCCTTCTACAATCTGACCAACCTAAACCTTTTTAATTGATGTTCAAAATTTTTGGTTGAAAAATGGGGTCAAATGTAGTAGTGATTGATAATTTTGGTAATATTTGTTGATGATATCATAGTTGGAGGAAATGATAATGGAAGTGACAAGTTTGCAGAAGAAATGAAGAAGGAATTTGAAATGAGCATGATAAGGAAAATGAAATACTTCCTAGGGTTACATATTGTGTAGGATAAAAAATGAAACTTTATTTCTCAAACTAAGTATTCGAAAGATCTATTGAAAAGGTTTTGTTTGGAAACATGTAAACTAGTTGGAACACCTATGATAACTAGACACAAGTTATCTACAAAGGATGAGACACCTATTATTGAGAAAAAGAAGTAAAAATGTATGATTGGAGGATCACAATATCTAAATCACACAAGGCTAGATATAGTAATTATAGTTGGAATTGTTGGAAGATTTCAAGCTGATCCTAGAGAAGCACTGATTTGCCTCACAATAGGTGTGTCATAGTCATGCTCTAGGCCATGGTTAGGAATAATATATTCAAACTAAGGACTATTTTTCCCACTATTAGGTGCATTTAATCTTGTCAACCTAGGGACATATACTAGAAATGGTTAGCACAGTATGTGCACTAGGTCTCTTAATGAGTCACTAAGATTATGCTGGAGGAAAGTAAATTGCAAGGAAAAGAACTTACACTATTGCTATAGGAAACTAATAGGAAACTGACACACTTAACTCTATGAATACTAGAAATACAATGAAAGGATAACAAATATTCCAACTTAGTTCATCCACTATAACTATTCTCACATATGTTGTAGGAACATTCACAAAGTGCGATGCTACAAGAAGGAACTTACAACTTCTACTTATGACACAACAAATTCTTGGAAATAAATCTATTCTATCCTAATCTAATCCACCTTCCAAGTGCACCCCCTTGGTTGGCTTCACTAAACTACTAACACAAGATAGACACCAAAAATTATTTCATTAGATTTTAGAAATTCATTACATAACACAGAACTATAAAAACACAACTATAAAAGCCAACAGTTTGTTCTCATAAACTCTTTCTTCTAATTGGCTAAACTAACACACTTGGGTCGATTCCTATATATAAGAGATCAACACATATTTCATAACAGAAAAGTAAATGACCTAGCTTTAAATCTACATGAGAGAAAGAAGGAAATAACAACTCAAGGTGGGAAGAAGGAATACTGGCTTAAGGTAGGAATAATAAAGTTTGAACATCCACTCACCATAGAATAAATGCAAAGAAGGCAATAAGTCTTCATAGCTCCTTCTTACTCACTGTCATGTCTTCTAGAACCCTTACAACTTTCCTCCACCGTGGCTACTCCTTAGCATTCTCTTCTCCTTGAATGTTGTTGGTGCTCAACTTTTGAATTCCTCCAATCATATTTTAGTCTTCATTAATAGGTTAGTTATAATACAAAGACATGTTTGCAAATAAACATTTATCAAATTAAATTCAAATATAAGAACATGCATTTTGATAACTATATGAAATACTGCATAATATATATAATACTAGAAAGATGCCATAATTTCTACCCATAAGTTTATGATAGGTTCAGTAAACATAGGTCCACAAATGTTTTGACAAAGATGAAATAGAGTATCAACAAAGTATCTTAAACTATCATGAAATAAAGGCAATATTTGGCCTCATCATCTGCCCCTTGCTAAACTAATGCTTGTCCTCAAGCATTGCACTTCCTTGTTAATGACCTAAACTCTCCAATATTTATCCTTCCTTTTCTATTGCTCTTGAATGTGTACTAAAATCCTCTAGTTCTCTCCCACACTTCCCTTTTGTGATCTTTCTACAACTTGTCAAGTCTATTGGCATTAATTTCATACAAAGGCCACATAATCATTAGAGGTTGAATGGTTAGGGGAAACCACAACTCTAGTCTAGTCCACTTCCCTAACTCTAAATATTTTGGAGCCCTATGAAGTGCTACCTCTAAGTTGATGGGACTATGTGGTTCTGACTTTTTAAGAGATTGAGGAAATCTAGCCCATCTACTCCTAATACCGGTCATAGCTCTCTGGAAACCAAAGTAGGGAAAAATTTCATAATTAGCATAAACCTTAGCTCTGGCAGCAAAGATCCTATCCCTTACTTTTAAATTCTTCTTTCCATAATTTAATGTGAACCAATCCCTGAGAACTCCATCTAGCTTGCTACTCTCTACTCTTAAAGGCAAGGGTTCTATCCTTTCCTCTTCCCTATAATTATTCAATTTCCTATGATAATTTTCTTCATTATATATCCAAGACATGAGAGCTCTTAAGTGTATATCCCCTATGAAAAGAAAGGGATTCCATTGAGTCTCTAAAGGGATTTTTGGTGTAAATTAGTACTTTACTATTTACACTTACTTAAGTTTACTTAGGTTAATGCATTGTTTAATTATATTGCATTATTTTATTATTTTTTATTTATGAGTCACTTAGGAGTTTGTGCAACCTTGTGATTTGTCATGTTGACAACACAGGAGTATGCACCTTTATTTGAGCACATGGTGTCTACAACACTATTTTGTGTGTCCCACCCTTCTAGGCTTATCCTCTCATCACTGCACTTACTTTCGTGCTTAATGGAGGATAATCCATATCTGGTGGACATGTGCTTGGTTGTATGACACATCATGGTGCTAACTTCTATGCATTCTAGAAGCTCTCCTGTAGCCTTTATATTCAGGCACTCCTAGTGTATTCTAAGCATCAATTATTGAATACATTGTTATTCTGATCATACTCTCTCCATTTTTGGTCTACAGTTGTGCTTGTGTTTGAGTTCTTGGTTCTTGGGTGAATTTTTCCCTTAGCAAAATTCTTACATGGTATCAAAGCTTGGAGACTTTCTCTTCACAAGCTGTTCAAGACCTATTGTTGCTTCATCACCTCAGCTTGAATTCAGAGTGCTGCTGAAATTAGGAGCGTCCAACATCAAATTTGAGCTCTCCATTGTGTTTGGAATGCTGAACTAGTGAAAATTGACTATAAGCACACCTACCTTGACTCATAGTCGATCGTGAGGCAAATTTTTTTTAAAAATTCGAGCTCGGAGGCCCCGATTTGTGGTATGAGTATGATTATTTTTTGCAAATTTATAAATTTATTTTTGGATCTGCATTTTATCTCTCTATTTTATCTGTCATATTTTTTGTCAGTATTTTCGGAATGGTTAATCAGTCTGTCAGAGAAAAAAAATTTGGGTTGTCAGATCCTGTACTGCACTTTTTTGGTGGATGCATTTTAATTGTCACAGGGTATGATCTAATTCATTGATCTGATTTTATTTTTTAGATCTTTGAAGTTATTTTTTTCTCTGCATTATTTGGCTATTTTCCAGATTTATTATTCGAGGTCAGAGAAATTTTTTGGCAGAACCGGGCTATCAACCCCCAGCTTGTACAATTAGGGTATATATTATTTTCGCAGGCATTTAAGTATTTATTTAGGACAAACCTCTCAATAGGCAACCTGGCCTAACCACCGAGAGACAACTACCTTCCAGTGCTAGGCCTTTCACCAGCAGCCACAAACCTGCCTCGAGCCAGTTAACATTTCGGAGGGAGTCTCTTAGCCACTTATTACACTGCGGTAGATCTCTTTTAAATAGTGTCCCTTTCATTATCCCCATCAATGTGGGATCATTCAAAATGAAAACCACCATACGCTTTCCTAGCTATAGGTGTCACCCTCCCAATAGCAACATGTGGGAAAATAGCATCCTGCCACGTACAACACCAGCTCAGCTGGTGCCCAGTGGACAGGACATGTCGGCATCCAGTTAGTGACTGAACTGTGCCTATGTCATCACCCCGTCGGAACTGCTTTACGTGCCACGTAAGCATCCATGCAAGTGACATGTCATTTTGTTAGTACATTTTGTATAGGTGACATCATCATCAGTACAAGGTGATGTCATCAGATGCTGCAATTTTCACTGATGTCAGAAAAATAATTGCCTAAATTTGACGACTCTATGACCGTCAGTCCAAGACATTTTTAAACTGTGTTGATAACTGTTTAATCATCAAATTTAACTTAGCAGTTTCTCCTCCAGACCCCTCTCCAGATTGCTTTTCAGTTTGGCAGCCTGACTTTGCGAGCTCGTAACTTGAACATATGAACTCTGATTCAGGTGCAATTTTTTTGAAATCAGGTAGAATTTCCTAAATTTTCTAGTGGTGGTGTTGTTTTCTGGTTTTGGTGCATAGATTTTGTAGAATTTGCATTTTTTGGTGACTTTACCTACATAATCCTACCTTTTGCAACTTTAGAAGCTCTTTACGGGCACATCTGGTCACCTTTTCAGGTTCTATTTTTTTGAAAGTGCATTTTTTTTGTCTACTTTCTAGATCTGAAGTCAGATTTTAGGGTTGTGTGGAAAAATTTCTCACTTTTAGAATTAGGCCTTGTTTGGCATTGTAAGCTTTCATTCCTATCAGAATTGTTGTACATCTAAGCTACAGTGCTTAAGTGACAGATTTAAGCCTCATAAGGTAGTTGCAAAAGCCCAATCAAAAAGTCCACTTTGTTCATTTTGACAAGTGGCTCATTGTAAATGCACTACTTATAAAGTGCCAAAGCATCTTTTTGGGGGGGTCTTTTGATTGAGTGAAATAGGGGGGTGTGTACTATGTTCTTGTGTCTTTATTTTGTGCTCTTTCATTTCTGCATCATGGGTTTTAAATGTCCTCCTCTAACTTCACGCAACTATTCTACTTGGAAAGATATTGCATGGAGTAGATTAATGGAAAAAGGATATAGTTTGTATGTTGATGGTACAATTACCAAACATACTGATGCTAAAGAACTCATTTTCTACATGATCAATCTAAATAGGTTGCTGTGATTGTGGATCCTTATTAACAACAATTAGTGGAGGGCTCTTTGTCAGTAGAGGAGATAGATGGTTCAGTGGAACAGGTTCAACAGACATCCTTGGTAGATCTGCACTCATTCTTTTTCACACAGTTGGAAGGGGTGAACTTCAACATCAGTACGAGGATACTTGAGCAAGTTTTAGGGCTAGCACTCATCTTCAGGACTGTACCTTGGGCATTGTTTCTTCCTAAGGGGAGGAACACCATTCTGCATTCTTGGACCAACTTCTTCATTGGAGCAGCTTTCACTTGGAAAATTCAAGACCAACAAGCTTTAGGTGTTATCAGGAGTTGTGTACATAGCAATCTTCTCTTCCACATTAAAAATTGTTCAGAATCTAAGGAAGCTTGGGATAAACTTCAACAGTTGTATGGTAAAGTGGATGAAGAAAAGGGATTTCATATTGAAGATGATCTACTTCTCTTGGATCCTAAGAATTATGACATAATTCAGGATTATATCATCAAAGTCAATGAGTATAGGACACTCCTTAAAGATTGTGGAAATCCCATGAAGGATGATACGTTGATACATCACATCCTGAAAACGCTACCTTCTGAGTACGCTAACTTTGTTTTGAGTTTTAATACTCACAAGTTGACCATGGGATCTGCTTACTAGAAGCCTTCCTTTGATGGATTTGTAGACATGTTGATTGTTGAACAATCTCACTTGGTGGATGTTGGATTTCTCAAGTTATCTAAGACCAAAGCCTTGGTGGCTAGTGATGATTCCAAATCTAGTCAAGGGGGAAAAAGCAACAACAACAAGAAGCAATGGAAGCAAAAAACACAATCTAAGACACAACATGACTCCTCTCAACAAGGCGGTTCTTCTTCAAACAAGAAGGGAAGTAATGACAAGAAGGAAAAACTCTTTTGTGCATATTGCAAAAAGCCAAATCATGATGAGCATCATTGCAAAACAAAAAGAATCGATGAGTTAGAAAATCTACTCAAGAAGAATAGAATTCAAGTGCCAGGTACTTCCAAGGATTCTACTCCTAACTCTTTAAAGGGTAAATGTCAAGCACTTATGGCCAACACAAATTCTTCTTTGGAATGGATACTTGAATTAGGTGCCTCTTACCACATGGGTTCTTCAAAGCAAGATTTTTCTTCATTGAAGCAGTCAAAGGTGCCACACATCTTCATGGGAGATGATGCTAAAATGGAAGTTGAAGGGAAAGGAATGTTGAAATGGAAGATGGGGAATTAAAAGATGTTCTCTACATTCCAAATCTAAGTTCCAATCTCCTATCAGTTTACCAAATCACTCACCTTGGAGATGGTCATAAGGTTGAGTTCCTTCTTGATTCAGTGATGGTGCGAAGTCTCAAAGATGATTCATTGGTAGCAGTTGAGAAAGTCAATGATGACAAGAGGCTTTATTCCTTCTCCCACTTCATGCCTAAGAGTTCTTCTCAAGCCTTCTTAACTCACTCTAATTCACAAATCAACCTATGGCATGAGTGGTTTGGCCACCTTGACTTCCGCTCTCTTCAGCAACTTTGCTCAAAACACATGGTCAAAGGTCTACCCAACATTAGCTTTTCTAAGGGACAATTTTCATCTTGTTCAATGGATATGCATCTCAAGGAGAAGTATGATAAATGGAAGTCTTCTAGAGCTCCAATTGTTCTTTAGCTAGTTCACATGGTATTAGCAGGACCATTTGCAGTGACTTCAGTCAGCCAAGGCTGCTACATACTTGCATTTGTTGATGACTTTTCTAGGTTCACTTGGGTCTTCTTCCTTCATCATAAGAATGAAGTAGTTCACAAGCTTCAAGAATTCAAGACTCATGTTGAACACAAGTCAAGGAAAACCATCAAGGTATTAAGAGTGGACAACGAGAATAGATATGTTGACAGGAGACTTAAGAACTTTTGCAAAATTGAGGGGATTGATCTTCAAAACTCACTAGCATTCAGTCCACACAAGACAGATGTTGCAGCTATGAGGATTAGGACTCTCAAGACCATGGCAAGTTGCATGATCAAGGCCAAGTCTCTCGATCCTACACTTGAAGTTGAAGCCATTACCAGTGCTACTCACATACTAAATAGGTCTCCTCATCCAGCCTTAGATGGCAAGACTCCTTTTGAGGCATGGTGCGGCAGAAAACCAGTTGTGAGTCACCTTAGAGTCTTCGATTGTCCAGCATGGGAAAACCTATCTTCTAGGAGCTGCAAGGTACTGACACCCCTATCTTCTAGGAGCTGCAAGGCACTGACACCCAGGCCTTGTACCTTTATTGGTTATGAAGACAATGTGAAGGCTTATAGACTTCTTGATCCAGAGACTCATGAGATTTTTGTGGAGAAGGATGTTCTCTTTGAGGAATGTTCTCTGAGCTTATCCTCTACTCCTCTTCACACATCATACACAGTGGAAACTAATAGTGACACTAGCGATAGTGCTTCAACAGGTTCAGATATGTGGGGTGCTGTTGATAGTTGCAATTAGAGGTCACATCAGTCCAGTCTATGTGCTTACATTGCCATAGTGAAAGGTCCATCTAAGCATGGCGCATCTCGTCTTCCAGCTCTAGCTTCATTTGACTTGGGAGATAGACTTGAGGACACACATCTTCTCATTGATGATGATACTTCTACAGTTGTTGCGAGGGCTCACTCTGACCCTCATGTCCATTCTCTACATGATCAATCTGAATAGGTTGGCATGATTTTGGATCCCTATGAATAGCAATTAGTGGAGAGCTCTTTGTCAGTAGAGGAGACAGATGGTTCAGTGGAACAGGTTCAACAGACATCCTTGGCAGATCTGCACTCATTCTTTTCCACACAGTTGGAAGGGGTGAACTTCAACATTAGTACAGGGATACTTGAGTAGGTTTTAGGGCCAGCAGTCATCTTCAGGACTGTACCTTGGGCATTGTTTCTTCCTAAGGGGAGGAACACCATTCTGCATTCTTGGACTAGCTTCTTCATCAGAGTAGCTTTCACTTTTTGGCATTCTTCTTTTGGGGGGGGGGAGCCTATTCTATCTCTCTTCCTTCTCTTATTCTCTTTTGTATATATTGGATGTATGTCGTAATGGGGGGGTCTTGATCACTCCATCCATCGATGCATCCATATTTATCTCTCTTTTTGGGGGAGGGTTTTTCCCATGAAGTTTTCCCTCTTGCCCTGCTTTATGGGAGATTGCATTTCATTATGTACATGGGTACCTAACATGGCCTAGTAGCCAGGACCCATTATGCATCTTCATCCTAGTTCGTAAGCTTAAGGGCATTCCCCTAAGTTGCACTTAAGGGGGGGTGTTGGTGTAAATTAGTACTTTACTATTTACACTTACTTAAGTTTACTTAGGTTAATGCATTATTTAATTATATTGCATTATTTTATTATTATTTATTTATGAGACACTTAGGAGTTTGTGCAACCTTGTGATTTGTCATGTTGACAACATAGGAGTATGCACCTTCATTTGAGCACATGGTGTCTACAACACTGTTTTTCATGTCCCACCCTTCTAGGCTTATCCTCTCATCACCGCACTTACTTCTATGCTTAATGGAGGATAATCCATATCTGGTGGACATGTGCTTGGTTGTATGACACATCATGGTGCTAACTTCTATGCATTCTAGAAGCTCTCCTGTAGCCTTTATATTCAGGCACTCCTAGTGTACTCTAAGCATCAATTATTGAATACATTGTTATTATGATCATACTCTCTCCATTTTTGGTCTATAGTTGTGCTTGTGTTTGAGTTCTTGGTTCTTGGGTGAATTTTTTCCTTAGGCAAATTCTTACAGGGATAACAAAATTATGAACATATAATTCACAAAGTAAATTTTGCTGCCAAGGTGGCAGAGTCTGATATAGTCTGTAAATTTTTTGTGTTGATTTGAACTCTGCATTAATATTCTTAAGAGTTAACATTAATTGAAACAAAATAAAATTTTCTTTCAAATAGAGAGCATAAACTCTTGGTGGTGGTCTACAAGCAAGGACCTGATCAACTAACTTGAGGGCATGGTCTATTCATTTCTTTTGGCTTGCTAACTATTCCTTTAAATCTACAATTTCTTCACCTTGAGATGCTATAATCTTATTCATATTTTTCTTCACTTCTTTCCACAAGGCCTTAGCAAATAGATGATGTCCATACAACTAAAAAAGAAGTTTATGCAATGTGATAGAGCCACTATCTTCTTCATGATCTCTTTTCCTCTTTTTGTGTTCCTTCCATAAATGTTCTACAAAATTAGTAATCCATGTTGATCTATGGGGAACTAGGGTAGTGTTTGGATCAACATATTTAGGAACTATTTCATCCCTATAGCTGGAAGTACCTAATAGGTCTACTGGGGTATCATCTAGATTATCTTTGCTTTCATCCCTACATTCCTTAGTAGGATTTTTGGGAATGCTTGCAATCTTAGGATGGGGAGGAGAGTGATTAGGAACAATTTTCACAGGGGATTCCAGATGTTTTAGACAAAGTAGAATCTTTAGAAACTTGCTCTCTCATCTTAGGGCTTCTCCTTATGGGGGTTTCTTCTTGCATCACAACCTTTTGCCTACTTCTCCGTTTGGGTGTCTCTACTACAGGAGTAGTTTCTACAAGAATTTTCTTTGTTCTCTTTTCTCTTACAATTGTAGGGTTCAACTCTTCCTTTTCCTAAACAAAGATTTCTTCTTAGAATTTTTGTTTCCTCATTGCTCTATTAGAAGTAGGTTTCAGGGTTTCTTGTATAGGTGAATGCACATTTTCTTGAACAGAGATAGTTGCTTGCACATTTTCTTGGCTCTTTTCAGCTTTGGCCTCTTGGGCATTTTGTTTAGTAGGCTCACTAGTGGAAGCTACATTTTCCTCACTAGGCTATTCACTAGGGGTAGCTTGGGGTTGCAGAGTTTTGGCTTGCAAAAATTCATCCCATGTCATAGGAGATACATCCCTAAGTGACCTCTCTATTAGTAATTTAATTAAGGCATCATGAGTAACAAAATTATCTTTTCTTTTCTGAGTCTCTTCTGCGCTAATATAGAGCATATTATACAAGAAATTTAAAATTTTTATTACAAGATTATGCCTTACACAACTAAGTAATTTGAAATGATGTGCATGCAAGTATGAAAATCTTCTTTCGCATGTAAAATACTTGATAATATGCATGGCTAATTCATCGTATGGCAGTGGCATTGACATTCTCTTGCAACCTTGCTTTGTAATGTCCATTTGAGGATCAAGCAGTCTAGTAAATTGAGCTCTTGTTGACCTTGCATCATGTGTGCTGGGGTAATGTTCTCCAACTACAAGAAACCAAGTCATTTCGGCAATGCATTCCTCTATTGCAATTACTATTAAACCTCAAATGGAAGCTTAACCCTCGTTGAATGTCCTTGTAAATTTTGTGGCCACCTCTTCATCATATGTAGTCAAACTCAAGAAATACCCTAGCCATCTGCATGCATTAAACCTTCTTATGGCTTCTACGTTTGAGAGTAACATAGTGTGTTCCACTAGTTCTCTCCTCTACAACTATCCACCCGTTCTCTCAACACTTCCTTTGTTTACTCTATTTTCACCCTTTTGAATTCAAGTTGATTCATTATTTTATAGACTCAACTCACACTTCTTTGTTTTAATAGGAAATTAATGTCATAACAAATTGTTATACACAATAATATGGCTTTTAATGAAGGTAAATCATGAATATGTGTGAGAATCATCTAAAAATAGGGTTCGTATCACATAAAATTTAAACACAACTCACATCATAGCTTGATATAGAAAATCATTCAAAAATAGGGAGTATGACACCTCACTTGTGTACTTATGGAAATTAATTTTCATTAATGAAGGGAATGCAAAGATTTGGAAAAATCTTTATGGATAAATAGAAATGCCATTGGATATTAGTGACCTTCCCTACCCCCTATTAAATTTGGACAAGTGTCCACACTTGTCATACCTAGTATGGGTATGGGATTGTAATAACACCACCATCATATAAATTATGCAGCATTAAATATAATTAACAAAATCTGTGGACTATAAGTGAAGAATAATTTGAAAATTTTATACCTATCAATCTGATTATCACATGTACCAACAAGAAAAGGTGGCAAAAGTGATATCATCAATTGACAACATTCATCAACATCTCGTGGGGTTTATTGAAAACATGAAAAATTTATGACATGGAAAGTGGATGAACAGAAGATAAAGAAATGAGATGAGGTGGATGAGTGGAAGGTAAAGAGATGAGATGGAAATAAAAAGTGAATAGAAAAGTTAACTTTATGTGAACATAAAGTCTTTATTATGAGCATGCACAAAGAAACTAATGTTGAAGAGTGGCAGTCAGAAGGTTGACACCTTCGGCTATAGGAAGAGTTACTTGATTTGTATTTGAATCTAGCTACTAAAACTACTATAGGAAGTCCACTTTTGTTTGGGGCCATTTGTATATTTTCAATCTGTGACCATTGACTAATAGTTTGAAAGGTACTAGATCAATGGTAGTTCGTTAAACAACTCCATTATCAAAGACATGACTAATTTCATATGGTCCTAGCCATCTTGTTTGTAGCTTTCTTGGCATATCTTTAAATTTGGAATCATATAGTAGTGCCCAGTCACCAACTTGAAATTTTTTACTGATAATATGAGAATCATGCCATTGTTTCCTTTATTTTTGTATCAACTCAATATGTTCCAAAGTAGCTTTGCACATCTCATCCAAATAGTTAAGATGTAGAAGAAGTTATCTTTATGCTACAGGAAGTTCAATATCTAATGCCAATGCTATCCTTAGAGTTTTATGTTCAAATTCAATTGGAAGCATTGTTGCATTATTATATAAGAGCTCAAATGGTGTGAATCCTATAGTAGTCTTCCAAGTTATTCAATAAGCCCAAATAGCTTCTTGCAATCTACTGGTCCAATCCCTATAGTGCAAATGGATTGTTTTTGTTAAGATTTTATCCAGCTCATGATTTGTGACCTCTCCTTGTCCATTAGCTTCAGGGTGATAAGGACTAGATTTTTTATGCCTGATGTTATACTATTTCATTAACTCTAAGATTAGATTAAAGGTGAATTCCACACCTTGGTCAGTGACTAAGTCTTTAGGTACACCATAGCGAGTAAAAATCTCTTCATACAAAAATTCAACAACTTTTTCATCATGAGCATGCTTCATAGCCTTAACTTCAACCCATTTTGTCAGGTAATTAGTGCACACAAGAATATAGGATTTCCCATTAGATGGAGGATCAATTGGACCAATGAATTCCATTCCCCATTTGTTAAATAGTGTTAATGCCATTTGAGGATTAAGAGGCATTTCATCTATTCTTGTTGGCTAGCCCATCCTTTGACACTTGTCACACTTCCTTGTATAATTGACTACATCCTTATGAAGTGTAGGGCAATAATAACCTGTTGTCAAGATTTTGAAAGTTGTTCTTTTTGCTGCAAAATGTCCTCTGCATGGTTCATTATGACATGCATGTATAATGTCATATGTTTCATCTTCTCTCACACATCTTCTCATAACTTGATCAGGTCCAGTGTATAACAAGAGATTATCTATCTAGGAGAAATGAAAACTTTTCTCTATAAGTAGCTTCTTTTCCTTGTAAGAAAAATGTGCTAGTATTTTATTGGCTACAATGTAGTTAGCAATATTTGTGTACCATGGAGTTTGAATAGCAATATGAAATAAATACTCATTTAAAAATGCATAATCCACCTAAGTAGTGTTAGTATCATCATGATGGATTCTTGGTAAATAATCAGCTACAACGTTGGCTTTTCTAGGCTTATCAACAATAGTTATATGAAATTCTTGCAACAATACTAACCATCTTGCTAACCTACCTATTATAGCAGGTTTGTTCATGAGATATTTAATTGTTGTGTGATTAGTATGAACAAATATGGAATAGCCAGTTATGTAATGCCAAAATTTGTTCAGGGCATAAACTACTACTAATAATTCTTTCTCAGTCAGTGTAGTTTAGCTCTGGTCCATGAAGGTTCTTATTGATATAATAGATTTCATTTTCAAGATTTCGAGATTACTGTGCTAGGATAGCACCTATGGCATAATCAGAGGCATTTGTATATATGTGAAAAGGTAAATTCCAATTAGGCCCTTGTAAAACTTGGGCTGTAGTTAGAAGTTTCTTAAGCTGTAGGAAGGCTTCATCACATTTGGATGTCCAACTAAATTCAGCTTCTTTTGTGAGTAACTTATACAAGGGACTAGCTATTTTACTAAAATCTTTTATGAAATTTCTATAATACCTAGCATGACCTAGAAAAGATCTTACATCTTTTGACTTTTTAGGTATGGTAAATGTTTGAATTACCTCTATCTTAGCTAGATCCACATGTATGCCTGCAGCTGATATGAAATGACCAAGTAACATGCCTTTCTACATGAGCATGAAACACTTTTCACTATTATAAGTGCCAAATTATGTTCTTGACATCTTACCAAAACCTTTTCAAGATTCACCATTACTTCCTCCAAAGTGACTCCAAATGTTGTGAAGTCATCCATGTAGATTTCCATATAATCATGTGATATCTCAACAAAGATGCTAATAACAACTCGTTGAAATGTTGCAAGAGCATTACATAGACCAAATGGTAAAATAGATAATACAAAATTATCCCATGGACATGTAGATGTGGTTTTGTCTTGATCTTTAGGAGCAATACTAATTTGATTATAACCACTATACCCATCTAGAAAAGAGAAATACTTCTTTCTAGCTAGAGTGTCCAGAACTTTGTTTATAAATGGTAAAGGAAAGTGATCATTTTTGGTAGCTTTGTTCAACTTTCTATAATCTACAAAAATTATCCATTTTCCTCCCTTTTTAGGCACTATGACCAGGGGTGACACCCATCTACTATTAGATATAGGATAAATAAAACCAACATCAAGCAAGTTTTGCAATTTAGTTTTAACTATCTCTTTAAGGCTTGGATTTATCCTTCTCTAGGGTTGATGGAGTGGTAGAAAACCTTCATTGATGTATATCCTATGAGTGCATAGCATAGGACTCAATCCTTTCATATCACTATAGTCCCATGCAAAGGCTTTTTCATGCCTTTGAAGCAATCCCTTTAACTATTCCATCTGTGTGGGTGTTAATTTGGGATTAACATGGAGATTATGACCTTTAGTTAGTTCAACAGTAGTGGTGGACTCTATCATAGCAACTTCAGAGATTGAACTTGCTTCTAATTCACATGGCAAAAGTGGATAAAGAATTTTAGGTTGTTTGAGAAAAGTACAATTCTTATCACATTCCTCATATGTGACTAATTCCAACATGGAACTTTTAGATACATCTTTTTCTACCACACAACTATTAGTGAGGATACTCTAAAGTACTGAATCTTCCTCTTACAATTTTAGAAAAGACTGTTTATGCAACATCATGAGCTATACTATAGAATTTAACTCTTCTTCTTCATCCCCTAAATCTAGCCAAAGAGATGTGCTTAAATATAGTAATGGTTGGGTTGGAGGATATAAATCAAAATTCTTTGTTGCTTGGCCATTTAATATGGTCATATTCCCTAATTTGCAACTTATATTTGCATTAGCTATGGCTAACCATGGTCTACCTAGGATGATAGGGTAACTAGATAGATTAACTTTGGGGGATAAAATCATGAAGTCTGCAGTATATTCTAGAGAATCTAAGGTTACAACTATGTTTTTTTCATCTTGTTGGTCTAATTTTTAGATTGATAAAATTTCCCTATCCTAGGTACAAAAAATTAGAATTGAATCCATTAATAGTGAATAGGGTTTCTAGTTTTTAGTCTTCCAAATTTGCTAGCATTTGAAAACATTTGTTAAACCCTATGTCTCATTCCTTTTAAAATTTTGGGCACAAAATCCTTTTAAAATTTTTGTAAATATTCTGTATTCACCTCAAATTTTCCATGCCCCCAAGTAGCCTTTGTCTCTTATGTCCCTCACCATCTAACTCTGGTAAGATCTATAGTAATCACTACTTGACTATGGTGAGTTGTACATTTTTAATGTATAGCAAGGTAGTGAATACCAAAAAATTAAAGGATGAGGCTATAAAATGGAGGTGTAAAGATCAGAAATTGTATTACATCCAAAGTTTTAATCATGTGGACTTTAGCATTGTTGTCAGAGTTAGAAAGGGAACCAAGAAAGAAGGTGGGAAAAAGAAGTCACCAGAATAATGGTTTCTTCAATGATTCGCTATGTCACTATCAAAAAAACTAAGTATCTCACCATTAGCAACATATCAAATAGCTAGGAAAGATGCCCAAGATCAACTACATGCAAAAACCTATCAAAGGGAAGCCAAGGAGAGAAGAGCATGGAGCTAGGGAAAAACCCTAAACGGACATGAGAGAGAAAAGATATGTAAAAAAAAGAAAATATGTATTCACAATATGAAAAATGAGATGATGTTATGAGTTACAATGTGAGAGAGACCGCTTATAAAGGCCTCAAGGAAGCTTGTAGAACAAGCTGGAAGGTGGTAGAAGATAAGGTTGACAACCAAGCACTTTTCCACAAAAAGGTGGAACATGCTAGAAGGGAACAAACTCCCATGTTGTCAAAAACTCATCACAACATGCATTAGATACTAAATATTAAATAAATGCATTAACCTAAGTAAGCTTAAGTAAATAGAATAAATAATAAATAAATAATTAATTATTTACTCTAACACCCCCCCTTAAGTGCAACTTAGGGGAATTCCTTAAGCTCACAAAACTAAGATGAAAATGCAAAGATGGGTCCTAGCAATAGGGCCATGTTAGGTACCCATCTACAATGCAAGAAAATGCAACCTCTAAAAATGGGGAAAGAGAGAAAACCATGTGGGAAAAGCCCTCCCCCAAAAAGAGGTAAGAACCTAGTGAAGAACTGAAGAAGCCTCCAACTAGGGAAATGTCCCCTAAAACAAGAACAAGGAGTGATCATGAAGAGCATCACTGAAGCATGAAGAAGCCACAAAATCTACCATTTGAAAGAAAATTTCTGATTTGAAGAACCTCCATGGAAGAAGGCACAAATTGAGTGTCTATATGGTAGATGATCCATCTCACCGAAATGCATAGGTAGCCAACCACTACAATCAACTTGTATATAGGATCAACCACTGAATACATAGTTCACACTATTGAACCATCAAATCACAGATGCATTATAACAACAACATAACCCCCCCTTAATGCAAACACGGTGAGATGACATGCAACTGAGAAGATGGGCCAAAGTCTCTTGTAGACAGACCAAGAATGATGAGAGAGGAAGAGGTACAAACACCTGTAAAGACACAGTCACAATCATGATGCATGGGGCTAATGTCATGGAAGGGACACTCACTTGACAAAGAGAGAAGGCTGAAAATAGCAAACAACTATTCCCCCCATGGTGCTTTATAAAAATAGTGCATGTACAACTAACTAAAAAACAATGTTCATGAACTCAAAATGCAAAAGTGACACTTTATCTTAGTGTGTATAGAAAAAAGCTTACAAATGATGTCTACAATGATCAAAATAGGGAAAAAGTTGACACAAAATAAAGTACAGCCCAAAATAAAAGAAACAATTCTAGGAAAATGATCCTTGGACCTAAAATACCTAAGATATCCAACATAGAGAAAAAATGCCAAAAACATGATAGAAAGAGCATGGGCCAAAATCTAAGGAAAAGGACTACATTTCTAAAAAGATGACAAAACCAACTTTCTAAAAATATAACATTTTCAAAAAACTAACATGGGACATAAAAGATATGCATGCCGGAGTCAAAAATAGAACTTTAGACTTCAACTAAAAAATGGGCAATAAAAATGCATCAAAACCTAAAAATACCTACACCAATGTCTCCATCTTAGAACCAACTTTTTAGCATTTCTTTTAGATTGGAAAAATACCTCTGTATGCTCAAGTTATGGCCAACAAATTGCAAGTAGGTCAAAAAGGACTTAGGAGAGGTGCAAGAGGATGATGCAAAATGATGTCAAAAAATTATGTCATTAAAATTGATGGCTTGGAGATCGCCACAGAAAAAAGAGGCCATGTGGGATGCCACGTGGTAGGTCCACGTGGTACCCATGTTACAAAACTGTGACATGGTAGTGGTGATGTGGTGGGTCCACATGGCATGGTGTCGTGTGGCACCCAAGCCATGTGTCACCCCCGCATTGTGCCAAGTGGTGGCAAACCTACAAACAGTGATGAGTTAGAGCCACATGGCGGAGGAGCACTACAAGAGAAAAGATAGCCAGTGGAGCCCAAGGTGGCACAATCTGTCGCAACGAGGTGTAGGTGGAGTGTGGGCAACCCTATGGTGGCCGCTAGGTGGAGCTGCCATGGCACACTCTGCGCAATGTTTTTTTTTTTTTTTTTTTCCCAAAAATGTATGTACAATCTATACGGTAGCCTTCAACCAAAATTTTTTTGCCTCCTGGAGCTCTGTCTCCAAAATTGACAAGTTTTATATAATCCTGACTACAAACGGCCTTTCAGATCTAATGGCAGCATCTGTTTGGGCCTAATGTACTCCGAAAATTTGTTGTTCCCCTAATTTGAAGAAAAATGCACAAACAAACTAGGGTTTGTGTCTCCGAATCATGGTTTAAAATATCTTTCAACAAAGCAGCTACATGAAGGATTTGATACCATGTTGGAGTTGATGAAATCTAATTTTGAAGATGCCCAAGATCACCTGCATGCAAAAACCTATCAAGGGAAGCCAAGGAGAGGAGAGCATGGAGCTAGGGAAAAACCCTAAATGGACATGAGAGAGAAAAGATATGTAAACACAAGAAAATATGTATTTACAATACGCAAAATGAGATTATGTTATGAGTTACAATGAGAGAGAGACCACTTATAAAGGCCTCAAGGAAGCTTATAGAACAAGCTAGAAGGTGGTAGAAGATAAGGTTGACAACCAAGCACTCTTCCACAAAAAGGTGAACATGCTAGAAGGGAACAAACTCCCATGTTGTCAACAACTCACCACAACATGCATTAAATACTAAATATTAAATAAATGCATTAACCTAAGTAAACTTAAGTAAATAGAATAAATAATAAATAATAAATTAATTACTTACACTAACAATGGTCTCCAAACTTCTTGGTGACCATAAAGAATTCCAAGTGGCATGGTGAGTAATGATTTTATTGTTATGTTAGAAGCATTAATGAGGGAAATTGTGACTTGACCTACCTTTTTTTTTTTGGCACCAAGTTTTGTTAAGACACCAAAGCTCACTACTTTTCTACTAGAAAAATTATGCATCTTGCCATTAATGACATAGGGAGATACTATGAAATGAATACATGGTGGGACCCAAGCAACATGGAAATGTGACTAGGATTAGAGTATGGTTTTATATGCTAGTTTTGTAGGATTTTATTACATCATCAGTATCCTAGACCCATGCCCCATGTATAAAACATATGAAAGATTCTAATCATTAGATCAAGCTTGGATCAAGGATTCTCGCTATCTCGCTATGGATAGATGTGCACTTTTTACTCTATGCAACATAGAAAATATGAGACCCACCACATCTTATGTAATTCATGCAGTTTCCATGCCCTTAGGTCAATTTAAAATCTATGACCATCACTATCTTGATATAAATAGTTGCTTGAAGGTTATGTATAGCGTGGTAGTGAATGAGGGATGCACCATATTTCTCTTAACTGATGTATTAAATATTCTTCACATGATCAAAGTAGAATCAATGGTTATTGCTAATTTTCTATAGAAAAATGCTTGAGGGTTATGTATAGTGAGGTAGCAATTTAATGAAATGTATCCTTAGTCATCAGTGGGTCCAGACTGAAATGCCAATAGTGAAGGAACTACACACATGGTAAAATTTCATTGGGTTGACTACCAAAATGTCAAGTGGAACATGAGTCATTTTTGCCTACATCCTTGGATTGTAGAATTTTTTGAAAATCAATGGTGTAAATTTGAATTTAGAAGGTGGTGCCACTTTGTGCATTTATGAAAAATGAAAGCTTTGCGTGTGAAAGAAAAATCGAGTATAATGCAGAAGATTTTCTCAGTTCCATCTCATGTGAACAAAAGATTTCAAGATTTTCCTAAGCAAAAGCCATTACTGAAAAGGTTGTGATTGAGCTTGACAAGAGCGTGAAGAAAATTTTCATTGTTCATGAATACACTATAGAATTACATAAAGGAACAAGAAAAGATTCAAGTAAGTAATCATATCATAATCTCTATAGTGTCTCAGTTCTACAAAGTTACAATTCAAAATGCCTCCAAAGAAGGGATTTTCTAGTTAGGAGAATTACTTTGATAGGAATTTCCATGATGATTTACTTTAGCTGCTTCCCAATTCCACTACTAAAATTGTGCAAGTTAAAAAACTTACTACATTAAACCTTAGGTTGAAAATAGAAGATGGGTTGTATGACAAAGGGAATTGGGTCAGGGATGCCAATACCTCTCAAACTAGGCTAGACCTATTTAAAAAATGGTTTTCAAAGTGGAATCTATTCGCCCCACATGCCAATATCTAGAATTTTGATTTAGGGAAGCTGGTAGTTCCTAGTGTTTTCATGGACTATGATCTTCTTGAAGTTGTGGAAAAGAACTAAAACCAAGCCATTAAGGTAGTAAGAAGAACTAATGGCCAATTCCTAATTATAGTCAGCCTAGATGAAATTAGGGAAGTCTTTTGTTTAGGGCCTCTCACTGATTACCATGTGCCCATTGATTTGGAAGGGTTAGAAAAAGAATAAAGTCCAAGAAAGATGCAATTAGGAAAGGTGCTTGAAGTCACATATAGGAAAAATTGGAACCTTGCCAACAATAACATCAGCCTCCAAGGAACCTTTCAAAAGGGCATATTTCAATTCCAGGGCTATAGAGATATATAGGACCCTGTGCAAAGTTTTTGGGAGAGATGAAGAAGAGTTTATGCCTATGGATTTCATGTATATGGTTATTCAGATTTCATCTTTTGGTGTGGACATCATTTTTGACTTTGGTTCTTACTTAGCTGAGGAAATACATAGTGGATTAATTGGGATTGCCAAGAGCAACGTGAAATTTTTTTTTGGTCATCATTCTTTGTTGATGCATATGTTTTCATTTAAAGGAGCTACATATTTTGGTAAAGAAATGAAGTTAAATAGAGAGGAAAATGGAGAAGTACTACCAATCCAATTATGGAGTGTAGATATGACTTGGGATGCAAAGAATTCTAGTTTTTCTAGATTTGATAGGTATTTCGCTTTCAAGCTAAGATGCCTTTTATTAAGTGAAAATCCCATAATCCCCAAGGCATTAATGGGTATCATTAGGCCTATGGATAACCCTAATGGTTTGAAAGTTTCACATAATTGGGGGGGTATCATCCCATACTCTATTTCTACTATTTTTAGAATTTATGGTTTTAAGGGAATTTCTCATGTATTACCTTACCAGGTGACCTTGAAGGTAGGAGTAGCTAAGTTTTTGTGGCAATTGGGAGTAGTAGAGGAAACATTTTTTTGAAAAGATCAACAGTGTCAATTTCCCCCACTTGCATAGTAGCCCATTAGTTTGTAATCACAAAAGGGGGTTGGCTCTCTCTGAACACAATTTTGGATTCTTACAAGATGCTTATTTATGACCCTCATTTTTGTGATTCTGAGGGATTTTATAATTTAGCTCTGAGGTGTAGGATTAAGCTTGGAAAAATTGAGCATGAATTCTATTTTATAGAAGATATAATAAGGAATGAGTACTCCTTGCAAGAATAGGAGACTAGAAAAGAAAAGTGGAGAGTCTTCTCTAAAATTATGGATTTTATTCACTATTTTGATACCGATTATAGTCCTTTGGTTGATGTAATTACAAATGTAGATAAGATAAATAAACTTACAAATACTTTTCCTAAAATAATAGAGGCAATGAATGAAAAGAAGAAATTCTTTATTAGATTTTACCTGGATAAGGCTAGGGAAGTAATGAGAAGATTGTGTTTTACTCCCAATATAGGGATATGTCAATTAACTATCCAAAAAAGGCTAGGGTATACTATTATTCAAAATAAAAGGACCACTGTGGACAAAGGCAAGAAAATAATTGAGTGCAATAGTGATGTCATGGAAGAGAGGTCTTCTGAACCCTCCCTAAAAAGGAGAAAGATAATAAGGGAAGAGGATCCTCATGTTGAGGAATATTCACCCTCATAGACCCCTTTGAGAATTGAAGAGGAATAGCTCACTAAAGAGCAAATTGAATAGATGGGATCACACGCGGGAATTTTTGTGACACAATCAGAATTAAATGAAGGAGACCCCTAGGAGCCTCTAGTACCAAGTTTTGAATTAATAGTTGCAGATTATAGTGGAAGGGAATTGGATCCTGTATTGGAACAAGCAAGTCAACAATTCTTATCAAATGATAATTTTGTTAAATCTAGGGCTTTCTTACTATTTGCATGGAGAGCCAACATGAATAAATTTGAAGAAAGATGCAACAAGTTCAGGATAGGGCATCCTAAACTAGAGGAGGTAGCCCTAAAAAATTAGGTAAAGGAGCAAAGGATTCTAGAGTTCCAAAACATAAGCCCTGAAGATGGGAGGAAAATGGTAAAGGCTTCCAATATATTATTGTTACCCAATTGGGATATTGCAGATGCATTGATTTTTAATTCAATTTCAAATAAATTGGAATTACAAGACCCTAGTAAAAAGGAGTTTGCAGGGACTTCATTCAGTGAAGATCAAGCTGCCCTGGTTATGTGGTCACTAAGATGGGGATCTAGGGTTGTTTCATCACAACTAGATGAATTGGGACTAATAGAAAAAAATCATTGTGAGGAGAGTGGTTGATACCTCTCATGTGTAGGTTGCACATTGGAATGTAGATTAATCTCAATTTCTTTTGGCCACTGCTAAGAAGGAAGAACACACAATGTTTGAATTGCAAAGTAAATATGAAGCAATTCTGGAGGCCTACAACAAGGAGGTTCAAAAGAGGATTGAACTTGAGAATAAATTAATGGGGATGTTTACAAGACCTAGAATAACATATCCCCCCTCTCTAGTGAAGCCTTTTAAATCCACTCCTCTCATAGAGATTGTAGATACCCCACAGAGGCCATAGGATTACACTGCTAAAGACTTTGAAGAAGAAAAGAGTAAGCTATGGGCCTTATATGTGGAGTTGAAAGTAAAATATGAAGATAAATTAAGAAAGTCTCTCACATATTTGGGGGACAAAATTGAATGGCCACTAGTTTGTGATTAGTTGGCTAGGGTGATAAGTATCTAGGAGGAATTGAAAGCAAGTGATGAGGCTTTGAAGTCTATTGTGAATAAGTGGGTATGAAGGAGGAAAGAAATAACATTTTTATGTTATTCTATCATAAAAACCTCATATGATCAAATTGAAAAAACATTTGCTATTGTTTTTTATCTTTCTAATTTTGACAATAAGAGAATTCATCTCCAAAGAATAATAGTGGGCTACTTGAACAAGTATAAGAGCCAAAAGTTTAGTTTGTTTCCTCATGCCCTAGATAGGAGAAATAATTTGAGAAACAAAGATGAATGGGCTAAAAAACTTGAGGATTTTTTTTTTATAAGGATTAATAAAATTATCAATGAAATAGGGCATGCATGGTGAGCTACAACAACTGAAGAAATAGTATTTAAGACCATATATTTTTTGATTCTTTCAAACAAGAATTTGTTGATACTGATAGGGAGGTAGAATATGTTATTGATAAACAATAGGATATTCTACATTTTGACTGGCCAGACTATGCACTTTTTGATGAATGGATGGAGGATATTACTTCTAGTGAGCAACTAGAAGAAGTTGAAAGTGATGATGATTAGATGCATGAAGATGAACTACAAATCATCAATCCACCTCCATGAGTACCTATAAAAGAAGAAGGACAACCATCTCATGCTAATGCTAGAGTGGAGGTGAAGCTATGTGAATCAAAACCTTACACATCACTGGCAAGTATGACAGCTGCATATGTTGAGGATTCAAAATAGCAACCAATTAGAAAATCAACAATACAAAAGGGTGTAATAGAAAGGGACCCACAAAAGGATTGTTTGATGTAAAAATCTTTTTGTTAATCACAATTTTGTCTTTTGTGATAGGTGTATGTAAATATCTCTTGTAGTCGACAACTGTCAGTACAGGCTTGTTACATCTCACATTATATAAGTGAGATTCTAGGGCTAGAGAATGGTCCTATTTCTAATGCATTTTAGTATTACACTTAGGTTTTTTCGATCCAGTCTTTGAGCAAAAATTTATAGTGTATATTCTTTGCATATTTTTTGAGAATACATCAATATGGAATGATCTTTGTGTCTCTTTCTAAGGTCATTTTGAGTTTACTACAATTGTATAAAATTTTCAAGGATAATTAATACAAGTTTTGAGCCTGCTACATATCAAATTTTATTGAATTTTGTCTCCTTAGTTGTTACCTCGTTATTTTTGAGATTGTGTGAGTAAAGCTTGCTCAATTGAATGCAATTTATTTAGGTTGTATATCAATTCATTATTGCTATTAATTCTATGAATTAAGTAAATGCTTTTGATGAATTTGATGGGATTTTCATGGTAATAGAAAGGATGTCTGTAAGAATGAATTTTAGTAAGAATTGCTAATAATATTTGTTGTAAAGAAACAAATTAAATTCATAAATTGGAGTAGACTCTAAATCCCAATGGAATAGGCACTAATTGAATTTACTCAGTCTATAGAATAGGTATATTATGAAGAAGCATCAAATCTAAGATCACAATCAGCTTTAATTCACTTTCTTGAAGATTTCAAAAGATAGTCAACACTTGTTTGCCTAGAATGTTTTAGCTTTAGTTAGCCACTATTGCTAGGAACACTTGCAAATCTATAGAAGAATTTTGACCAAATCTATTGTATGGGATGTGTTTATTTAAAATGTTAGAATTATGCATGTATTTAAGGATATGAGATGAAAATCAGAATTAAACTAAAATAATTCTCATACAGTAGCTTCCAGCCTTGAATCATCCCTTGGGTATATCCACCCTGGTTTTGCACAACCAAAAGAGTAGAAAACCACCCTTGGTTTTGTTGAAGTTGGGTCCAATTGGTTTTTACATGTAATTGTTAATAGGAATTGGCTAATCCTTAGGTTGTGTGAGTAATATCAATTCGGTATTGAACCTTGTGTTGTTCAATAGTTTTAAAACTCCAACAAAATGGTGACTCTTCTAGGGAGTTTTCCAACACATCTGTGAAAAGTACTATAGTTTCTTTGGTCCAGTTGTGTATGTGTGTGTCAGACTATTTTGTTTTGCCTATGGTTATAAGGGTGTGTTTTAGTGAAAAACCTCAAGAATTTAAAAAGAAAGAAGGAAAAAACTAAATACCATAGAGATACATTGATGTATCTAGCTTATCCAACTGTCTTATCTAACAAGCAAGAGTTGCAATCTTATAATCTTAGTGATTGGTTTATCTGTGTTAGATATTTCCATTTTTATTTATATTTTTTCCTTGAAGTTAGGAATAATTGTAATCATGTATTTTCCCAAGAAAAGGGTGGTGACTCAATCTAGGTTTTGAAGCTAGTGCTTATTTGATATATAGTGAAATGGCTAACAAAAGAAAAAACACAAGATCTTATACAAAAGCCAATCTCGATGTACCAATGTATACTAATTTACCTAGAGGTGGTAGGAAGAACCTAAATAAGAAAAGGAAAGATCCAAATCCCACCTAGAAACCTAGATGTAGTGTATCAGTCAATTCTTAGTATCAACCAATAATAGGGAGAGAGTCTTCTTCACTCAGCTCTAAATCAAAAACCACAAGACTCCTAGGAGGGATATTTACTACCCCGGTACTAGATGAAAGAATATATCAAGATAAGGATATGTCACTAGTAGGGAATGTATCCCCTAGACCAGCTCTCATAGTTGAAATGTATCAGAGGTTAGGACTTAGGAGTTCTTTTGAAGATCCTTTTAATCCTAAAATAGTCCCATATACTAAACCAAATCTTATAGATCTTGATGACCCTATTGACTCAAAAGCTACTTCTATAGATCCTATAGAAATATAATTAGGGATAGGATTCTTGAAGAAATGGGTTGCTAAGGAAGAAGCTAAGCATATGCGTCTTGAAAAGGAGAAGGAGCAAGCCACCCTAGATACTATAATAGAAAGCGACACCTTGCTTAGAAGGATGGCTTCCTTGAAGGAACAAAATAAAAAGTTAGAAGCAAATATGACAACCCTCCATGTTGATGTCTTTGGAGATGTAGAAAGTTGCAGAGCTAAAGTTCAAGAACAAGAAAAACTCCTGAGTCAAAAGCATGAACTAGTTATTGCTCAAGTCCAAGATTATAAACCTATCCAAGTAAATCCTATAGAACCCATTGTGAAATTTGTAGAGAAAGGAAAGGGTAAAGCTATAGGAGTCCAAATAAATGAACCTCAAGCTCAACAAAGCAAAGCCATAAAACCTTCCATGTCAAAATTTGATCTAGATTTGGAAAAGGCTAGAAAGGAGAAGGAAGACCTTGAAAAAGAGCTTGAGAAGGTGGAGAATGAAGCTCAAGCTACAAAAATATTCTACATTAGCCTCATGGCCAAATTTATCCACCCTAGCTTTTGTTTCTATACCTCCTTGTAGACTAGTAGTTTTAGTTTAGGGAATATCTCAATCTGCTCCTACCTCATCATCCACCACTTATACTCAAATCCCTATTGCTCAACCTCAACAATCCCAAAGTGTTCCTCTTAACCAAGAAAATATAGCAAGCACTTCAAATGTTTTTGGTTTCTAGAAGAAACCTATATACATGGAAACATATAGAAAAATATCATTTGCAGGTATTCCTAGTACTCCGCACCCCATATCTTTTGAGTTATGAGATAAAGTGGTTAAGTTTTCTGGAAATAATGTTGTTATTGGTGAAGAAAATTTGATAATTTTCATAGATATGCTGAATGACTATGAAGTTGAACATGAGGATATGGTCATGAAGTTTTTTGCTCATTCACTAACTAAGGATACAAGGGATTGGTTCAGAAGGTTACTTGATGATAGCATTAGTTTATGGAGTGATTTAGAGAATTTATTCAAAGAACAATATGGAGACAACACTAATATAGGATTCATGTTAAATGAATTCAATAACATAAAAAAGAATCCTAATGATTCCACATTTGACTTCAATGTAAGATTCCATAAAGGTATGTAGAAACTATTTCAAGTTATGAGGTTGAATGAGGATGTTTATCTCACAACATATATTTATGATTTGGATGGAAAAATGGCTTATTAGTTGAGGGATAAGGATTCTAAAACTTTAAGGGATGTCTATAAGGTTGTAGTAAATATAAAGAAGAATAGGAAGACATCTAGTAAATTGGGTAGGAGAGATGATCCAAAGCTTTTCAATCCTAAGAACAACAACAAAAGGGATGTTGATAAAACTCCTGCTGGAAAAAGCCAGAAGAACCTATAATAGGCCAGCTGTTGAATTGCTAAAAAAGATTAATCATACTAGTTTCAATGCCCATAAGCCAAATGTTGTTGAGAAAACCCCTGTAAATAATAGTAATTTCAATGGACAACCTAGAATGAAAAATTACCCTTATACCACCCAATGGAAGGACAACTGTATCCTATGAAGTCCAGACCCCATTGTTGAAAAGGTGCTTGAGTGTCAACTGGTCTCAATGGAGTATTTCCTAAGAATTTAAGCTTTCTAGCAAACCTCTGACAAGGATCACATTTTCTAACCATAACTTGAGCATCCTTGAACAGAGAAGGCCACCAGAATCCAGCCCTCATTATCTTATGTGCAGTAGTTTTGGGCATGTAGTGTCCTCCACATACTCCAGCATGCATTTCTTTCAAAACCTTTGTTGCCTTTTATTTATCCACACATTTCAACAGGATTCCCTCAAAATTTCTCCACCATAAGTTATTTTGGACAATTATGTACCTGATGGCTTGCAATTTAGTATTCCTTTTTTCATTGTCAGGCAGATGAGGAGGAGCTTCCATATGTTGCAAATAATATATGACATTGGTGTACCAATCACAGTGGTCCATGTCGCATAAGTCAGTTCTGAGATCATCATTTACCAGATTTATCTGATTTGCCTCTAGATTAGTTTGAGCCATGAGTTTGGCCAAACCTTGACCTCTTACTAATTTTGTTATTTGTATATCAATGTTAAATTCCTGAATTGTATTGATCCATCTACATCTCCTGCCTGACACTTCCTGCTGAGAGAATATATCCTTGACTGCAGCACTAGGTACAAAAGCGACAACAACAACACCCACCAAATAACTTCTAAAAGTTTTTACAGCCTTTACCAAAGCATATGCTTGCTTTTCATTTATTTCATACTTTAGTTCAGCAGGCTGTAGGGACTTGCTAAAAAAGGCAATAGGCTACTCATATCCTTCTTGATTTTTCTTAAATAAGACTGCAGCTACAGTATGGAATGATGCAAAAGAGAAAATATGCATGGGCTTTGCATAATCTGGGGTCCTCAATACTGGAGCATTCTTTATTGCAGTTTTTATATCTTGGAATGCTTGTGAGGGTTCACCATTCCAATCTATAACAGCTCCTTTTTTGAGCATCTTTGAGATGGGTCTACTAATTTCAGCAAAATTTGTAACAAATCTCCTCAGAAAATTGACCTGGCCAAAAAAGGACTAAATTCCTTTCACATTTTTTGGTTTGGGCACTTTGTCAATAGCTACTACCCTCTCAGGATCTATTTTTACCCCATCCTTAGACACTATGTGTCCTAATAACTTTCCTTCTGTGACCTTGAATGTGCATTTATTTGGGTTTAAAGATACCCCATATTCCAGGGCTTTTATAAAGATTTTTTCCAAGTGTTTGCAGTGATCTTCAGCCTTGTTAGAATACGTTGTAAGATCATCTTGGTACACAACCATAAATTTGTCAATATACTCATGAAATGCTACATCCATGGCTCTTTGGAAAGTAGCTCTTGCATTAATCAAGCCAAAAGGCATCCTCACATACACATATGTTCCCCAAGGGGTTGTGAAGGCTGTCTTGAACTGTTCACTTTCCTTTACTAGAACTTGATTATATCCAAAAAGACCGTCCATCATTAACATCAATTCAGAGCCAGTCACTTGTTGTAACATGGCTTCCATATTGGGTAAGCCATAATTGTCTTTTAGAGATGCAATGTTTAAATTTTTAAAATCAACACAAAGCCTAATATCTCCATTCTTCTTCCTAACAGGAACCAAGTTTGAAACCTAGGTGGAATGCCTAATTGGTTTGATTATTCCACCATCTCTCAGTTTTGTCAGTTCTTCTTGCATTTTTGGGGCAAGGGTAGGATTGATTGGTCTCTGTTTTTGCCTAAACGGTTTTACATTTCCCTTCAATGGTATAACATGCTGGAAAAGATCCTCCCTGTAAGCCTTAAGGTCATCATATGACCAAGCAAAAACATGTCTGTATTTTCTAAGTAGGTCAATCAATGTTTTCCTGATTTCAACAGGCAAATGTTGACCAATATAAACCCTTTTAGGAACTTCATCAGTACCCAAGTTTATTTCTTCTAACTCCTAGGGTTTGGGGTTATTTACTCCAGATTTCACTCTGTCTTGATTATCAAAAATATTTTCCAAGACTACTAACCCCTTTGGCATCTTATTTGTTTTTAATTGCATTATTTCTTGACCAAAAATGGTTTCCTTCCCATTTATGGTTTCAATCATTCCACTACAATCCATCTCCTGACCGTGATACTTGTCTTCATTTAACAAAAAATTTGTAATATCCCTATCATCTTCAAAAACCTGCCAATTTTCAATGTTGTCAGGTATGGAAGGCCTATTTTGCACCTCAATCTGGGAGATTCCTCCAAATGATATTTCTTTTGGCTTGATGGCTACATTTTCCAACAGATCAACCATCTTATTTTGTGTTCTATCTCTCCATGCGATCCCAAATGCATCAAAGAATTCTATCTGATCCCAGACTGCATTTCTATATTGTTTTAGTCTCCTATTTTTTGATGAATAGGTTCCTTTGATCTGAGAAATAATTAGTTCAGAATCCCCTATGACATATAATTTCTTAATCTTATGATGTATAGCAACTTTGAGCCCTAGCAACAATGCTTCATACTCTGCAATATTATTAGTGCAGGCAAATTTCAAGGTGAATGAATACCTAAAAGTATTATTTTTAGGGGACACGAAAACTACACCTGCCCTTGCACCCTCTTTAGAACTAGCCCCATCAAAGAACATTGTCCATAATTTTGGTGAATTCATGCAACATTCAACCTCATTTTCAATGATAGTAGGTAAATTTTCAACTTCCTGAATAATTAATTTAGCCCTGAAAGCATTAATCCCAGTATCTAGGAAACAAGTGGTCTCTTTGTCAATTTCTTCACCTAAGATGTGGTTAACCCTTGGTTCCCTCTTTACCCTGACAGCTTTGTCCTCTATATGGAAAGTGGCATAAGTTAGATCACATTATAGGCTTCCCCCCATGGCAGCACTCCAGTTTCTAGAGAGTAACATTTTGTAATATGGAGGTATATCTACCACAAGGACAAACATGGTTAATTCTACTTCAGGATATGCAACCAATCTGAATGGAAGGGCATTTATAGTACCTATGACTGGGACTTCTCTAGCATCCATCCCTCTGCATCTACCTTGTTTGGTATCTACCTTCAATCCTAAGGCTTCCATTACCTTGAAAGGCATTATAGTGTTGGAAGCTCCTGAGTCTATCATGCAATTTTTTAGGGTTTTCCCTTTTATGATTAGACTGAGGAAAAAAGGATCAATATCTTCTATGAATGCCACTGAGGAATCATTTAGGAACATTTGAAGAATCTGGGATATGATACCACTGTCCTCTATTACTAATGGGGTCTATTGGGGCATAGTTTGGTCAACAATAATATTATTGTTTGCTATTCCACCCAACCATGACAATGCCATATTCTTATGTTCTTCAATTCTAAAAAGTTCAGACAGGGGCACTTTTACAATAATTTGAGATAACATGGATATCATATCAATAGGTTCAACCACAGTAGGTTTTACAATAGTACCTAGAGTCAGAGTCTTTTGAGCAGTAGGCACCACATTTTGCTTTACAACATCCGGTTCTGATTTCTTCGATTGCACAACTAGTTTTGTTGCTTTGTTTACCTAAAATTGAACCTTCTTCTTTTGTTCCCATTTCTTACCCTTGTTCTCCTTGATTTTAGGCACATCTACATGGACTTTCTTGTCTTGATCATTTATCTTATGAGTGATGTCCTTGATGAAGACACTAGATGGCTTTCTTGCATCATTTCTTATTACTCTATTTCTTAAATTATAATTGCTATGAACTTGTGAAATCATTTTGGCTGTAATTCTGTCAATTTCCTCCTTGGAGGGCATTCTTAGACTTGTGAGACCCACATCAAAAAATTTACTGCATACCTTATCCGCATCATACCCTTCATCATCTAAGAGTACTTGCTGATGATGTAGCTGGTAAGCAATTCTTTGGCTAGTGACATCATTTTCAGGTTCTTCTGAATCAGAATCTATCAAATCATCATACATGCTCACCATATTGTAGCTTATATCATCATGGCTCTTATCTTCAATTTCTTCTTCAGCTTGCACTTCTTGGGCTTGGGCAAATGACTAAGCAACAACACAATAATCAGTAGAATGAGGTGATTGGCATATAATGCACCATGGTACATCATCATTCATATTTACAATGTTCCTTTGCAGAGGGTCTGGAGTACCCTTGTCCTTCACATTTTGGGTTTGGTTAGGAACTGGTTTACTATCTTTCCACTGAGTGGTATAGGGGTAATTCTGCATCCTAGGCTGTCTATTGAAGTTGTTGTTATTTACAGGGGGTCTTTCAACAATATTTGGCTTATTGAAACTAGTGGGATTCATCTTCTTAAGCATTTCTAAAACCTGGCCTATAGTAGGTTCTTCAGGCTTTTTTCCTATAGGAGTTTTGTCACCCTCCCTTTTATTATTGTTTCTAGCATTAAAAAGCTTAGGATCATCCCTTCTACCTAGTTTGCTAGATGCCTTTCTATTATTCTCTATATTTATAGCAACTCGATAGGCATCTCTCAAAGTCTTAGGATCTTTATCCCTCAATTGATAAGCCATTTTGCTATCAAAAGCATTGAAATAAGTTGTAAGATAGACATCTTCATTTAACCTCATAAATTGAAAAAATTTGTACATACCCTTTTGGAATCTCACATTGAAATCAAATGTGGACTCATTTGGATTCTTCTTGATATTATTGAATTCGTTCAACATGAATCCTACATTGGTATTGTCTTCATATTGCTCTTTAAACAACTTTTCCATATCACTCCATGAGGTAATACTGTCATCAGGAAACCTCCTGAACCAATCCCTTGCATCCTCTGTTAATGAATGCACAAACAATTTCATTACCATGTCTTCATGTTCAACTTCATAATCATTCAACATGTCAATGAAAGTCCTCAAATGTTCTTCACCAGTAACAACATTATTTCCAAAAAACTTAACCACTTTGTCCCTTAAATCAAAAGATATGGGATGGGGGGCACCAGGAATACCAACAAATGATATCTGTCTGTACTTTTCCAGGTATATAGGTTTCTTCTGGAAACTAGGAACTTTTGAGGTGCTAGCTATATTAGCTTGACTCAGGGGAGTAGCTTGGGACTGTTGTGGTGGGACAAATGGGACTTGGGTGCCAACATTTGAGGATGGGGTAGGGGCAGATTGGGGCATTCCATGAGTTGAAATTGTGGGAGCACTAACTGGTACAGTATTTATAGGTGGGATAGACAGATTGAGCCATGAAGCTAATGCAGAATTAGACTTTATGAATTGGATTCTCCTTCTAGTTTTTGCATCTTAAGCTTCATTCTCAACCTTCTCAAGCTCTTTTGCAAGATCTTCCCTCTCTTTTTGAGCCTTCTCGAGATCTAGATCTAACTTTGTCATGGAGGGTTGTATAGGTTTGCTTGGTATAGCTTGAGGCTCATTTATTTGGATTCCTATAGCCTTGCCTTTCCCTTTATCTGAAGCTTTTGTAGTGGGCTCTACAGGATCAGCTTGAACAGGTTTATAGGCTTGAACTTGAGCAATAACTGGTTCTTGCCTTCGATTTAGGTGTTTCTCCTGTTCTTGCACTTTAGCTCTCAGGTTATCAATATCTCCAAAAATATCCTTATGGAGAGTCGTGGTATTCTATTCTAATTTTTTATTTTTCTCTTTCAAAGCAACCATCCTTCTTAACAGAGTATCTCTTTCTATTATGGCATCTAAGGTGGCCTGCTCCTTTTCCTTTTCAAGATGAATGCGTTTAGCTTCTTCCTCAACAATCCATTTCTTCAAAAATTCTATCTCAGAGTGCACTTCTTTAAGATCTGCAGAAGTTGCCTCGGAATCAGCAGGGTCATCCAGATCTATTAGGTTTGGTTCTACATATGGGGCTGCTCTAGGATTAAAAGGATTATCAGATGAACTCCTAAATCCTAGCCTATAATTTACATCGGCTACCTGATCTGGTCTTAATGAAGCAATTCCCATAGTAGATACGTCCTTGTCTTGAAAAACTCTCTCATCTGGTATTGGGGTACTGAAAATGCCTCCTAAGAGTCTTGTAGTTTTGGATTCAGAGCTAAGCGAAGAAGACTCTCTTCCTATTACTGGTTGATAACAGGAATTGACGGATGCATTACCTCTGGGTTTCCAAGTGGGATTTGGATCTATCTTTTTCTTATTTTGGTTCTTTCTACCACCTTGGGGTAAATTAGTATACATTGATACATTTGGAATGGCTCTCATGTAAGCTCTTGTATTTTTCCCTTTTTCAGCCATATTTACCTTTTTATTTCAATAAGCACTAGCTTCAAAACCTTGACTGAATCGCCACCCTATTTTGGGAAAAATATAATAAGAATTTTAGTTGATAAAGAGATACTGACACTCAAATAGGAAAAAATATATGGCACAGATAGACCAATCACTGATGTCATAAGACTACAACTCTTGCTTGTTTAGATAAGACACTTGGATAGGCTGGATACGTCAGTGTGTAGCAATGGTACTTGGGCTCAATCTTCTTTAAATTCTCAAAGTTTGACACTAAAATATTCCCTTATAACCACAGGCAAGATATAGATCACATGACACACATGTACATAGCAGGACGAAAGAAACTGTAGTACTTTTCACAGAGGTGTTGGACAAGTCCCCAGCAGAGTCGCCATTTTGTTGGTGTTTCAAAAAGTACTAAAACTACTAAGCGACAAAAAGCTTAATACCAGAATGACAGTACATACACAATCTAAAGACTAGCCTATTCTTATCACCAATTGCATATGTAAGGTATTTAGACCCAACTTCAACAAAACCACAAATGGTTTTCTACTCTTTTGGCTCTGCAAAACCAGGGTGGGTATACCCAGGGATGGTTCAAATATGAAATTACTATATGAGGATTATTCTTAGTTTTATTCTGATTCTCATTTCAAAATCCTCAAATATATATAATTCTTACTAATCTTGCCAAACACATCCCATAAACAGATATGGCCAAGAAGTCTTCTATAGATCTGCAGACGTTTTCAACAACAATGGCTAACTGAAGCTAAAAAGATTTCATGCAGACAAGTGCTGGCCAACTTTCAAGATCTACAGGAAATAAAAGTAAAATTTGATTTGATGATGTATTTGAACAACCATTTGTAAGATACTTCTCTTTCAACTGAAATAACTTGATCAGTGCCTAATCCATTGGGGTTTCAGAGTCTATAGCAAAATTTAAGATCTAATTTGTTGCCTTACAAAAAATTGTATCAGCAGTTCTTATCAGAATTTATCATTCAAAATCCTTTTCAATACTTAAGAAATCTTATCACATTCATCAAAACTTTTACTTAATCCATTGAATTAATAGAAATGATAGATGGATATACAACCTAACTAGATTGCATTCAATTGCACAGGCTTTTACTCATACAACATCAAGATAGCTAAGTATTGAGCAGGAGACAAAATTCAGAAAGAACTAATATGGGGACAGTTCATAGTTTGTATTCATTTCCTTTGAAAATGGTACATCTTTTACAATAAACTCAGAATAGCCTTTAGAAATAAATGCAGTTCATTGTATCTTCATGTATTCTCAGAAAAAACTTGACAGAGAAACACATTACAAACTTGCCTTCAAAACTTGGACCAAAAACTAGACTAAGCACAATACTTAGAAGAAAAGAATTCAGACCCTTCTTTAGCCTTGGGATCTCACTTAAATAGTGTGAGATGCAACAAGCTTCAGGCTAAACAAATGACAGGTGTCCTTCTAAAGACAGGAACAAAATAACAGAAAGGTTAATTACAACAAACATTTCTTGGTGGGTCCCTTTCTATTATGCTTCTTATTTGTTGAGATACAAATAAAAAAATCTGATCTTACAATCAATCTTCATCCTCAGAGTAAGTAGCCATGAGGTTTGAAAGTGATGTGTTGTCTTCATTTATCTGTAAATTTACTTTAGCCTAGGGAGTTTCTGTGTCCTCAGTATTAACTTCGGGGGTGATTGTTACTTTTTCACCTTCTTCCTCATCATCTTCTGAGATTTGTTCTAGAAAATGATTTTTCCATTTATTAAAAACATCATCCTCTGGCCAATCAAAACTTAGAGCTTCGCTTTGTATCTTTATTAAATAATTTGCACTTTCTTCTAAATCATCAAATTCTTTCTTCATAGCAGTATAAAAAAACTATATTTTTACTAGCTCTTCACTTGTATTTGCCCAGAACCAGTGGCCAAGCTCACTCATAATGTTTATTATTCTTTCATTGAATAATTCATCTATCTCCCTGTTCCATTTTTCCTTTACCTTTAATGTATCAATAGATTCTAAAGCACAAAAAAATAGGGTGAATTTTTCAGCAATATATTTGGAAAAACAGAGTGTTAATCTTCTCTGTAAAGAATCTCTTTCATCACCAAAATTCTCTAGCTTATTTAACAAATCAAAAATCTTCTCAACTTGGTGATAAGGCATTTGGACTACAGATATACATATGATTGTAATATCATTATTTCTCTCCCTCCATTTCTGCACCAGGGAAGTCAGTCTATCCTTTTCTTTATTCAACTCATCCAAAAAGGTTATAATTCTTGTCAACTGATCATAAAAAGTTGACCATTGTATTTTATCCCTCAAATATATTACACCCTGCTTTAACTTTTCTTCATATTGATTTCTCAATTTTATCTGCAACTCATGCAACTTTATTTTTTCTTCTTCAAATTCCTCTGCAGTATAGAATTATGGCCTTTCAAGGGTGTCAGGTATTTCAATGATAGGGGTTGATCCAACAAATGACTGTGGAGGTTACATAATTCTAGGCACACTGGATTCTCCCACCTTTCTTTTTCCAAGTATCTTCTCCAATTGAGATACCCTATTTTCCAGCTCAATTCTCTTTTTTACTTCTTGATTGTAGGCATCCACCACTATTTCATACTTATTCTACAAATTAGTCATTTCCTTTTCTTCTCTCTCTGTAGTGGCCAAGGAAAATTTAGAATAGTCCACATTCATGTAGGCTGCTTGTACATTTGAAGTATCAGCGACCCTCCTCACAATGATATTCTCTGTTAGTCCTGAATCATCAGGCTGTAATGGAGTAGTCCTGGATCCTCTTCTTAATGACCACATAACAAGGGCAGCTTGATAATTACTGAATGTTGTCCCTAAGAATTCCTTTTTATCTGGATCCTGTAATCTTAAATTATTTGATACAGAATTAAAAATTAATGCATCAGCAATATCCCAATTGGGCAATAATAAAATATTTGCATTCTTCACCATCTGTCTACCCTCGTCAGGGGTTATATTTTAGAATTCCTGTATTATCTATTCTTTTATTTGATTCTGAATGGAGGCTTCATCCAGTTCTAGATGTTCTGCTTTCATATCCCTACACCTTTGTTCAAAAATGTGCATGTTTTCCCTCCATGCAAACTGATGAAAAGCCCTAGATTTAACAAAACTGTTATCAGACAAAAATTGCTGACTGGCCTGCTCCAAAATAGGGTCTAATTCCCTTCCTCTGAAATCTACTACAGTCAATTCAAAACTTGACACAGGAGGCTCTTGGGGGTTCCCTTCATAAATTTCTACTTGAGTGACAAAAACTCCTCCTTGCGACCCCATTTGTTCGATTTGCTCATTGGTGAGCTGCTCTTCCTCAATTCTCATTGGAGTTTGGGAAGGTGAGTAACCTTCATCATGGAATTCTTCTTCCCTTATTATTTTTCTTCTTTTGGGAGAAGGTTCAGGGGTTCTTTCTTCAAGGACAGTACTAGTAGATTCAATTACCTATTTTTCTTTGTTTACCATGGGCATCTGCTCCCGAATAATAGTATATCCTGTCCTCTTTCGGACAACCAGTGGACCTACTCCTATGTTATGGGTGAAACCCAATTTCCTCATAACTTCTCTACCTTTATCTGGAAAAGAATCAATAAAATGTTATTTCTTTTCATTCATTACCTCCATTATTTCTGAAAATGTACTCATGAGTTTATTTATCCTATCTACATTATTTGCAGCATTATTAAGAGGACTGTAATCTTTGTCAAAACAATTAATGAATTCCAAAAATTTTGAATAGAATCTCCATTTTTCTTTCTTTTTTTCTTGTTCCTGGATAGAATATTCATTCCTTATTATATCTTCAGGGAAATAAAATTCATTCTTACTTGGACGAAGCTTGATTCTATGTCTAAGAGTAGAATTAAAGAAGTCTTCTGTGTCACAAAAATGAGCATGAGATACTGCCATCTTATATTGATCCAAAAATTTGTAGAGGAAGATCCATCCTTCTTTAGTGATTACAAACTGATGAGCTATAGTGCAAGTAGGAAAAATTGATCTTGTTCCTCTTTTGTGCAAAAAGGTTTCCTCCACTCCTCCCAACTGCCACAAAAATTCAGCTACTCCTACCTTTAAAGGTACCTGATAGGGTAGTACATGGGGTGTGCCTTTGAAACCATAGACCCTAATGACAGTTGAGACTAGATATGGGATGATATCTCCCCAATTATGTGAAACTTTTAAACTATGGGGTCTGTCCATAGGCCTAACAAGATGCATTAGTGCTTTAGGAATTCTGGGATTGTCACTCAATATGAGGCATCTTAGTTTAGAAGAAAAATGCCTATCAAATCTGACAAAACTAGCATTTTCTACCTCCCAAGTCATGTCTGCACTCCACAATTGAACTGGTAGTGCCTCCCCCTCTTGTTCCCTATTTAAAACCATTTCCTTAGCCAAATATGTAGCCCCCTTAAAAAGGAACATATGCATCAATAGGGAGTACTGACCCCAGACCTTTTCCACCTTGCCCTTTGCAATCCCCACCAATGCATTGTGAATCTCATTAGCCAGGTAAGATGCAAAATCAAAAATTATTTCTACACTGAAAGAAGAAATTTGAGTGATCATATACATGAAGCTCACTGGAATAAGGTCTTCACCCTCTCCGAAAACTCTGCATAGGGTCCTATATATTTCTACTTCCCTGGCATTAAAGCATGATTTCTTGAAAGGTTCTTTAGAAGATGATGTTATTGTTGGTAGATTTCCAATCTTTCCTATGTGGGCTTTCAATGCACCTTGTCTAACTATATCCCTTTTGGACATATATTCTTTTTCTAACTCTATCAAATTAATGGGCACATGATACATGGTGAGAGGTCCCAGACTGAAAACCTTCCTAATTTCTTCTGTACTGATGGTAATTAAAACCTCACCATCCATTCTTCTCACTACCTTAGTGGCTGGATCATATCTTTTCGCTACAGTTTCAAGCAGGTCATAATCCATAAACACACTGGGAACAACAAGCTTTCCAAGGTCAAAATTCCATATATTGGCATGAGGGGCATATAATTTCCTCTCTGCAAACCATTTTTTGAATAGACTCAAACCAGTTTAAGAAGTCTGAGCATCCTGAACCCGATTACCCTTATCATAAAGTCCATCAACTACCCTTAGCCTAGGGTTCAATGAGGTTAACCGCTTAACTTGTGATCTCTCTAGAGTAGACTCAGGAAGCAACTCAAGCAAATCATCATGCACATTCCTATCCAAATAATTTACTGCACCTGAAAATCTCTTCTTTGGAGGCATCTTGGACTTATTTTTCACAGAACTGGAAAGCCTACAAGGATTATGGTAGTATTACTTACTTGAATTTTGTCTTTGTTTTCCTCTTTATTTTCGCAAAATTTCCGCGAACAGACTGTTGGATACAATTAAGCAACTGTGTATTGTCTTTGATGTTACACAAATGCCATATCAGTTATCAGACAGAGTCTACCGAGTTCTATCGATCAGGAAAATAGTTTACAGAGTCTACCGAGCTCAGTCGGTCAGTAAAGCCTTTTGCAGTGTATACCGAGCGTTCCTGTATGTCACACGGTGAGTTAGTGATAACCGAGTTCGCACGGTAAGCTAAGGAAAGTTTAGTTCTTACCGAGATCGCTCGGGTACCAAAGGATTTTGTAGCAAATGGTTAGTATTAACCGAGTTCGCACGGTAAGCTAAGGAAAGCTTAGTTTTCACCGAACTCACTCGATAATCGAAGACAACTTTTATCGAGTCTAGTCGGTTTCCAATGGAAGTGGTAGGTTTACCGAATTTCCTAGTAACTGTAGTTTTTACCGAGTTCTACCGGTTAACACAGGAAGTAGTTTTTTTTTTGAGCAGAGTCGGCCAGTGAAGAATTTTGTTTTGATTATTAGTTCAAGCCGACTTTTGGAATATGTTTTGTCAAGTTGGTTGGGCCGACCTGGTATCATGTATAGTATATAAAGAGAGGCTCAAGATGTGGAAAAGTGTGAAAAAAAAAGGAGTGTATACGAATAGTGCAAGGAAACTTGTGTGTGCCTAAGCAGAGTTGAGCAGAAGGAAATCTTGGAGCTGCAAAGATATATTTAATCAGTAAGGATCTTGTGGAGCTAAACTGAGATCTGTATTTAGCAAGATAAGTTGCATGTATTTTCAGATCATTCATTGTTGCTTTCTAATCATTGTAACAGTGATTCCAAAATCTCCTAAACAGAGTTGGTTTAACAGCCATTCCATAAATCCTTTAACAGGGTGGCAATTCAGTTGAATTGTTCTAAAGACCTCTTACAAGGCCACTCCTAACAGGGTGATTAAATCCTCTAACAGGGTCACACCTAACAGTGTGTTTTGTAACCTTTAACAGGGTTGGCTCCTAACAGGGCTCACTTCAGAAGAGTGAAAATTGGTGACTAGTTGCTGGTGGTTTTTTCCATATTGGGTTTCCACGTAAATCTGGTGTCTACTGTGTTCATGATTACTTTCTTTTGCATGGTCACTTATTTCAGTAAATGCTTAATAAATTAACTAAATATCTATCAAGTTTTAAGCAGTAATTTATGTGTTTACCCAGTAGCAGTAGCAACTAAGTTTAAGGCATCTTTGGGACTGTTGAATATGTTTTTGGGGTAACTGATTCACCCCTCCCCTCTCAGTTATCCCATCTTCATTTTCCAAAAATTGGTATAAGAGCTTTTGGTGCTTGCAGGAGGAGATTTCAAAGATCTAAGCCAAAGATCAAGATGTCTTACAAGAGGGAAATCCCAAGGCTTAACCGAAACAACTTCTCAGCATGGCAGGGATTAATGAGACTTCATCTAGCTTCCATTGGTGACACTAGTCTGAAATATCTTGATGAGAAATATGTAGAACCATCAGGTACATTATCAGTCAATGACATTGCTATAAAGAAAACTCATAACATTATGATGATTGATATTGCATCTGCCTTGAGTTATGAAGAGTTTGATGATGTCAAGGACTACACTACTGCCTATGAAATGTGGGAAAGACTGAAAGAGATCTATGGTGGAGATGACAATGTCAGAAGAGCCAAAGCTGAAAGTCTGAGAGGACAGTTTGATCAGATGAAAATGAAAGAAGATGAAAACATTGCCAAATATGTTGAAAGAATTAAAGCATGTGTCAGTGCTATCAAAGCTTCTGGAGGAAGTATTAGTGAAGAGACAGTCATAAGTAAAGTTCTTAGAACTCTACTTCTATTTTATGCCATCAGGGTATCAGCCATTCAAGAAAGAAGGTGTGAGGCCAATCACAAGATAAACCTAGAGGCCATAGTTGGAAGATTGACAGCATTTGAACTAGATAATTTTGATAATTATGTTCCAGCTGCAAAGAACATTGAGTCTGCATTTGAAGCCAAGTTTTCACTCAAGGACAAAGGCAAGAAGAAGAAGGAATCTCAGTTAGAGAGTGAAGATCAATCAGATCAGAGCTCTGACAGCGACCTTGAAGTAATTGAAGCTCTACTTGCAAGGAAACATTCAAGAGGAAGAGGTAAATACAGAGGTAAAGTACCCCTAATCTGCTTTTCATGTGAAGAAGTCGGTCATATTGCTGTAAGGTGTCCAAACAAGAAAGACAAAGATGAAAAGAAAGATAATAAATGGAACAGTAAGAAAGATCTCAAATCATTTAAAGATAAAAGTAAGAAATCATGTTTTATGGCTAAAAATTCTAATGATTCTAATGATGAAGAAGAGGATGAGATTGTTTACATTGCTGTAAAAGATGAATCTGACAATAAAGAAATGGCACTCATCTCTCACATAAGTAAGAATGATACATGGATCATTGATAGTGGCTGCTCACATCATATGACTGGAGATAAAACAAAGTTTGATCAATTTGAAGAGTATGATGGTGGCAGTGTAAGATTTGGAAACAATGAACCTTGTTGCATCAAAGGAAAAGGAAGAATCACTCTAACCCAGAAACTTGTATGTGATAATGCTTATTGGGTAGAAGGCCTAAAGCACAATTTGTTGAGTGTGGCATAGTTACTCAACAATGGACTCAAAGTAGAATTCATCCAAGGCAAAGCAAGACTACTGAACGGTAAAGGAAAGCTGATTGGATCTGGTACTCAAACTAAAGGTAACTTGTTCTATCTTGAACTTGATGAACATTCATGTTTTATTGCTCAAGTAGAAGAGAGTTGGTTATGGCATAAAAGGTTATATCATGTGAATTTTGACAATCTGGCAAAGATAAGAAAATTCAAGAAAGTGAGAGGCATTCCTGATTTAAAGAAACCAGAGGTCAGTTTATGCAAGAATTGTTAAATTGGAAAGATGGGTAAGTCTAGTTTCAAAAGAAAAAATTATCAGTCTGAAGATTTATTAGAAATTGTGCATACTGACTTATGTGGACCTATTGAAATTGAAAGCTATACTGGTGAAAAATATTTTATTCTTTTTGTTGATGATTATTCAAGAATGATGACCGTCATGTACCTAAGGAACAAATCAGAAGCATTTGAAAAGTTCAAATGGTATTTGGCAAGAGTAGAAAAAGAAATAGGGAAAAGATTGAAATGCCTAAGGTCAGACAGAGGTGGTGAATTTATTTCACATGAATTCAATAACTTTTGTATTGAAAGAGGAATCAAAAGACAGGTTTCAGCACCAGGTACTCCTGAACAAAATGGCATAGCTAAAAGAAGGAACAGATCCATCATGGATTGTGCAAGAACCTTGATGATAGAAAAGAATGTTGCTATTAAATACTGGAAGGAGGCTATCAGTACAGTAGTTCATACCTTAAACCGAGTACAGTTAAAAAAGGACTCATTCAAAACTCCCTATGAAATATGGTATGGCTATAAACCCAATGTAAGTTATCTGAAAGTATTTGGAAGCAAATGTTATATCTTGAAAGAATCTAGAAAAGGTAAATTTGATGTAAAAGGTGATGAAGGTATATTTCTTGGATACTCATGCAAGAGTAAAGCATATAGATGCTTGAACTTATCTACTCACAAAGTCATAGAAAGTATACATGTGAAAGTTGATGAGTTTGCAGAAAAGACTGAAGAAGAAAGCAGAAAAGAACCAGAAGATTACAAAATATTCGTCTTCAGTGATCCGGATATAATATCAACTGCATCTGAGAATCAGAAACCTTCTTCTACCAAGTCATCACTAACCGAGTTGCAGGAAACATCTGCCGAGCCAACATCTACCGAGCCAACGTCTACCGAGTCAAAAAATACCGAGTTAGAGATTACCGAGCTAGAGGTAACATAGCATGTGCATACCGAGCCAGTTGATACTGAGCCAGACCAAATCGAGCATGAAGGAGAAATGCAAGAAGATAACGACAAGATTCATCCAAAAGGAAAAAAACCTGTTCTAGCCAAATATGTCAGGAGACATCATTCAGCAGATCAGATCATAGGAAATAAATCTGAAGGAACCATCACAAGAAGTAAGTTGAAAGGTACTTGTTTACTTGCTGATTTTGAACCTAGAACTATCAAAGATGCATTAGAAAATGATAATTGGATTGAAGCAATGAATGAAGAAATAGAGCAGATAGAGAAAAAAAAAATATGGACTCTTCTACCCAGGCCTAAAGACAAAAATGTAATCGGTACAAAGTGGGTTTTCAGAAATAAGTTGGATGAAAATGGTAAAGTATCAAGAAACAAAGCTAGATTAGTGTGCAAAGGATATTCTCAAGAGGAAGGCATAGATTATGGAGAAACTTTTGCTCCTGTTGCTAGATTGGAAGGTGTTAGAACCTTATTAGCATATGCTGCTTACAAAGGATTTAAAGTTTATCAGATGGATGTCAAGTCAGCATTTCTAAATGGTATACTAGATGAAGAGGTCTACATTGAACAACCTGAAGGTTTTATAGATCCAGATAAAAAGAACATGGTTTGCAAATTGCACAAGGCATTGTATGGTCTGAAACAAGCCCCTAGAGCATGGTATGAAAGATTGCATAGCTATCTTATTCAAATTGGATTTCAAAGAAATAATGATAACAGTAGTTTGTATATCAAGGAAGGACCAGAAAATAAGATTGTCCTGGCAGAAATATTTGTAGATGATACTATTTTCACAGGGAATGATGATCTTTGAAAAGAATTTTCAGAACAAATGAGCAAGGAATTTGAAATGTCAATATTCAGTGAAATCAAATTCCTTGTGGGACTTCAAATTCAGCAGAACAAGAATGGCATCTACATCACTCAAGCAAAATACATCAAAAAGATATTGAAAAAGTTTGGTATGGAAAACTGTAAACCAGTTGGAACTCCCATGTGTACTGGACTAAAACTTACCAAAGAAGATGATTCAAAAGAAATAGATCAGACATTGTACAGATCTATGATTGGAAAGTTGCAATATGTAGTTCATACTAGGCCAGATATTGCTCTTGCAGTTGGAATTGTGGCAAGATTTTCAGCCAAACCAAGAGAAAATCACATGATGGCAATCAAGAGGATAATGAGATATCTGAAAGGAACTGAAGATTATGGATTATGGTATAAATTTGGAGGAAACCTAGACTTAAAAGTGTTTACTGATGCTGATTGGGCAGGAAACCTTGACGACAGAAAAAGCACAAGTGGAGGTACATTCTTTCTTGGAAAGAGGTTGGTTTCTTGGACAAGCAAAAAGCAAAATTGTACAGCTCAATCAACAGCAAAGGCAAAGTATGTTGCTACAGCAGTAAACTGTTCTAATATTGTTTGGTTCAAGCAATTGCTACAAGGCATGAAGATGGAAATCAAGGAACCAGTCATCATGTTTTGTGATAATACAAGTGCAATCAACATATCTAAAAATCTAGTAATGCATTCTAAGACTAAGCACATTGCAATCAAGTATCACTTTGTCAGAGAATTGGTGTAGGACAAGGAAATCAGATTGGAATATGTCCATACAAAGGAACAGATTGCTGACATATTCACAAAGCCTTTACCTAAGGATGCATTTTTGTATCTCAGAGGTAAGTTAGGGGTTATTCCCCTATCTGAAGTTCACTAAAAATAAGTTTTAGTGATGCATCAGCTCTTATAAATTGAACAATCATCAGTTGATGCAACAAATCAAGGAAATATTGCATATGAATCAGTACTAAAGGTACAATGAAATTCATTGAAATTGGATTGTCTTTGGCATGTGTTGTCAAAGAGGGAGAGTTTTACTGTCATATCTTTTCCAAAATTTGATTATGTAATTTCTTCACAGAGGGAGATTACTGTAAGAGGGAGAGTTCTCTATCTTAGAGGGAGAATTGTTAATTGTGTTGTGTTGCTGTAGACTTGCTTTCAAATTTCATTTCTGCTATGACATGTTGTGTTTCCATCAATGCCAAAGAGGGAGATTGTTGGATACAATTAAGTAATTGTGTATTGTCTTTGATGTTACACAAATGCCATATCAGTTATCAGACAGAGTCTACCGAGTTCTATCAGTCAGAAAAACAGTTTACAGAGTCTACCGAGCTCAGTCGGTCAGTAAAGCCTTTTGCAGTGTATACCGAGCATTCCTGTATGTCACACGGTGAGTTAGTGATAACCGAGTTTGCACGGTAAGCTAAGGAAAGTTTAGTTCTTACCGAGATCACTCGGGTGCCAAAGGATTTTGTAGTGAACGGTTAGTATTAATCGAGTTCACATAGTAAGCTAAGGAAAGCTTAGTTTTCACCGAGCTCACTCGGTAATCGAAGACAACTTTTACCAAGTCTAGTCGGTTTCCAATGGAAGTGGCAGGTTTACCGAATTCCTCGGTAACTGTAGTTTTTACCGAGTTCTACTGGTTAACACAGGAAGTAGTTTTTTTTTTTGAGCAGAGTCGGCCAGTGAAGAATTTTGTTTTGATTATTAGTTCAAGCCGACTTTTGGAATATGTTTTGTCAAGTTGGTTGGGCCGACCTAGTATCATGTATAGTATATAAAGAGAGGCTCAAGATGTGGAAAAGTGTGAAAAAAAAAGGAGTGTATACGAATAGTGCAAGGAAATGCAATGAAGAGACTTGTGTGTGCCTAAGCAGAGTTGAGCAGAAGGAAATCTTGGAGCTGCAAAGATATATTTAATCAGTAAGGATCTTGTGGAGCTAAACTGAGATCTGTATTCAGCAAGATAAGTTGCATGTATTTTCAGATCATTCATTGTTGCTTTCTAACCATTGTAACAGTGATTCCAAAATCTCCTAAACAGAGTTGGTTTAACAGCCATTCCATAAATCCTTTAACAGGGTGGCAATTTAGTTGAATTGTTCTAAAGACCTCTTACAAGGCCACTCCTAATAGGGTGATTAAATCCTCTAATAGGGTCACACCTAACAGTGTGTTTTGTAACCTTTAACAGGGTTGGCTCCTAACAGGGCTCACTTCAGAAGAGTGAAAATTGGTGACTAGTTGCTGGTGGTTTTTCCCATATTGGGTTTCCATGTAAATCTGGTGTCTACTGTGTTCATGATTACTTTCTTTTGCATGGTCGCTTATTTCAGTAAATGCTTAATAAATTAACTAAATATCTATCAAGTTTTAAGCAGTAATTTATGTGTTTACCCAATAGCAGCAGCAACTAAATTTAAGGCATCTTTGGGACTGTTGAATATGTTTTTGGGGTAACTGATTTACCCCTCCCCTCTCAGTTATCCCATCTTCATTTTCCAACACAGACAACTTCAGAATTTCTACCAGGCTTTGGCACACTTTCCTTCAGTAATTGCTTCTGCACAAGGATGGCTTCAAATCTTTTCTCGCATGAGATGAAACTGATGAAAACTCTCTGTATTATACTCTATTTTTTCTCACGAACGATGCTTTCATGTCTAATTAATACAAGGAGTGGCACTACATTTTTTGTTTAAAATTGCATTGTCGATCTTTAAAGATCCTAGGATCATGTGATACGGAAAGAACAACTAGGAGTTGCATTTGACATGTCAGTCACTTTACCCAATGAGAACTTACCACGTATATCATTATTTCCTTGATGGCACTTGTATCTGGACCCATTGACATCTAAGGACACGTGTCAGCATGTCGCTACTTCGTTATGCATAAAAAACAAGCATCTTGCCATAGTGAAGCAGTGACAACTATCGATCTGATTCAGAATCAATCAAATGATATGCCACTAGGTTTTCTCGAAAAGAAGGCGGTGGGCCCTATTTGCTATGTCGCTATAATTATCTCCCTTGCAACTCTTCATAGTGAGAAAGCGACAGCCGTTGATCACATACTCAATCAAGGGTGAGGAAACTGCGCAGGGTCTTTTGATTCATACTCGCTATGTCGCATGGCTTAAAGAATATGCAATTTTGCATAGTGAGGTAGCGAGGACCATTGATTCCATTCCAAGCTGACATTCAGGATCTCTTTGCTCATTCAGATAGAAAGGCATTAATGAAAACAAAGATCTCTGCATAGCTGGCGCCTGTCAAAAATTTATTGTAGTCCTAAGTATCATTCCACATCACCAAAGGTCGCCGTCGATCTTTCTTTTTTATGGGGCCTCGCTACTTCGCTAACGGTGAAGTATCTAATTTTTTTGATAGCGAGGTAGTGAGCTCCGGCGTTTTGAAGAATTCCATACCGAAAAATGCAAGGGGCAGAAGATAATAATTGTTGTTACTTAAACTGCTTCTAACAACGACATTTATGACTTGTCATGCCACCTGGTGAAGTCGAGGCACCGGAAAAATGTAACGTCACCACCCCTTCAGACTTTATGGGACCTTGCTACTTCACTAACAGCGAAGTGTCTAATTTTTCTAATAGCGAGGTGGAAAAGCGTCAAAAAAATCATCATTTCGGCTCTATTTTCAGATATTTTACTGGGTCCCCTTTCCTGTTTGGATGGTAGTTGCAACGTGTACCTACACAATAAATCATTTAGAAAACCAATGTCCGACCACCGTATCTTCACTTTGTGGTCCCGCCTTGTAAAAAAAAATTCAGTACTCGCTACCTCGCATGGCTTAAAAAGCATGCAATTTTTCATAGCGAGGTAACGATAGCGGTAGATCTACTTGGATCTGACGGTTAGAACAATTTAGAAAAAGGGAATCTCAGGGAAACAAAAAATAAAATGGACAGAATATTCTTCTCATTTGAAAATTTAAAAGTTTCACGCCTGACAGTTAATGAACAGATAGAACGTAGGGTTTTCATGAGTTTTTTCTTATGGATGGATTACCCAGAAAACCTATGTTTCAAAATAAATTTCTGACTTTTCTATAAATTAACAAAAACTTCTGTTGCACAAAAAGTCAGACCAATAGTATGAAGCCTTGCTATTAGGGTTGAAAGTGGCTACCCATCATGGGATCAAGAAGTTTTATGTTATATTTGATTCTAAATTGATTATCTCATAGGTAAGGGGAATATATGCTTCTAAGAACAAAAGGTTGAAATAGTATAAAAATGTTGTGTGGGATTAGATTGAATTTTTTGAAGCATTTGGCATATCATGGAGAGATAGAAATCAAAATAAGATGGATGAATTATTAGAAAATGTAGCAATTAAACCCCAGGATGTATCATTTGTAGGAATATCACAAATTGAAGTTCAAGATAGGCCATCAATACTTGAAAATATTGAGCATTGGCAAGTTTTTGAAGATGACAAAGACATTGTGAATTTCTTGCTAAATGAAGATAAATACCATGGATAGGAATTGGACTGTAGTGATTTAGTTCAAACCATAGATGGGAAGAAAAAAAATTTGGCCAAGAGGTTATACAGTTAAAAAATAATAAAGTACCTAAAGGTTTGGTTGTTTTGGAGAACATATTTGATAATCAAGATAGGGGAAGGCCTGGTGCTAAAGATTGTAAACCTCAAGAGCTAGAAGAGATAAATTTGGGTACTAATGAGGCCCCTAAGAAAGTTTATATTGGCGATAATTTGTTAGCTAAACTTAGAAAACCTTTGATTGATCTATTGATAAAATATAGACATGTCTTTTCTTGGTCATATGATGATTTAAAGGCTTATAAATAATATCTCTTTCAACATGTCATACTCTGAAGGACAATGTAAAAACCTTTTAGGCAAAAAAAAAGACTAGTTAATCCCACTCTAGCCCCTAAAATGCAAAAGGAACTAATGAAGTTAAGGGATGGGGGAATAATTAAACCTATCAAACATTCCACTTTGGTCTCTAATTTAGTACCTATTAGGAAAAACAATGAAGATATTAGATTGTGTGTAGATTTTAGAAACTTGAACATTGCTTCCCTAAAAGATAATTATGGGTTACCAAACATGGAAGCTATGTTGTAGCAAGTAATAGAGTCTAAACTTATGTCTATGATGGATGGATTCTTAGGATATAATCAAGTCTTGGTGAAAGAAGAAGAACAATTCAAGACAACATTTACAACTCCTTGGATTACTTATGTATATGTGAGGATGCCTTTTGGATTGATTAATGCTAGTGCCACTTTTCAAAGAGCCATGAATGTGGCTTTCCATGAGTATATAAATAAATTTATGGTTGTGTATCAAGATGACCTCACAACTTATTCCAAAAAGGCTAAGGATCACTGTAGGCATTTGGAAAAGATTTTTATTAAAGCATTGGAATATGGAGTGTCATTAAACCCTAAGAAATGTGTATTTGGGGTAATTGAAGGTAAGTTATTTGGACATATAGTATAAAAGAATGGGGTAAAGATAGACCCTGAAAGAGTAGTAGCCATTGATAAGGTCCCTAAGCCAAAGAATGTAAAAGGAATTCAATCTTTCTTTGGGCAAGTTAATTTTCTAAGAAGATTTGTTACAAATTTTGCTGAGATCAGTAGACCTATTTGTAAAATGCTCAAGAAAAGGGCTACTATCAACTGGGATGGTGAACCTTCGCAAGCATTTTAGGATATTAAGACTACTATAAAGTGTTGGTATGATTTTTTACATATTATTTTCTCTTAGAATCATGGTGAAAAAATTAGATGTGAGTTCTTTTGTTAGGGCCTAGGGTTTTAGATTTTGGTTTTGTATTTTTGATATCTTTTAAAATCTATGTAAAACCCTAAGTCTTACTTTTTAAATTTTCCTGGTGTGAAGTTTTTTTAAAAAAAAGGGATAAGCGAATATTCTTCCTACCTTCTTTGAGGTCTTTATTGAGCTCTTTTGAAAAGGGTTTTATCCTATCTTAGGATCTTATTAGAATCTACGGTTGTCACATACTCGCTATAACAAGATGCTTAAATGTTACACATACTTAGGTAGTGACCATAAGAGAACTATGTGTGATACTAAAAAGGGAAGTTCGACATCAAGAAATGTGTTAACATGAAGACATTATGACCACTTGTTATGTCCTAGGCTTGTTAGTTTTAAGAAGAAACACATGTAAAAAAAACTTGCAAGTGGTGTCACCGGAGTTCACATTTCTCTGGCAATTCGCTAAGTCGCTATCAAAAAATCCATGCGATTTTCCAGTGGTGACGTAGTGAGTGCCCAAATTTTGCAAAAGGTAGTATTCTTTTAAAGGTTGATGTGACCACAGAAATTTCCATATAGTCTTATAAATGTGCACAACTACATTTTCTGACACCAGTATTAATTTGTGAAGTTTTAATTAATGTATCTTTATTTTCTATCACCAGAATTGAGAATCCATCGAAGGTCGCTATATCACTAGTTGGGATAATACAAATTTTTTAGTAGTGACATAGCGAGGGCCCGATCATTGCAAAAGATGGTGTTCTTTTAAAGAAAGAAATGATTTTGAGAATCCCGAGGAAAATCTTGTGAAATCTTTGCTTTTACTTCTGAGCAAATTGTGTCACTCGTAGTTTTATTTCTCGGCATCAGTTTTGCTGGTTATCGAGAGGTCACTATATCGCTAGCCGAATAGTTGGAAATTTTTCTAGTAGCAATGTAGCAACTGGTTGGAAGGTTGTGATGTAATAGAAAATCCTCAAAGGTGGGCCTCGAATGAGTTACATGAAAAATCTAAGCTATGCAGATCAAATGACATGGTGGCATCCTGCTCAGCATTTATAAGCCAAATTTTTTGAATTTATCAGAGCTCGCTATATTGCTAGCTAGATAGTTATTAATCTTGCCAGTAGTGATGTAGTAACCCACCTAAAAATAATAAACATGGCAAGGCTAAGGATATGAGATATCACAAAAATTTTAAAACAATGTATATATGTGTGCCAGCGTGTTAAGCCAGCTCAGTGACAACAGTATCCTGGACCCATTCCCCATGTATAAAACTTGCAAAGAATTTTGATCATAAGATCAAACTAGGATCAACGATCATCACTATCTTGCTATGGAAAGGTGCTCGAAAGTTATGTTTAGTGAGGTATCAAATAAGGGTACACCACTGTTGCTGTAATGTGTCATCCACAAGATCAAGTATGGATCAACGATGCTCATTAACTTACTTGGAAACATGTGCGCAAATTATGTATAGTGAGTTAGCTAGCGAGGACCCACTATTGTTCTCTTAAAAGATGTTTCTAATATCTACCACACAATCAAAGCAAAATCGGTGGTTGTCGCATACTCGCTATAGCAAGGTGCTCAGAAGTTATGTATAGAAAGGTAGCGACTTGATGACACATGTCCCTAGTCATTAATGGGCCTAGTTTGAAATGCCACTATTAGAGGAAAGGTACAGATGGAGGCAGTTTATTGGTTTGACTACCAACATGTTAAGAAGAAAAGTGAGTTAGCCTAGTTTTCATTCCTGGATCATAGGATTTTTCAAGGATCAACGGTGCAAATTTAAAAGGAAGTGCGATGCCACTCTATATTTCTATTCTGCACATTTATGATGAATGAAAGCTTCGTGTGTGGGAGAAATAGAGTATAATACAGGAGATTTAATTAGTTCTAGTCCCATGCAAACAAATATTTTATGATTTCTGAGCACAAGAGCCTGTTGATCATATTATGTTTAGCATGGTACAAATGTGAACTAATTCTTCATCTGTTTGAGAGCAACTACAGAGGTTCAAGGAAAGATAAGTTTGGCAAGTCAAGTAAGTACTCATATATAATCTCAGTAACTTTCTAGTTCCTATTATTAGGACCAAGATGCCTCCAAAGAAAGCATTCTCTAGGTAGGTTAATTATATGGATAGGAATGTTCATGACGATGTGTTAGAATTACTCCTAGCATCCACCACTAAACCTAAACAAGTTAAAAAATTGATTTCCCTAAACCCTAGGCTTAAAATTGTTGATGGCTTATATGACAAGGGGAACTGGGTTAGGGATGCAACAACTACTCAAACTAGTCTTATCTTGTTTAAAAAGTGGTTTTTAAAAAGGAATTTGTTTGCCCCACATGCTAATGTCTAGAGTTTTGATTTGGGAAAGCTAGTAGTTCCAAGTGTTTTCACGGATTATGATTTTCTTGAAGCCATTGTCAAGAATTATGACCAAGCCATTAGGGTGGCGAGAAGAAATGATGGCATGCCTATGATCTCAATTAGTCCTGAAGAAATTAGAGAGGTTTTTCAAATAGAACCATTGTCAGATTACCATGTGCCAATCAACCTACCAGAATTAGAGAATGAATACAAAGTAAAGAAGGATGTAATCAGGGGAGGTTCACTAAGGGCACACATTGGTACAATAAGAAATTTTCTAATAATTACTGCAACCTCTAGAGAACCTTTTAAGAAGAGTCTTTTCACTTCCCGAGCTATAGAGATATATAGGACCTTGTCTCATGTTTTTGGTAAAGATGAATAGGATTTCATGCCCATTGGACTTATGTATATGATGGTTCAAATTGCCTCTTTTGGTGTAGAAGTTATCTTTCATTTTGCTTCCTTTTTGGCTGAAGAAATTCATACTGGTTTAGTTGAAATTGAAAAAGGGAAGGTATAGAAAACTTTTGGACACTATTCTCTATTGAAGCACATGTTCTTGTTCAAAGGGGTGACTTATTTTGGCGAAGAGATGGATTTGAACAGGGAAGAAAATGGGGAAGCATTGCCAATCTAGTTGTGGAACGCAGATATGACTTGAGATGCAAATAATGCTAGTTTTGTTAGATTTGATAGATATTTTGCTTCTAAATTAAGATGTCTCATATTAAGAGACAATCCTAGAATCCCTAAGGTATTAATGGACCTCCTCAGACCTATGGAAAAACTCGATAACTTGAAAGTTTCACACAATTAGGGAGATATCATTCCTTACCCTATTTATATGATTTTTAGAATCTATGGTTTTAGAGGGAGTCATCGTGTCTTGCCTTACCAAGTACCTTTGAAGGTAGGAATGGCTGAAGTTTTGTGACAATTAGGAGGAGTAGAAGAAATGTTTTTGTTGAAAAGGCAACTAGGGTCAATTTTCCCTACCTGTAGAGTGGCCCATCAGTTTGTAATCACTAAAGGGCATTGGATCTTTTTGCATAAAATTTAGGATCATTATATGATGGATGTCTCCCATCCCCATTTTTGTGATTCTGAGAGATTTTTTAATTAGACCTTGAGGCATAGAATTAAGCTAGGATAGGTCAAACATGGCTCATATTATCCAGAGGACATTATAAGGAATGAATTCTCATTGTAGGAGTAGGAAACTAAAAAAGAAAAATGGAGAGTTTACTCTTGGGTCCTAGAATTCATTCATTGTTTTGATCAGAAATATAATCCTTTAGATAATGCTAATATAGAGGCTGATAGAATAAATAATCTCATGAGTAACTTCTCTAAAATAATGGAAGCTATGAATTAGAAGAAATAAATTTTTATTGATTCTTATCCTGATAAGGCCAGAGAAGTCATGAGGAGGTTGGATTTCACTCCTAATATAGGAGTTGGTCAAATAATTGTACAAAAGAAGCCTGGTTACACTATAATTAAAAATAAAAGGGCTCCTATAGATAAGGGAAAGCAAATAATGGGATCTACCAGTATAGCCCTAGAGGAGAGACCTGATGAACCTAGTCCCAAGAGGTAGAAGGTAATGAAAGAAGAGACACCTCTAGTTGAGGAATATTCACCCACTCAATCCCCTTTGAGGATTGGAGAAGAACAACTCAATAGTGAGAAGATTTAATAGATGGGATCATAGGGAGGTATTTTTATTACTCAAGTGGAATTAGATGAGGGTAACCCTCTAGAACCTCCTCTCCCAAGTTTGGATCTAAAAATAGCTTATTATAGAGGTAGGGAATTGGACCTTGTGTTAGAATAGGCAAGTCATAAATTTTTGGCTGATGACACTTTTCTGAAATCTAGGGCTTTTTAGTAGTTTGCATAGAGGGCAAACATGAACATTTTTGAGGAAAAATGTAAAAGGTTGAAAATAGAGCATCCAAAAATGGATGAAGCTTCCATTCAGAACCAAACTAAAGAAAAAATGATGAAAGAATTATAGAATATAAGCCCTGAGGAGGGGAGGAAAATGGTGAAGGCATCTAACATTTTATTGTTGCCCAATTGGGCTATTGTAGATGCATTGATTTTCAATTCGGTTTCTAATAAATTGGAGTTGCAAGACCCAAATAAAAGGGACTTCCAAGGCATTACATTCATTGAAGATCAAGTTTCATTGGTTTGTTGGTCATTGAGAAGAGGATCTAGAGCCACATCATTGCAACCAGATGAGTCTAGATTGATGGGAAACATACTTGTAAGAAGGGTTGTTGATACCTCACATGTGCAGGCAACACATTGGCATGTGGATTCTTCCAAGTTTCTTTTTCCCACTGCTAAGGAGGAACATGCTATGTTTGAGTTATAGAATAAATATGAAACAATTCTTGAGGCCTATAATAAGGAGGTAAAAAGGAGAATTGAGCTTGAAGACAAGCTAATGGGGAAGTCCACTAGGCTAAGAATAACATACCCCTGTCCTCTAGTGGAACCTTTTAAAAATACCCCCTTTGAAGAAATACCAGACACACCTCAAAGGCCAGAATATTACATAGCCGAGGGTTTTGAAGAAGAGAAAAGTAGGTTATGGGCCTTACATGTAGAGTTAAATACACAATATGAGGATAAGCTTAGAAAGGCTCTAATGTATTTAGTAGATAAAATTGAATGGCCATTATTCTATGATAAGTTGGCAAGAGTAATAAGTATATGGGAGGAACTAAAAATCCATGATGAAACCCTCAAGCCTATTGTTAGTAAGTGGGGAAAAAGGGAGAAAGAAATCACCCTTTTATGTTATTCAGTTATAAGATCTTCCCATGACCATATTGAAAAAATGTATGATGTCGCTAATGACCTGTCAAATTTTGATAATAGGAGAATTGCTCTACAACTAAAAATTGTTTCTTATTTGAATAGATACAAGAATCAAAAATTTGATTTGTTTCCTTGTGCCTTGGATAGAAAAAATAAATTGAAAAATAAAGATGCATGGAGTAAAGAATTGGATGACCTTTTTTTGCATAAGGATAAATAAAGTCATAAATGAAAAGGGGCATGCCTGGTGGGCTACCATGATAGAGGAATTAGTTAAAGTCTAGTTATTTTTTGATTCTTTGAGACAAGAGTTTTTTAGTCTTGAAAGTGAGGCTAACTATATATTAAAGAAGCAAGATGATATCCTACATTTCAACTGGCCTAATGATGCACAATTTAACTCCTAGTTAGCAGATATTCCTTCTGATGAGCAGTTAGAAGAAGGTAGTTTAGATGATGATGAGGAAAAAAAGGGTGAGGTGCAGATCATTGACACATCAACACCAAATCAGAAAAAAGAAGAAGGTGAAAAGGTAATATTTCCTGTTCAAGGTGAAAGTAGTGAAAATCTGTAGGAAAAAATTGATTTGGAAGCACCACAGGATAACCCTTCATTAGCTAGTTTGGTAGCCATGTATTCTGAAGATCTAGAGTAGTAGGGGACAAATCAAAATATGATGATTTGTAGCAGTAACACAAACAAGCCTACCCAAGGAATTTTTGTTGTGCTTGGCTCTCTGTTGTCCTCATTTTTGTCTCTTGTATGGTGTTTTGTTTCTTGGACACTTGTCAAATCACAATTGCCCTTTGCTTGTTGCAAATCATGTTATATAAATGAGTTTTCAAGGTATTGTGAGGGTCTAGAACTTGTATAATTTTTGTGTTTTCTCAAGAAAAGTATAGACAGTTGGCCCAATAGTATGCAGTTGTTTTGAGTTTGTTTTCACTTGTACTCTCTGATGACACATTGAAATGATAGAAAGAGCAATCCGTTCTGGGCTTTTTTATTAATTTCTATTGGTCATTGTATTAGTCATCTAGAAGGATAATACAAAGGGCTATTTACATTATATTTGTGTCATCAATTTATGTCTCCTTTTTATGGGTTTGTCTACTTTGAATTCATTTTAACTAAGGTTTAACTTGGCTAAATGTAATCTGAATGGGTTGTATGCTAATATTACTATTTCTCTTAATTCAAAGAATTATAGAAATGCTTCAATGAATTAGTAGGGTTTATGAGTTTATAAAAAGGATACTTCATAAGAATGGAAATGGGTGATTGCAAATGATTAATTCATTTACAAGTTATTTGAATTAGATCTCTCGCTAATAATCAATTTTATTCCCAATGGATAAGGCACTGGTCACATAAGTCAGAAGTGAACAAGGATGAATTTTGCTGCTGCATATCAAACCAATTATAAAATCAAAATCATTTTTCATTCTATTTTGTTCAAAGTTATAAATGGTGGTCACTACTCATTTATATCTATTCTTTGAGTCTTAGGTAGCTGCTATTTCTAGGAATATTTGTAAATCCTAGGAGAATTATGACGAGATCTGCTAATAGGGGATGCATCCAAGTTTGAGAACATTAAAAGAAATAAAGTAAACTACTCATATGTTAGTGAGTAGTAGATGAGAATTATAATGAAACTAAAAGAATCTCAACACATTAGTTTGCATTAGAATCATCCCTAGGTACACCCGCCTTGGTTTAGCAGAGCCCAAAGAGTAGGAAACCATCCTTTGGTTTTGTTGAAGTTGGGTCAAAGTGGTTTATTCATATAATTGCTACTAGGAATTGGCTAATCCTTAGGTTGTGTGAGTAAGTTCACTATGATATTGAGTATTTTTTGCTCAGTAGTTTGAAACACCAACAAAATGGCAACTCTACTGGGGAATTACACTTAGTGTTGTCATAAATAGTGAATTATTAGAGATTTGTGTCTGCTTGGGTAGAGTTGTAGATTTTTTATGCTGAAGTTTCCCGTGGATTTGGAATTTGTATACATTTTGCCTGAGATTGTCACTATAGGATTTATCATTTGTTCAGTTCTTTTTCCCATTTTGATAGAGTGGGTGGCAACTCAAAAGGTTTTAACTAGTGTCAAGATTAAGAAAATTGTTGTCCCAAATTATAGAGAATAAAAGAAATACACAAGAAAATGTGAGGAAAAACCCAACAATCAAGTTACAAACTAATCTCCCTCCTAGAGGAAGATAGAATTGGGCTGTGAAGGGAAACTAGATGTAGAAAGGAAGTTATTCATAGGGGCAAGTAGTAGGGAAAGATAATGCTCACCTTTCTGCTATTGAAAAAGTGCCTTTCTCCAAAGGTCTGAGATCTCATCCAATTTTTTCTAATGACAATTTCTATAATACCCCTAAAATGATATGCTAGGAGAAGATTGTGCAACGACATGTATTTAGTCTTGAGGATAGGACTAGTAACAATATTTTCTAGCATAGTAAAAACTCTTTCTTGTCAGATTATTCCCCTGAAAAGGTCAGACCTAGACACTTAGAACTTGAAAGTTTTAATGATGAGAAAAGATCTAGGTCTGAGTTCACTATCCCTAATCCTGATGAGAATGAAAATTTGAAAACATAGCTTGCTGAGAAAGAAGCTATTAATAGGAGATTTTAAAAGGAAAGGGAAGAAGTGATTACAAAGAACTATGAAGAAAAATAAGAATTACTAAGGTGAATTGCTGCTCTAAAGAAGAAAAATGAGATAGCAGCTAAGGCATGGCAACCTAAGATTGTGGGACAAGTTGAGCAACTAAAGAGGCAAGAGCAGAATTTGTTGGAAACTCAAAAAATGAATATAGAGGGACTTGTAATACAATAGATTAAGAACTATACTACTCTAGAAGTTGATGACAATAGAGTAAAGAATATGGAACCTATTGTAGGGGCTAAGGACAAAGGAAAACAAAGGGAGATTGGTGTCAAGATCAATGAGCGTGTAAAGATAGTTTAGATCCATGATTCTATGTCACTCTCTGATATTGAATTGGAAAAGAGAAGGAAAGAAAGGGATGCTTTAGCCAAGAGATTGGAGATTGCAGAAAATGAGGCTGCTATAGCTGAAATGAACAATAAGATCAAGTTCTTGGAAAATACCAAGAAGTAGTTTATAGCTATGCCTAAAGATAATGATGGATCTAATGATGCAAATTAGAATACTACTAAGGTACCTCTTTCTTTCTTATCCTCATCTTCATAGAAAGTAGATCTCAACAAATCTGTTGGTGATGCTAGCACTAGTAACACTATGAATAATAATAAGAAAGATAGTGCTAATCAGCTTAAGATTGATGTACAAAGGAGACCTGTCCACTTAGAAGGTTATAGGAAAATATGTTTTGATGGGATCCCTGGTTTTCCTAATCCCATACCACAATAAATGAGGAAAAGATTGCCTAAATTTGATGGAAATAATGCTATCTCTTGTGAGGATCATTTGAGGAGTTTCCTTGATATGATGAGTGATTATGAGGTTGAAACTGAAGATGTCATTATGAAGTTGTTTGTTCAGTCACTAACTGAAGATGCTAGATAATGGTTCAAGAGAATCCCTAAATTATCTATTGTTGATTGGAAAGATATTGAATATTGTTTCAAAGAGCAATATGGTGACAAGAAAAATTAGAGTTATAGTTTGAGTGAATTCAATAATATTAAGAGGTTGCCTAATGAATCTGTCACTAAATTTAACACTAGATTCTAGAAAAGGATGTACAAGCTAATGCAAGCCATGAAAATTGATGACAAGGTATTTATGATTACTTATCTAAATTATTTTGATGGTAAAATGGCATACCAACTTAGGGATAAGGAGCCTAGGACTTTAAGAGATGCTTTCAGAATTCCTATTAATACATAAAATAACTTAAGGATTTCAGGGAGGTTAGAAAGAAAAAGAGATGATCATAGGTTATTTGGGAATAAGGGAAATAGATGGGAAGAACATAAAGGTATTGGAGGGAAAAAGCAAGAGCCTAGTGAAATGAGTCAAATTCTAAATGCTATAAAAGGTTTGAATCTTCCTCAGGTAAAGAATGATAGGAACCCCACTAAAAATAGGGTCCCTTACCAATCAAATTTTAGTAGACAAAATAGATTGCAAAATTTCCCTTATAACACTACTTGGAAGGATGGTCAACCTAATGTTCCTCCCCCCAAGAACACCAATAACAAGGTGACCCCTAATACTTTATCCAAAAACTCTATAAATTTGGTAGATGATCCTGAATTCACTGCTGAACCTACATGGTGTTCTGCTTGTCAACTACCTCATGCCTCTGAATATTGTGCAATAGCTTTGTCATTTTTTGGGAATCAAATTGTAGTGGAAGAATGTCATGAGTAGGAAGAAAACTATGATGATATAGGGTGTAATATGTTTGACTCACATTGTGAATATTCTGATTGTGAAGATTATGATAGAGATGTAAATGAGCAAAGGCAATTTCAAAATAAGAAGCAGCAACAAGTATTTTCTGATGAGAGTGATGTTGAAGACAATGTGTTCAACATGGTGTATAATAAAAAGGAGGTGACATTAATGAAGCCTTCTAGGGAAGAGACAATCAAATTACTGCTAACATGATAGCTCAAGTGTAGACTAGAAACATGACTCAGAAAGAGGAAACATGACTCAGAAAGAGGATAATGGCAAGGTGGTTAGTATGTTTATAAAAGGTGAAAATCTTAATAAAGGGGAAGACATGAAGCCTAAAGATATTCCCACTATGAAGGTTCAAATTACCAACAAGAAATGGGAACCAAGGAAAACGAATAATCCCAAGACTATTGAATTTCCAAATAATGTTCCCAAGAAGTTAGATGAGAAGGTACCAAAAATGACCACTAAAAATGGAAAGAATCATCAAGAGGTTGTGAATATTTTGGATAAAAAAATTTAGAAAAAGTGTACGATGATTGATGATTCCTTTGATTCTTTTATAGACATGACCAATGTGTTATCACAAATCACTGTCAAAGTCCCATTGTCTAAATTGTTGAGAATCCTTGAACACCAAACTAAAGCCATGGCACGGTTGAGAGACACTGATATAAAAGTAAGACATAATTGCAATGAAAATTGTCATCCCAAAGAAAGAAATAAGGAAGAGATGAAAGAAAAAGAAGATGAAGTAGTTGTGTCTCAAATTCCTCAGATGTTTTTGGATAGTTCTATCAATGAATGTTTAGGAAATGTGGAACCATTTTTTTTGAGTATCTTAGTGAATGGTAAAAATCTGTAAAATTGCATGATTGATTCTAGTGCTTCTAACACTTTGATGCCTTTTGAGATAATGAAAGAATTGGGTCTCAAGGTTGATACTACTCAGGGAAGATGTTGTGCCATGGATAAAAGATAAGTGACAATCATAGGCACTATTAATGCTCTACCATATAAATTGACAGCTTGTCCTGACAAAGAGCTTACTATGAGTGTGTTGGTTGTTGATATCCCACCCCAATATGGTATGTTATTATCTAGAAAATGGAGTACTGCCATGGGAGGAAGCTTACAATGTGATCTATCATTTTCTACTTTTAATATTGATGGGAATCTAGTTAAAGTAAATAGAGAGCCTAAAAGTGTATATATGATAGTAGAAGAGGTGGAGGATAATATAACAATTTTTTTGGACATAGATGTGAATGCATTCAAAGTTGAGCTCCTAACCTTAAGGAGAGATAAAAATAAATCATAGATGCAAGTGGAAGCTGATGCAAAATAGATAAGGGTGATTTATGGACTATGTTCTTTGATGGTGCATGCTATAAAGAAGGATTTGGTGTAGGTATCTTATTGATTTCTCCTGTAGGAATAACATATAAGTTCTCTTTTACATTGAGTTTCCCTTGTACTAATAATATAGCAAAATATGAGGCTCTGTTATTAGGACTTAGACTAGCTCACAAGCATAGGATAAAGTGTTTACATGTTATAGGAGATTCCGAATTGGTTGTATCCCAAGTGAGAAATGTTTATGTATCAAAAAAAAAAAGATTAAAACAATATAAAAATGTAGTATGGGATATGATTGAATATTTTGATGCATTTGGAATAACTTGGAAGGATAGGACTAACAACAAGATGGAAGATTTGTTAGCAAATGTAGCAATAAAGCTTGATGACATTACATTTGTTGGTATATCTAAAGTGACAATCCAAGCTAGATCCTCTGTTCTTGACAATATCCAAAATTGGCAAGTATTTATAGATGATAAAGATATTTTAAGGTTTTTGAATTGTGAGTATATGTTATCAGGGAAATAAATTGATTGTGCAACATATGTAGAAAACATAGATGGAAAAGATACTATTTTTGGACAAGAAGTTGTGCAATTGAAAAAAAATAAAATACCAAAGGGTTTAGTTGTCCTAGAAATTGTTTTTGACAATCATGATAGATCTCAAATGGATACCAATGAATATAATGCTAAAGATCTAGAGGAGATAAATTTGGGAACTAAAGAAACCCCTAAGAAGGTATATATTGGTTAAAAATTTTCTCCTAAGATAAGACAGGGTTTGATAGATCTGCTAAGGAAACATAGACATGTGTTTGCATGGTCGTATGATGACTTAAAGGCTTATAGAGAAGATCTTTTTCAGCATGAGATTCCATTAAAACTAGATGCTAAACCCTTTAGGTAGAAACAGAGACCAATAAATCCAACTTTGGCTCCTAAAATGCAAGAGGAATTGGTCAAGCTAAGAGATGCAGGGATCATAAAACCTATCAAACATTCATCTTGGATATCCAATTTAGTCCTTGTTAGGAAGAAAAATGGAGATATAAGGTTGTGTGTTGATTTTAGAAATCTTAACATATCTTCATTAAAGGATAATTATGGTTTGCCAAATATGGAAGCCATGTTACAAAGGGTCACTGGTTCAGAGCTTATGTCAATGATGGATGGATTTTTAGGTTATAATCAAGTGGTTGTTAAAGAATCAAAACAATTTAAAACAATTTTCACTACTCCATGGGGTACTTATGTTTATGTCAGAATGCCATTTGGGCTTACCAATGCTAGGGCTACTTTTCAAAGGGCCATGGATGTAGCTTTTGTTGATATCATTAATAAGTTATTGGTTGTATATCAAGATGATTTAACTGCTTATTCTAAGGATGAAAATGATCATTGCATGCATTTAGAAAAGGTGTTTATCAAAGCCCTCAAGTATGGTGTCTCTTTAAATCCCATAAAGTGTCAGTTTGGTGTCACTGAAGGAAAGTTGTTAGGACATTTACTTGGCAAGCATGGAGTAAGGATTGATCCTGAAAGGGTAGAAGCAATAGACAAGATTTAGAAGCCTAAAAGTGTTAAAGTAATTCAATCATTTTTTGGGAAAATTAATTTTCTCAGAAGGTTCGTGACTAACTTTGCAGAGATTAGTAGGCCAATATCAAGAATGCTAAAGAAAGGATCTGAGATAAAATGGGATGGTGAACCTAGTGTTGTATTTTAGAAAATTAAGAAAGCTATTAAAGATGCCCCTATTCTTAGAGCTCCTGATTATGATAAGCCAATGCACATATTTTCTTTTGCTTCATTTCACACTATTGTTGCAGTATTGTTACAAAAAAATGAAGAAGGTTATGAGCAACCAATTGCATTCTTCAAAAAGTCCTTGCAAGCAGCAGAACTCAAGTATGACATCAATGAAAAATAGGCATATGCACTGGTAAAAGGGGTGAAAGCTTTTAGGTGTTACTTGATGAGAGCTACAGGTTTTTTGCTTTTGTCCCTACTACTACTTTGAAAGACATTTTCTCACAACAAGAGGTATCTAGTAGGAGGTGTAGGTGGATCAATAGAATATAGGAATTCAATATTGACATCTAGATTACTAAATTGGTCAGAGGTCAAGCTTTGGCCAAGTTGATGACAGAAGCAAATCTAGAGGAAAATCAAATTAATCAATTGGATGATAATTGCATAGAAAACCTTTGTGATATGAATAACTCTGATTGGTACAAGTATGTGATTTATTATTTGCAAAATATGAAGTCCCCACGAAAATTAATAGACAATCAAAAAAGATCTTTGAAGTTGCAGGCTATAAGGTATATTATAGTGCAAGGACAGTTATGGTGGAGGGACATGGAAGGAGTACTTTTGAAATGTGTAGATGAAACTGAGGCTGTGAAAATTTTAAAAGATATGCATGAAGGTGTGTGTGGAGGTCATTACATGGCTAAAACCATAGCCCACAAAGTCATTAGATCTGGTTTTTGGTGGCCAACACTTTTCAAGGATGCTCATGAATTGGTTAAGACATGTGATACTTGTCAAAGATTCAGTGGAAAGTTGAATTTTTCTAAGAATTTACCATTAAGACGTAGAAGTACAGGCACCATTTCAACAATGGGGGATTGATTTCATAGTGGTGGACATTCTTTGATTTTGGTTGTAACTAATTACTTCACTAAATGGGTTTAAGCAATCCCTACCAAGAATGCTACAAGCAAAGTGGTGATCAATTTCATCTTAAGCAATATTATAACTAGATTTGGTTGCCCACAGAAGATAATAACTGATAATGCTATGTGTTTTAGATCTGATGAATATAAAGAGTTTTGTAGAAAATATGGCATTACAGAATATACATCCTCACCTTATCATCCTCAAGGGAATGGTCAGGTAGAATCAAGCAATAAGAGTATACTAAAGATTATCAAAAGAATTCTAGGGGAAAATAAGAAGGCATGGGATTCAAAATTGCCATTAGCCCTATGGGCTGACAGGGATATTGTGAAAAAGGCCATTGGTTGTGCCCCATTTGACTTGGTTTATGGTATATAGGCTAGACTTCCCTAGAATAATCTAAGGGAGATGTATAAATTCATTCAGCTATATGAAGATGATATCATTGATGAGATGCAACTCAAAATGGATGCCATTAAACAGTTAGAAGAGGCAAGAAGAGACTCCTTTGTTTAGAATGCTAAGCTCCAATCACAAATGAAGCACTTATATGATAAAAAGGCCATTGAGAGAAAGTTTAAAATAGGAGATATGGTACTAATGTGGAATGCCAGAATGTAAGATAAGGGAAAACATGGTAAATTTGGCCCAATCTAGTTTGGTCCATATAATATTTGTGATAAAAATGGAGAAGATTCATAGTTTTTGAGGGAATTAACTAGAGGTATTCTTGAATTTCCATTTCATGGACAATTCTTGAAAAGGTACTTTTCTTGAAGTTTCCATTTTCCATGAATAGTGGTTTTAGGGTTTCCTGGTGTTTTTGAACATTCTATATATTTTGTAAATCCTTGTAAATATCCTTGTGTAGTTTGTTTTCTTCTTTATGTGTGTTGCTCTGTGCTCTCTGAAGAAGTTGTCATTTTTGCACCAAGTAAGTGGTTTGCTCCTCCATAGATTCTGAATTCCTGCATAGACTCAAGTAGTCTATCATCCCTAGACAGAGCCACTATTGGTCTAATTTTTTACATATATTTTCTCTTAGAATCATGGTTAAAAAATAAGATGTGAGTTCTTTTGTTAGGGCCTAGGGTTTTAGATTTTGGTTTTGTATTTTTGATATCTTTTAAAATCTATGTAAAACCCTAAGTCTTGCTTTTAAAATTTTCCTGGCATGAAAGTTTTAAAAAAAAAAAGGATAACCGAATATTCTTCCCACCTACTTTGAGGTCTTTGTTGAGCTCTTTTGAAAAGGGTTTTATCCTACCGTCAGATCTTATTAGAATCTACAATTGTCACATACTTGCTATAACAAGATGCTCAAATGTTACGCATAGTGAGGTAGTGACCATCAGAGAACTATGTGTGATACTAAAAAGGGAAGTATAGCACTGAGAAATGTGTTAACATGAAGACATTATGACCACGTGCTATGTCCCAGGCTTGTCAGTTTTAAGAAGAAATGCATGTGAAAAAAACTTGCAAGTGGTGTCATCAGAGTTCAAGTTTCTCTAGCAATTTGCTAAGTCACTATCAGAAAATCCATGTGATTTACCGGTGGTGACATAGCGAGTACCCAGATTTTCCAAAAGGCAGTGTTCTTCTAAAGGTTGATGTGACCTCAAAAATTTCCATGCAGTCTTATAAATGTGTACAACTACCTTTTCTAACACCAATATCAATTGGTGAAGTTTCAATTAATGTATCTTTGTTTTCTATCACCAGAATTGAGAATCCATTGAAGGTCGCTATATCACTAGTCGAGATAATACCAATTTTTTGGTAGCAACATAGTGAGGGCTTGGTCATTGAAAAATATGACATTCTTTTAAAGAAAGAAATGATTTTGAGAATCCTGAGGAAAATCTTGTGCAATCTTTGCTTTTACTTCTAAGCAAGTCGTGTCAATCATAGTTTTATTTCCTGACATCAGTTTTGCTAGTTACTGGGAGGTCGCTATATCACTAGCCAGATAGTTGGTAATTTTTCTGGTAGCGATGTAGTGACTGGTCAGAAGGTTGTGATGTAACAAAAAATCCTCAAAGGTGGGACTCAAACAAGTGACATGACAAAGCTGGGCTATGCAAATCAAATGACACAGTGGCATCCTACTGAGCATTTTTAAGCCAAAATTTTTGAATTTGTTGGAGCTTGCTATATCGCTAGCCAGATAGCTAGTAATCTTGTTGGTAGCGATGTAGTAACCCACTTGAAAATAATAAACACAGCAAGGCTAAGGACATGAGATGTCAGCAAAAGTTTAAAACAATGTATATATGTGTGCCAGCATGTTAAGCTAGCTTAGCAACTATAGTATCCTGGACCCATTCCCCATGTATAAAACCTGCAAAGAATTTTGATCATTAGATCAAACTAGGATCAATGGTCATTGCTATCTTGCTATTGAAAGGTTCTCGAAAGTTATGTTTAGTGAGGTAGCGAATAAGGGCCCACCATCTTTGTAGTAATGTGTCATCCACAAGATCAAGTATGGATCAATGATCCTCATTAACTCACTATGGAAAGATGTACACAGACTATGTATAACGAGTTAGTGAGTGAGGGACCCACCATTGTTCTCTTAAATATTGTTTCAAATATCTGCCACATGATCAAAGAAAACATAGTGGTTGTCACATACTCGCTATAGCAAGGTGCTCGAAAGTTATGTATAGCAAGCTAGCAACTTGATGACACGTGTCCCCAGTCATCAATGGGCTGAGTTTGAAATGCCAATATTAGAGGAAAGGTACAGATGGAGGCAATTTATTGGTTTGACTACCAGCATGTTAAGAAGAAAAGTGAGTTAGCCTAGTTTTCATTCCTGGATCGTAGGATATTTTAAGGATCAATGGCACAAATTTAAAAAGAAGTGTGATGCCATTCTATTTTTCTATTCTGTGCATTTATGAGGAATGAAAGCTTTGCATATGGGAGAAATAGAGTATAATCCATGAGATTTCATTAGTTCTAGTCCCACACAAACAAAGTTTTCATGATTTTTGAGCACAGGAGCCTATTGATCATATTGTATTTAGCTTGGTACGAACGTGAACTAATTCTTCATCTATTTGAGAGTAACTACATAGGTTCAAGGAAAGATAAGTTTGGCAAGTCAAGTAAGTACTCATATATAATCTTTGTAACTTTCTAGTTCCTATTATTATGACCAAGATGCCTCCAAAGAAAGCATTCTTTGGGCAGGTTAATTATATGGATAGGAATGTTCATGACGATTTGTTAGAATTACTCTCAGCATCCACCACTAAACCTGCACAAGTTAAAAAATTGATTTTCTTAAACCCTAGGTTCAAAATTGCTAATGGCTTATATGACAAGGGGAACTGGGTTAGGGATGCAACAACTACTCAAACTAGTGTTGTCTTGTTTAAAAAGTGGTTTTCAAAAAGGAATTTGTTTGCCCCACATGCTAATGTCTAGAATTTTGATTTGCGAAAGTTGGTAGTTCCAAGTGTTTTCATGGATTACGATTTTCTTGATGCCATTGCTAAGAATTATGACCAATCCATTAGGGTGGTGAGAAGAAATGATAGCGTGCCTCTTATCTCAATTAGTTCTGAAGAAATTAGAGAGGTTTTTCACCTAGAACCATTGTCAGATTACCATGTGCCAATCAACCTGCCAAAATTAGAGAATGAATACAAAGCAAAGAAGGATGTAATCAGCAGAGGTACGCTAAGGGCACACATTGGTACAATAGGAACTTTGCCAGTAATTACTGCAGCCTCTAGAGAACCTTTTAAGAAGAGTGTTTTCACTTCTTGGGCTATAGAGATATATAGGACCTTGTGACATGTTTTCGGTAAAGATGAATAGTATTTCATGCCCATTGGGCTTATGTATATGATGGTTCAAATTACCTCTTTTGGTGTAGATGTTATGTTTGATTTTGCTTCCTTTTTGGCTGAAGAAATTCATACTAGTTTAGTTGGAATTGCAAAAGGGAAGGTAGAGAAAACTTTTGGATACTATTATCTATTGATGCGCATGTTCTTGTTCAAAGGGGTGACTTATTTTGGTGAAGAGATGGATTTGAATAGGGAAGAAAATGGGGAAGCATTGCCAGTCTAGTTGTGGAGTGCAGATATGACCTAAGATGCAAATAATGCCAGTTTTGTTAGATTTGATAGATATTTTTCTTCTAAATTAAGATGTCTCATATTAAGAGACAATCCCAAAATCCCTAAGGTATTAATGGACTTCCTTAGACCTATGGACAAACCCCATAACTTGAAAGTTTCACACAATTGGGGAGATATCATTCCTTACCCTATTTCTATGGTTTTCAAAATCTATGGTTTAAAAGGGAGTCATCATGTCTTGCCTTACCAAGTATCTTTGAAGGTAGGAATGGCTGAAGTTTTTTTGCAATTAGGAGGAGTAGAAGAAATGTTTTTTGTTGAAAAGGAAACTAGGGTCAATTTTCCCTACCTGCACAATGGCCCATAAGTTTGTGATCACCAAAGGGGGTAGGATCTTTTTGCATAAATTTTTGGATTAGTATATGATGGCTATCTCCCATCCCCATTTTTGTGATTCTGAGGGATTTTTTAATCAGACCTTGAGGCATAAAATTAAGTTGGCACAAGTCAAACATGATTCATATTATCCAAAGGACATTATAAGGAATGAATTCTCATTGTAGGAGTAGGAAACTAAAAAATAAAAATGGAGAGTTTATTTCCAGGTCCTAGAATTCATTCATTATTTTGATCATAAATATAATCCTTTAGATAATGCTAATACAAAGGTTGACAGAATAAATAAGCTCATAAGTAACTTCGTTGAAATAATGGAAGTTATGAATGAGAAGAAACAATTTTTTATTGATTCTTATCTTGATAAGGCCGGAGAAGTCATGAGGAGGTTGGCTTTCAATCCTAATATAGGAGGTGGTCAAATAATTGTACAAAAGAAGACTGGTTATACTATAATTCAAAATAAAAGGGCTCCTATAGATAAGGGCAAGCAAATAATGTGATCTACCAGTACAACCCTAGAGGAGAGACCTGATGAGCCTGGTCCCCTTTGAGGATTGGAGAAGAACAACTCACTGGTGAGCAGATTGAATAGATGGGATCACAGGGAGGTATTTTTATTACTGAAGTGGAATTAGATAAGGGTAACCCTCCAGAACCTCCCCTGCCAAGTTTGGATCTAACAATGACTTATAATAGAGGCAAGGAATTGGACCCTTTGCTAGAATAGGCAAGTCATCAAATTTTGGCTGATGACAGTTTTGTGAAATCTAGGGCTTTTCAGTAGTTTGCATGGAGGGAAAACATGAACATTTTTGAGGAAAAATGTAAAAGGTTGAAAATAGAGCATCCAAAAATGGATGAAACTTCCATTCAAAACAAAACTAAAGAAGAAATGATGAAATAATTGTAGAATATAAGCCCTAAGGAGTGAAGGAAAATGGTGAAGGCATCTAACATTTTATTGTTGCCCAATTGGGATATTGCAGATGCATTGATTTTCAATTCTATTTCTAATTAATAAATTGGAGTTGCAAGAACCAAATAAAAGGGACTTCCAAGGCATTGCATTCATTAAAGATCAAGCTGCACTCATTAGTTGGTCATTGAGAAGAGTATCTAGAGCCACATCATTGCAACCAGATGAGTCTAGATTGATGGGAAACATACTTGTAAGAAGAGTTTCTGATACCTCACATGTGCAAGCAGCACATTGGAATGTGGATTCTTCCAAGTTTCTTTTGGCCACTACTAAGAAGGAGGAATAGGCTATTTTTGAGTTACAAAATAAAAATGAAACAATTCTTGAGGCCTATAATAAGGAGGTAAAAAGGAGAATTGAGCTTGAAGACAAGCTAATGGGGAAGTCCACTAGGCCAAGAATAACATACCCCTATCCTCTAGTGGAACCTTTTAAATCCACTCTCCTTGTAGAAATACCAGACACACCTCAAAGGCCAGAATATTACATAACCGGGGATTTTGAAGAAGAGAAAAGAAAGTTATGGGCCTTACATGTAGAGTTAAATATGCAATATGAGGATAATCTTAGAAAGGCTCTAATGTATTTAGTAGATAAAATTGAATGCCCATTATTCTATGATCAGTTGGAAAGAGTAATAAGTATATGGGAGGAACTAAAAACCCATGATGAAAACCTCAAGCCTATTGTTAATAAGTGGGGAAAAAGGGAGAAAGAAATCACCCTTTTATGTTATTTAGTTATAAGGTCTTCCCATGACCATATTGAAAAAATGTATGATGTCGCTCATGACTTGTCAAATTTTGATAACAAGAGAATTTCTCTAGAACTGAAAATTGTTTCTTATTTGAATAGATACAAGAATCAAAAATTTGATTTGTTTCCTTGTGCCTTGGATAGAAAAAATAAATTGAAAAATAAAGATGCATGGATTAAAGAATTTGATGAAATTTTTTGCATAAGGATAAATAAAGTCATAAATGAAAAGGGGCATGCCTAGTGGGCAACCACGATAGAGGAATTGGTTAAAGTCTAGTTATTTTTTGATTCTTTGAGACAAGAGTTTTTTAGTCTTGAAAATGAGGCTAACTATATATTAAAGAAACAAGATGATATCCTGAGTTTCAGCTGGCCTAATGATGCATAGTTTAACACCTAGTTAGCAGATATTCCTTCCGATGAGTAGTTAGAAGAAGGCAGTTTAGATGATGATGAGGAACAAAAGGGCGAGGTGCAGATCATTAACACATCAGCACCAAATCTAAAAAAAGAAGGTGAAAAGGTAATATTTCCTGATGAAGGTGAAAGTAGTTAAAATTCGTATGAAAAAAATGATTTGGAAGCACCACAAGATAACCCTTCGCTGGCTAGTTTGGTAGCCATGTATTCTAAAGATCCAGAATAGTAGGGGACAAATCAGAAGCTGATGATTTGTAGCAATAACACAAACAGGCCTACCCAAGGAATTTTTGTTGTGCTTGGCATTCTGTTGTGCTCATTTTTGTCTCTTCTATAGTGTTTTGTTTCTTGGACACTTCTCAAATCACAATTTCCCTTTGCTTGTTGCAACTCATGTTATATAAATGAGTTTTCAAGGCATTGTGAGGGTCTAGAACTTGTATAATTTTTGTGTTTTCTCAAGAAAATTATAGACAGTTGGCCCAATAGTATGCAATTATTTTGAGTTTTTTTTCACTTGTACTCTCTAATGACACATTGAAATGATAGAAATAGTAATATGTTCTGGGCTTTTCTATTGATTTCTATTGGTCATTGTATTAGTCATCTAAAAGGATAATACAAAGGGGTATTTACATTATATTTGTGTCATTAGTTTCTATCTACTTTTTATGGGTTTGCCTACTTTGAAGTCATTTTAAATAAGGTTTAACTTGGTTGAATGCAATCTGAATGGGTTGTATGCTTATATTATTGTTGCTTTTAATTCAAAGAATTATAGAAATGCTTCAATGAATTAGTAGGGTTTATGAGTTTATAAAAGGGATACTTCATAGGAATGGAAATGGGTGATTGCAACTGATTTATTGATTTACAAGTTATTTGAATTAGATCTCCCACGAATAGTCAATTTTTTTCCCAATGGATAAGGCATTGGTCACATAAGTCAAAAGTGAACAAGGATAAATTCTATTGTTGCATATCAAACCAATTATAAAATCAAAATCATTTTTCATTCTATTTTGTTCAAGGTTATAAATGTTGGTCACTACTCGTTTATATCTATTCTTTGAGTCTTAGGTAGCTTCTATTTCTAGGAATATTTGTAAATTCTAGGAGAATTATGACCAGATCTGCTAATAGGGGATGCATACAAGTTTGAGAACATTAAAATAAATGAATTAAATTACTCATATGTTAGTAAGTAATAGATGAGAATCAGAATGAAACTAAAAAATCTCAACACAACAATTTGCATTAGAATCATCCCTAGGTACACCCACCTTGGTTTAGCAGAGCCTAAAGAGAAGGAAACTATCCTTTGGTTTTGTTGAAGTTGGGTCAAAGTGGTTTATTCATTTAATTGCTACTAGGAATTGGCTAATCCTTAGATTGTGTGAGTAAGTTCAGTGTGATACTGAGTATTTGTTTCTTAGTTGTTTGAAACACCAACATAAAGAATGCCTCAGTCCTGAGGACCCCTGACTACACTAAGCCAATTCACATATTTTCTTTTGTATCTTTCCATACTATAGCTATATTTTTGTTGCAAAAGAATGGGGAGGGATATGAACAACCCATTGCTTTCTTTAGCAAGTCATTGCAACCTGCTGAACTAAAATATGAGATAAATGAAAAAAAAGCATCTTCTTTAGTAAAGGTTGCTAAGCCATTCAGATGCTATTTAATAGGAGCTATTGTCATTGCATTTGTGCCCAGTGCTATTGTAAAAGATATTTTTTTCTCAACAAGAAGTATCAAGAAGAAGGTGTAGGTGGATCAATAGGATTCAAGAGTTCAACATTGAGATATAGATAAAAAAGTTGGTAAGAGGTCAAGGTTTAGCTAAACTCATGGCTCAATCTAATTTGGATGCTAATCAAATAAATATGGCTACAGATGACCTCAAATCTAATTTATATGACATGGATCACTGTGACTGGTATGTAAATGTTATCCACTATCTACAACATATGGAAGCTCCACCTTATTTGATTGAAAATGAGAAGAGGAGCACTAAATTACAAGCCATTAGGTACATAATTATTCAAGGTGGCTTGTGGTGGAGAAATTTTGAATAAATACTTAAATTTGTTGATCAAGAAAAGGCTAAAGAAGTCCTAAGTGAAATTCATGCTGAAGTATGTGGGGGACATTATATGGCTAAAAACACTGCACACAAGGTGATGAGAGCTGACTTCTAGTGGCCATCCCTTTTCAAAGATGCTTGAGTTATGTTTAGGAAATGTGATGCCTGCCAAAGGTTTTCTAGAAAACTAAAATTCTCAAGTAATACTCCACTGAAGCCAATTGAGGTTCAAGCACCTTTTCAACAATGGGGCATGGATTTCATAGGTAAGATTTCTCCTAAATCTAGTACTAGCTATTCCTTGATTTTAGTTGCTATGGATTATTTCACAAAGTCGGTAGAAGAAATCCCTACAAGAAATGCAACTAGTAAAGTTGTCAATAGTTTTTTTCTAAATAATATTATTTCCAAGTTTGGTTGCCCTTAGAAAATTGTAACAGATAATGCAGTGTACTTTAGATCTGAGGAATTTATAAAATTTTGTGACAAATATGGAATTACAAGATCGACATCCTCCCCATTCCATCCACAAGGAAATGGATAAGTTGAATCCACAAATAGAAGCCTGTTAAAAGTGATTAGGAGGACCTTAGATGATAACAAGAAGGCATGGGATTCCAAGTTGCAATTAGCAATATGGGCTAACAGAGTGACTATGAAGAAGGTGATTGGAGTAGCCCCATTTGATCTAGTATATGGAATTCAGGCAAGGATGCCTCAGAATAACTTAGTAGGACTCTACAATTACATCCAGTTGTATGATGAAGATATTATAGATGATATGTAAGAAAGGTTGGATGAGCTTGTAGGGTTAGCATAAACCATAAGAGAAGCATCTCTCAAGAATCAAAAGCTATAACTACAAGTTAAGACATTATATGATAAAAGGATAGTGAGTAAAAAGTTTGAAAATGGAGATTTAGTCTTAATGTGGAATGACAAAATTGAAGATAAAGGAAAATATGGTAAATTTGATCCTATATGGTTAGGTCCCTATTTGATTAAAAACACTTGGGGAGAAGACTCTTATGTTCTCAAAGATTTTTCAGACAATATTCTTGAACTGCCAGTTCATGGACAGTTCTTGAAGAGGTATTTTTCTTGAAAAAATACTTGTTTATTCAATGAACAATAGTTTAGGGTTTTCCTATACATTTGTAAATTCTTTTTTCTTTGTTCAATTTCTTGTATATAGTTTTTCATGTGTTTTGCTACTCTCCTAAAGTGGTCAGTTTGTAGGGAGTCTGGGTGGTCTACTTCTCCCAAAAATTCTAAGCGCTCATTTGAATCTATGTATTTCAATGTCCCCAAGCAGAGCCAGTGTTGATCAAATTTTTTGCTTGATAAAATTTCCCTATCCTAGGTACAAAAAATCAGAATTTAATCCATTAATGGTGAATAAGTTTTTTGGTTTTTAGTTTTCCAAATTTGCTAGCCTTTGAAAATATTTGTTAAACCCTATGTCTCCTTCCTTTTAAAATTTTGGGCACGAAATCCTTTTAAATTTTTTGCAAATATTTTGCATTCACTTCAAAGTTTCCACACCCCCAAGTGGCCTTTATCTCTTATGTCCCTCACCATCTGACTCTAGTAAGATCTACAACAATCGCTACCTCGCTATGGTGAGTTGCACACTTTTTATGTATAGCGAGGTAGAAAATACCACAAAATTAAAGGATGGGGCCGTAAAATAGAGGTGCGGCAATCAAAAATTGTATTGGATCTAAAGTTTTAATCATGTGCACTTTTTCATTGTTGTCAAAGCCAAAAAGGGAACCAAGAAAGAAGGTGGGCAAAAGAAGTTGCCAAAGTAATGATTTCTTTGATGATTCACTATGTTGCTATCAAAAAAACTAAGCATCTCGCCATTAGTGACAGCGAATAGCTGGGAAATACATGACACGATGGTCTCCAAACTTCTCAATGACCATAAAGAACTCCAAGTGGTGTGGTGAGTAATGATTATATTATTATGTCAAAAGCATTAATGAGGGCGATTGTGACTTGACTTATCTTTATTTTTTCCAGTGCTGAGTTTTGTTAAGACACTAGAGCTCGCTACTTTGCTATCGAAAAAATTATGCATCTCACCATTAGTGACATAGCGAGCTACCATGAAATGAACACATGGTAGGACCCAAGAAACATGGCAATGTGACTAGGATTAGAATATAGTTTTATATGCTAGCTGTATAGGATTTTATTACATCATCAGTATCCTAGACCCATGCCCCATGCATAAAACATATGAAAGATTCTAATCATCAGATCAAGCTTGGATCAGCGATTCTCGCTATCTCACTATGGATAGATGTGCACTTTTTACTCTATGCGAGATAGAAAATATGAGACCCACCACATCTTATGTAATTCATGTAGTTTCCATGCCCTCAGATCAACTTCAAATCTACAGTCGTCACTATCTCACTATAAAGAGTTGCTCAAAGGTTATGTATAGTGAGGTAGAAAATGAGGGACACATCATATTTCTCTTAAGTGATGTATCAAATGTCCTCCACATGATCAAAGTAGAATCAATGGTTGTCACTACTTCACTACAGCAAAATTCTTGAGGGTTATGTATAGAAAGTTAGTGATTTGATGACATGTTTCCTCAATCATTAGTGGGTCCATACTAAAATGCCAACAATGAAGGAACTACACACATGGAAAAATTTCATCGGGTTGATTTTTGACATGTCAAGTGGAACATGAGTCATTTTTTCTTGCATCCTTGGATCGTAGGATTTTTCAAAAATCAATGGTGTAAATTTGAAAGTAGAAGGTGGTGCCACTCTATGCATTTATGAGGAATGAAAGCTTCACGTGTGAAAGAAAAATGAGTATAATGTAGAAGATTTTCTTAGTTCCATCTCACGTGAATAAAAGATTTCAAGTTTTTCTTGAGTAGAAGCCATTACTAAAAAGTTTGTGATTGAGCTTGACAAGAGTGTGAAGAAAATTTTCATTGTTTGCGAATGCACTGCAGAATTAAAGAAAGGAATGAGAAAAGATTCAAGTAAGTAATCATATCATAATCTATTTAGTGTCTTAGTTTAGTAAAGTTACAATTCAAAATGCCTCCAAAGAAGGGATATTTTGGTCAGGAGAATTACTTGGATAGAATGTCCACAATGATTTACTTGAGTTGCTTCCCAATTCCACTACTAAAACTTTGCAAGTTAAAAAGCTTACTACATTAAACCTTAAGTTGAAAATAGAAGATGGGTTGTAAGAAAAAGGGAATTGGGTTAGGGATGCCAGTACCTCTCAAACTAGGCTAGAACTATTTTTAAAATGGTTTTCAAAGAGGAACCTATTTTCCCCACATGCCAATATTTGGAATTTTGATTTAGGGAAGCTGGTGGTTCCTAGTGTTTTCATGGACTATGATCTTCTTGAAGCTATGCCAAAGAACTATGACCAAGCCATTAGGGTAGTAAGCAAAAATGATGGCTAGGTCCTAATTACAATCAGCCTAGATGAAATTAGGGAAGCTTTTGGTTTAGGGCCTGTCACTGATTACCATGTGCACATTGATTTGGAAGGGTTAGAAAAAGAATACAAATCCAAGAAAGATGCCATTAAGCAAGGTGCATTGAAGGCACATATAGGTAAAATTGGAACCCTACTAGTAATAACAAAAGCCTCTAGGGAACCTTTCAAAAGGGCATATTTCAATTCTAGGGCAATAAAGATATATAGGACCTTGTGCAAAGTTTTTGGGAGAGATGAAGAAGAGTTTATGCCTATGGATTTCATGTATATGGTTATTCAAATTTAATCTTTTGGTGTGGACATCATTTTTTACTTTGGTTCTTACTTAGCTAAGGAAATCTAGAGTGGATTCATTGGGATTACCAAGAGCAAAGTGGAAAAAACTTTTGGTCATTATTCTTTGTTGATGCATATGTTTTCATTTAAAGGAGCTACATATTTTGGTAAAGAAATGAAGTTAAATAGAGAGGAAAATGAAGAACCACTGGTAGTTGAATTATGGAGTGCAGATATGACTTGGGATGTAGAGAATGCTAGTATTGTCAGATTTGATAGGTATTTTTCTTCCAAGCTGAGGTGCCTTTTATTAAGTGACAATCCTAGAATCCCCAAGCCATTAATGGGTCTCATTAGGCCTATGGATAACCTCAATAGTTTGAAAGTTTTAGATAATTGGGGGGATATCATCCCATACTCTGTTTCTACTATTTTTAGAATTTATGGTTTTAAGGGAAGTCCTCATGTATTACCTTACCAAGTGCCCTTGAAGGTAGGAGTAGCTGAGTTTTTGTGGTAGTTGGGAGGAGTAGAGGAAATCATTTTGTTGAAAAGATCAATAGGGTCAATTTTCCCCACTTGCACAGTAGTCCATTATTTGGTAATCACAAAAGGGGGTTGGCTCTCTCTAAACAAAATTTTGGATCCTTAAAAGATGGCTATTTCTCACCCTTGTTTTTGTGATTCTACGGGATTTTATAATTTGGCTATGATGCACAAAATTAAGCTTGGAAAAATTGAGAATGAATTCTATTTTTTAGAAGATATAATAAGGAATGAGTACTCCTTGAAAGAATAGGAGACTAGAAAAGAAAAGTGGAGTCTTCTCTAAAATTTTGGATTTCATTCATTGTTTTGATGCAAATTATAGTCCTTTGGACAATGCAGTTACAAATGTAGATAAGATAAATAAACTTATGAATACTTTTCCAAAAATAATAGAGGCAATTTTTTATTAGATTTTACCTGGATAAGGCCAAGGATGTAATGAGAAGATTTGGTTTTACTCCCAATATAGGGGCAGGTCAATTAAATGTCCAAAAAAGGATAGGGTATACTATTACTCAAAATAAAAGGACCACTATGGACAAAGGGAAGCAAATAGTTGAGTCCACCAGTGATGTCATGGAAGAGAGGCCTTCTGAACCCTCCTTAAAAAGGAGGAAGATAACAAGGGAAGAGGATCCTCATGTTGAGGAATACTCACCCTCAGAAACCCCTTTGAGAATTGAAGAGGAACAAATAATTGAAGAGCAAATTGAATAGATGGGATCACAAGGGGAAATTTTTGTGACACAATTAGAAATTAATGAAGGAGACCCCCAAGAGCCTCTAGTACCAAGTTTTGAATAAATAGTTGTAGATTATAGAGGAAAGGAATTGGACCCTATACTAGAATAAGCAAGTCAACAATTCTTATCAGATGATAATTTTGTTAAATCTAGGGCTTTCTGCCAATTTACATGGAAAGCCAACATGAATAAATTTGAAGAAAGATGCAATAAGTTGAGGAAAAAGCATCTTAAACTAGAGGAGCTAGCCTTACAAAATCAGATAATAGAACAAATGATTCAAAAGTTCTAAAACATAACCCCTAAAGAGGGGAGGAAAATGGTAAAGGCTTCCAATATATTATTTTTACCTAATTGGGATATTGCAGATACATTGATTTTTAATTCTATTTCAAATGAATTAGAATTGAAAGACCCTAGTAAAAAGGATTTTTTAGGGACTTCATTCAGTAAAAATCAAGCTGCCCTAGTTATGTAGTCACTAAGAAGGGGATCTGGGGCTGTTTCATCACAACTAGATGAATTAGGACTAACAAGAAACATCATTGTGAGGAGAGTGGCTGATACTTCTCATGTGCAGGTTGTACATTGGAATGTAGATTCATTCTAATTTGTTTTGGCCACTGCTAAGAAGGAAGAACATGCCATGTTTGAATTGCAATGTAAATATGAAGCAATTTTGGAGGCTTAAAATAAGGATGTTCAAAAGAGGATTGAACTTGAGAATAAATTAATGGGGAGGTCTACAAGACCTAGAATAACATATCCTCACCCTCTAGTGGAGCCTTTTAAATCCACTCCTCTCATAGAGAAGCCAGATACCCCATAAAGGCCACAATATTACATTGATGAAGACTTTGAAGAAGAAAAGAGTAAGTTGTGGGTCTTACATGTGGATTTGAATGTAAAATACGAAGATAAATTAAGAAAGGCTCTCACATATTTGGGGGAAAAAATTGAATGGCCACTAGTTTATGATCAGTTGGCTAGGGTGATAAGTATCTGGGAGGAACTAAAAGCAAGTGATGAGGCTTTGAAGAATATTGTGAATAAGTGGGTAAGAAGGAGGAAAGAAATACTATTTTAATGTTATCCTATCATAAAAACCTCATACGATCAAATTGAAAAAACTTTTGATATTGTTTTCGATCTTTTTAATTTTGAGAATAAGAGAATTCATCTGCAAAGAATAATATTGGGCTACTTGAACAAGTATAAGAACCAAAAGTTCAATTTGTTTCCTCGTGCCCTAGATAGGAGAAATAATTTGAAAAAAAAAGATGAATGGGCTAAAGAACTTGAGGATTTATTTTGTTTAAGGATGAATAAAATTATCAATGAAATAGGGCATGCATGGTGGGCTACAACAACTGAAGAAATATTGAAAGCCCAAATATTCTCTAATTCTTTGAAACAAGAATTTGTTGATATTGACAAGGAGGTAGTATATGTTATCAAGAAAAAATAGGATATTCTACATTTTGACTGGCCAAACAATACAAATTTTGACAAATGGATGGAGGATATTGCTTCTAGTGAGCAACTAGAAGAAGTTGAAAGCAATGATGATGAGATGCATGAAGATGAACTACAAATCATTGATCCACCTCCATGAGTACCTATAAAAGAAGAAGCGTAGCCATCTCATGCTAAAGATACAATGGATTAGATAGATGATGCAGCAAACACAAAACCAAAAATAACTATCAATTTGGTAACACATTGTGATATGAGTGAAAATGCCACAATGGAGGTGAAGCTACATGAATCAAAACCTAACACATCACTAGCAAGTCGGGCAACCACATATGCTAAGGATGCTGAATAGAAACCAATCAAAAAATCAAAAATACAAAAGGGTGTAATAGAAAGGGACCCATGAAAGGAATGTTTGATGTACAAATCTTTCTGTTAATCACAATTTTGTCTTTTGTGATAGGTGTATGTAAATATCTCTTGTAGTTGACACCTATCAGTTCTTTGTGCCTAAAGCTTGTTGCATCTCACATTATATAAGTGAGATTCCAAGGCTAGAGAATGGTCTAATTTCTAATGCATTTTAGTAATACACTTAGGATGTTTTCAATCCTATCTTTGAGAAAAACTGTATAGTGTATATTCTCTGCATATTTTCTAAGAATACATCAATATGGAATGATCTTTGTGTCTCTCTCTAAGGTCATTCAGAGTTTACTATAATTGTATACAATTTTCAAGGAAAATTAATACAAGTTTTGAGCCTGCCCCCATATCAATTTTTATTGAATTTTGTCTCATTAGTTGTTACCTTTTTATTTTGAGATTGTGTGAGTAAAGCTTGCTAAATTGAATGAAATTCATTTACGTTGTATATCAATTCATTACTGCTATTAATTCAATGAATTAAGTAAATTCTTTTGATGAATCTGATGGGACTGTCATGGTAATAGAAGGGATGTCTATAACAATTAATTTCAATAAGAATTGCTAATAATATTTGTTGTAAAGCAATAGATTAGATCCATAAATTGGAGTAGACTCTGAATCCCAATGGAATAGGCATTGATCAAATTTAATCGGTTTGTAGAATAGGTATATGATTAAGAAGCATCAAATCTAAGATCACAATCAATTTTAATTCACTTTCTTGAAGATTTCAAAAGATGGTCAGCACTTGTTTTCCTGGAATATTTTAGCTTTAGTTAACCACTATTGCTAGGAACACTTGCAAATCTATAGAAGAATTTTTACCAAATTTGTTATATGGGATGTGTTTATTCAAAATGTTAGAATTATGCATGTATTTGAGGATATGAGATGAAAATCAGAATGAAACTAAAATAATTATCATACAGTAGCTTCCAGCCTTGAATCATCCCCTGGGTATATCCACCTTGATTTTGCAGAGC